>OX453310.1:14820896-15176569 GCA_949710035.1 Crambus lathoniellus
TCTAAAAAGCTTTGCTGCTACAAAATAGCCCAAAATGGTTTCAGTTTGAATTTCAGCTTGTATACTTTACAGTGTGTATTTTGTACAGAAGTTAAATAAATAAAACAAATGAACATAACACTAAGTTTGCTATTTAAGAATTCACTAGTAAAGTAGCGTTGTTTATAAGACGAGTGAGCGTTCAACTTCTATTGTGCATTGAAACTTGAATAGCGGTGGGTGTAAACAAAGACACTACCTTCATAAGTACATACTACCACACGTTTCTATTATTGCATTGTATCACTCTGTGCCGGAACTTGTCCGGGTTCTTTCATATTTCATGAAATGTAGGAAGTGGCGAACTGAAATGCGATGCTGTGGTCTGGCTTGCGGCCAAAGGCGGTGTAACTTATGACTGTATTTAGTCAACTATTAAGGACTATGTTTTATGAACCGACTTAAAATAAAAGAAATTAATCAGTTTGACCTATAATATAGTTGGGAATTGTATTACTTGAGTTCTATTTAGGCTTCCAAGCACGTGTGCTAAATTTCGTAAGTGTATGTAAGTATGTTTGTCCATAAATTTCTCTAAAACTAAAGTCATATCGAGATGATTCTTTTTGATTCCAATCAGGTGTATTCCAACTCAAAGAACAGTCTAAGTTTTATAAAAATCGTTTCAGTAGTTTTGGTTTCTTGTGGTGCAAAGTTGCAAACACGAAAAATTAAGAAATTTCAACTGTGGAAAGACACCTTGATAGTGGGTAAAGTCCTTTAGCCAGGAAAGTGGGGGCTCACACTCCTCGTTCTTCATTTGGTATCATACAGCGTGTTTTTTCTGCATACTAGTTGTTTTTATTTACGGCAATGTTTATGGCTCGGCTGTTCCTGCTTCTTGTTGCTTTCATATTTATGGCGTGGCTTTATTATCGTGTGCGTATAATTAAGTGCCGACTTAAACAGGGTCCAGCGGAACATAAAATTATGAATATTAATTGATTTTTAATAGTAGTAGACAGCACACACAATCTTTGTTAAGTTTTATTTTAAGTGAAAATTAAAATAAATTTTTATTCACTCTTGATAAGCTGATACAGCATAGCACTGCACTAGTGAACGTCAAAGAAGCAACGCCATTCGGTTCCTTGGCGGGAGACCTTAGAGAAGAACCGGCAAAAAACTCGTCAAAGTTATTTTTTTCCCCTGTTTTATTTTATACAGAGTCGTCTATTTGAAAAATTACCTTAAAATGGTATGGCAGGGTCAGTTTCCATCATAATTACATAATAAATTACGATAAATACAATTAGGTGTGTGAACTATGATCAAAGAAAAAAAAATATTAGTAATTAAGAAAGTATTTTTATTATATTAACGGACATATTATTATCTTATAAGTATTCAATTATTTATTGGAAAATAAAATTGCCGTTCTGCAGTGACATGAAATTGTAAGTATTCTTGAAATAACAAAGTAAGTACACAAAGGAATCAATTTATGTTTATTTTTGGAGGAGTTGGTCTCGTTTGGCACACAAAGCTTCATATGTCAAGTTCACCTCTTTCAGTTTTTGATCTAATTCCATTTTCCCTCTGAAAGAAAAATATGATCTATGAACATCAGGAAACAGTTTGCTATTTGTTACAAAAGATGCATCTGATGTTATAAATAATAATACATAATAAATAATTTCTTACAATCACACCAATTTCTAAGCCCATGTATATTCCTAAATATCTACTATATTTTAATTCTTCCGTGTCTTTCAAAACCTAGTTTTAACAATTTAATTCTTACCCAAGAATAAAACGCAAATATTAGGTGATAAATAATTTTACAGATTTAACATACATTACATGTTTTCAAGCTTATAATATACGTAGATACTGCAGCTACATGCCCCTGTCTCGAGCTAATACTTAAAGTTGCGATTACACTTACCTTAAGCGGTTATTACACTACACGATATTCAGGACTAGTTAGGAACCCTAATTCAGAATACATTGCTTTCTTTGAGCTCCTTTTTAGCAACTGAATTAGGGCCCTAAATAGCCCTGAATACCGTGTAGTGTAATAACCGCTTAAGTTAAGGCCCTAATTCAGAATACATTGATGGTTTTGATTGCATCAAACTCAAAGAAAACAATGTATTCTGAATTAGGGCCCTAACTAGGGTAAGTGTAATTGCATCTTAAATACTTATGCAGCATTTACATGAAGCCAATACTTGAGACAATCCAATAAGCCAGTCCACTATCAGTTAGAATTAATAATCTATCCACAGGCATGATCCAGATTGTTGCCAGGTAACATATAGCAACACCCAGGCAACTGTCGTTAATTAATATCAAACGTTGCATAACTAATCTGGATCATGCCTATCCCTATCTGTGGATTGATTATTAATTCTGGCCGTAAGACAATAAATATTATTATTGACTAGCTTTTCGCCCGCGTGGACTATACGACGTTATCCCGCGAGAATTTGATATTTTTCCGGGATAAAAAGTAGCCTATGTTCCTCTCCAGGCTACAAAGTATCTGTGTTCCAAATTTCAGCCAAATCCGTTGAACGGCTCAACTTGAGCCGTTTTGGCGTGATTGAGTAACAATCATACAACCATCCAAACATCTAAACATCCAAACATCTAAACATCCAAACATCTAAACTTTCACATTTATAATATTAGTAGGATTACTGGCCTGAGGACAAGCCAATGTAGTGGACTGTCTCTATTTACTTACAGGATGCCAATATTGAACTGGATTAGTGATTGTCACAAGTATTGGCTTTCGCGGTCGAAACTATAGTAAAAATGTCAGTATGGAAAACAGCAATTTCATAGGGAAAGACCGATAACTAACATTAGTAGATCGACCATCTTTTATTGATGTTAGTCAGGTGTTAGTTTTAGTAATTTAGCACAGGTATTAATTATAGAATGGAATAGCATTAAGGCTACTTATTTCCCGGGAAAATATCTCATTCTTACGGGAAAACATATTACATATAGTTCATGCGAGCAAAGCCGCTACCGGTGTTAAAGCTAGTAAATAAAAAAATGATCCTACACTCTATTCAGCGAAGCAAAAGATTTTGAGTAAAGAATCTTGATATGTTTCTTTGTCTAAGAAATGGATTTTGAAATAAGAAAGACGTATTTTTACATACATTATCCATTTTATAATATGAAAAAATGGAGTGTTACTTTGAATACTTTCATAAATGATTCTTATTGCATTTTATACATATTAAAGACACGATAAGATTGTTTAGGTAAAATCATTTGCTCCACTGAATAGACCATGAAGCTCGACTTAATACTGAGGTAACTGGAGTTCTCACCCTGAATAAAAAAGTGTACCCAGCAAATTTGACATTTATGTATGTAGTGGCTGTCAGTTGTCTCATATGACCATACGTATTTTTTTAAAGTGTAGGTGAGACGGAAGACAGCCACTGTGTAATTTGTGGTGGACAAAAAATTGTTCGTACTGCACTCTCCAGTTACCTCAGTATTAAGTCGAGCTTCATGGAATAGACTGTCGGTACCAAGGAGTTTCAACCATAAACGAGTTTTCAGCCTGAATAAAAAAGTTTTTTTTTGTTTTTTTCAATTTTGACATTTAGTACGTAGTGGCTTTCTGTTGTCTCATATGACCATACGTTTTGTTTCAAAGTGTAGGTGAGACGGAAGACAGTCACAGTGCCACAAAAAAATGTTAGTACTTACTACCTATCTCCAGTTACCTCAGTATTTAGTCTAAGCTCTTTGGTAGGTACGATGTCCTTCTTTACAGCAAATCTTGTTGATTTATTATTTATTGTAGTTAAAAAACAGACATTCTTTAAATAACGATAAATGAATGACCGCGACATGAATCGTTATTTACAAAATAACCCGTAAAAATACTCACAAAATATTTAATATATCTTCAGAGATGTCGGATCTTAGGCTATCAAATTCGCATTTAAAATTTTCTACGATTTCTTCGCGTTGCCCCAACTCCACTTCAAGCTCATTTATAGCATTGTTAACTTTTTCCATTTCCGATTTCATTACCTCTTCATTCTGAATTTGTGAAAAAAATAAATTTGAATCAATTGATGTCAATAAAATATGTATTTCCCTCGTCATATTTGGTACCTAAATAACATTTTCATAGTATACGTTCGATGATGGTTATACCTACCTACCTACACAAAAATAACAATTTACACAAATATCTTAACCAAGGTTTTTCTATTTAACACAATATTCTTGCTTAATGAAAGTTTTAATATTGTTCCCTCCATAAATCTACATCTGAAATTGTGAACGTTGCTGATTTATGAACTTTATTATTAATAAAGACGTAGGTAAGTATCAGGTATTTTTGATGTTTTTGTGTCACGAAAACATCAGAGGGCGTGAAACAACTGACAGTAAATACAATTTAATATACCTACAGTTCCTTCCGACAATACGACACTGATTTCGGGATAAATACGCACCTGTGATTTCGCGAAGTAATAACGTATAGATATAGGCAGGGCAGGTCTTTTCTTGCTTACAAAATTAAATGTTAAATTGTGTGTGATTTAAAGTTAAATTTTTCATACACCTGAATAGTCATTTTAGTTTCTGAGTTCGTCCGTGTTGACGGAATGTTTATTTACTTATCTATTTCTTTATCCCCAACGGGGTAGCACTTCACACTTCACACAACCCTATCTTCAATATGATATGTGAAAATGGGGCTGAAGGTGGAAGCGCAATATTCCCGGAATCCTCAATTACTGAGGAACTGACTGGCCAACTGCCGGAACACAACAATGTTAAGAACATAGTTGTTATTGCGTCAAACTAAGATAACATGGTTGTAGCTGGCTGTTGAAGTATGTAAACTTAAAATAATCTGTGGTTATATCTGTCACTTGTGTGACGTACAATATTGCATCCGTTTCCCGTGCTCTCTCTCTCTCGATCTATGGCTGATACTGTGAACTATTTTCTAAATCGCATTATATCCCTGTGAATCCATCAAATTCTTTTATTTATATAGCCCCAAACCCTTCAGGTTATGGGCCACATCTATCGCTCGATAATAAAAAGTTAATTTTTCTTTCACGCGTTATTTGTAATCCAAAATTGTGTGTCTGCTTACCGGCTTAGTGAAAAGCACGATGTCGGGCTCTGCAAGTTTTGTTTCGATAGAGAAACTGAAAGGAATTGAAAACTACAGTTCTTGGAAATTTATGATAAGAATGATATTGATTCAAGAAGATTTGTGGGAATGTGTGGAAGACGAAAAATGTGACGAGAAGAAAGCTCTGAAAGCATTGGCAAGAATCGCGTTAACTATACAACCGTCTGCGATTCCACACATACGTAACGCGAAAACAGCATTCGAAGCTTGGAGCAACCTAGAAAAGGCTTACGAAGATAAAGGCCTCTGTCGCAGGTTGGGGCTCCTTAGAACATTGTTCACGACCAAGTTGAACGAGAGCGAAAACATGGAAAGCTACATAAATAGAATAACCGAAATTTCTCAACAACTCAGTGAAATTGGTTCTCCCCTTGAAGATGATTTTGTTGCTGTGTTGATGCTAAGCGGATTGACAACAGACTTTGATCCACTTATAATGGCAATCGAAAATTCCAATGTAAAACTTTCCAGTGAAGTTGTGAAAGGAAAGTTGCTGCAGGAAAACCTTCGTAGAAATGGTAAGGAGGAGACCGATGCTTCAGCCCTGTTCGTTAGAAGACAACCAAGATGTTTCAAGTGCAAGCAAGTGGGACATTACATTAAAGATTGTCCTAAGTCAACGCATAAGAAGACTGCGAAGGCACCCAATACGGATAAATCCAAGGCCCTACTGGTTGCGCTGTCAGCAAACATCAAAACTGGTTCGTGGTACATTGATAGTGGTGCTACAGGACATATGTGCTGTGATAAGAGTGTTATGAATGATTTTGTTAATGACAATAATTCTATAGAGGTTAATGTAGCTAACGGGGACAAGTTGTTTACTGCTGGAAGGGGTTCTGTTAAAGTTAATATGAAAAATGGTAATGTAAAAACTATTAGTAATGTACATTACGTTCCCAATTTGTCAGCAAACTTGTTATCTGTCAGTGCTATGACAAGCAAAGGATTTAGAGTGGTGTTTAGTTCTAACATGTGTAGAATTTTTGATAATGGGGCTATAGTAGCAACGGCTACATTGTGTGGCGGCATTTATCATTTAGATACCGTTGAATCAACCACTCATAATAATTGTAACTTAACAAAAGTGTGTAATACCTCTCCAATTATAGCAAATTTAGGTTGTTTGAAGGATAGCAAGGATGTGCCAGTTGTAAGAAGTGAAGATTCAAATGCTGTTGCAATGCCAGCAGTCTCGGAGATGGAAAACAAGGCTTCGCAGCAGGTATGGCATCGTCGACTTGCACACCTCAATCACCGAAGCATGGAGTTGTTAAGACAAGGTATGGTTACAGGCATTTCTTATGATAAAAGTGTTTTTAAGAAATGTGTTCCATGTATAGAGGGAAAGCAGACCCGTAAATCATTTCCAAAGAGTAGTTTTACTAGAGCTACCAAAGTGTTAGAGTTAGTTCATACTGACTTGTGTGGTCCAATGCCATCTACATCATTTAGTGGTGCAAAATATTGTATAACATTTATAGATGATTACTCTAGAAAAACTTTCATTTATTTTTTGAAAAGAAAAGATGAGGTTTTTGATACATTTAAAAGTTGGAAAACGTTGGTAGAGAATCAAACGCAGGAAAAACTGAAAATTTTGCGCAGTGATAACGGTACTGAATACTGTAATTTAAAATTTCAGAACTTTCTAAAGGAGAATGGCATCATACATCATACAACAGTGCCATACTCTCCGCAGCAAAATGGAGTCGCTGAAAGAGCTAATCGGAGCATAATGGAGAAGACACGCTGCATGCTTCAAGAGGCCGGTCTTGGGCAGAAATATTGGGCAGAAGCTGCAAATACAGCAGTCTACCTCAAGAACAGATCTCCTACAATAGCAGTCAAGGGCTGCACTCCAGAAGAAAAATGGACTGGCAAAAAGGTATCAATTTCACACTTGCGTACTTTTGGTTGCATTGTATATGCACACGTTCAAAATAGGAACAAATTAGAACCTAAAGCAAAGAAATATATCTTTACTGGTTATTGTGAGAACACTAAAGGATATAGATTATTAAACCCAGAATTTCCAAAGAATTGTGTTAAGGCTCGAGATTTAACATTCTTGGAAAATAATTTTTTTAAAGATAGTGTGTCAAATGATGATAACAATTGTAATGAGACTCTCACATATGCAAATTTGCAAGAGAGCAATGTGACTGATAAACCCACAGAACCATTCACTGAGGAAAATACCTTGAATGTGGTCAATTCTGATGACACATCAAATCCACAGAGATATAGTACGATATCAGTGAATGATTCTGAGAGTGATGAGAGTTTTTGTACAAATCATACTTCGGATGAAACATATCTTCCAGATTTAGAAGAACAAACTTCTTCAAGTTCAAGTTCAGAACAAGAAACAAATTTTGAAGACTCCATCACAGCCTTTCTGGTGAAGGCCAGCTGTACCAGTGACATCGGAGACCCGCAGACAGTGGAAGAAGCATTGAGCAGTCCAGATGCTGACAGCTGGAGGCAGGCGATGAAAGATGAGTATAACTCGTTCAATGTCAATAAATGCTGGACACTAACTGACAAAGTGGAAGGTCAAACCCCAGTAAAATGCAAATGGGTATTTAAAAGAAAATTAGGTGTCAGTGGTGAACTTCTCAAATATAAAGCTAGATTAGTTGCAAAAGGTTTCACACAGAAATATGGAATAGATTACGACGAAACCTTTTCGCCTGTAGTTAGGTATTCAAGTATTCGAACACTCCTCGCTGTAGCTGCTGAATATAGCATGAATATTCATCACTTAGATATAAAGACAGCTTTTCTTAATGGAGACCTCAACGAATCAGTTTTTATGGAACAGCCCGAAGCGTTTATAACTAAAGGTAATGAAAAGAAAGTCTTCAAACTTAACAAAGCAATTTATGGTCTTAAGCAGGCAGCTAAAGCATGGTACGAGAAAATCAATAAAGTCTTATGTGAAAAGCTAAAATTCTCTAAGTCATCATTAGAGGCTTGCGTCTACTATAAATCCAGTCAAGATAAATTAATAGTAATAGCATTGTATGTCGATGACATTCTTATAATGTTTACACAAAATGCTCAGATAGAAGTAAATAATATTAAAAAGGAATTAAATAATGAGTTTGAGATTACAGATTTAGGGCCAGCAAGGCATGTTTTAGGCATGAAAATCTGTAAATATGAAGATAAGATAACTTTAGATCAACAAAACTATATAGAAAAGGTCTTGCAGAAATTTCAAATGGAAGACTGCAAACCTGTATCAACACCAATGGAAACTGGTTTGAAACTAGAAAAATCCAATGGTGATATAAGTACTAATTATGATTATAGAAGTTTAATAGGATCACTGATGTATATTTCAGTAGGTTCACGACCAGACATAACACATGCAGTCAGCTATCTAAGTCAATTTAATAATTGTTACAGTGAAGCTCATTGGAAGGCAGCGAAAAGAGTGCTGCGCTACCTCAAAGGCACAAAGGAACTATGTTTGACTTTTCAAAAGGGCGGCATTGACATTACAGGATATGCAGATGCTGACTGGGGGAGAAGTGAAACAGATCGAAGATCTTATACTGGTTATGTGTTTCAGGTTGGCAAATCTATTGTTTCCTGGGAGAGTAGAAAGCAGAGAACTGTAGCGCTATCCAGCACGGAAGCCGAGTATATGTGTCTCTCTGACAGCTCCAAGGAAGCTCTGTTCCTTAAACATTTTCTACAGGAAGTGTTGGGTATACTATGTAAAGTTACAATTTTTAATGATAATCAGTCCGCTCAGAAATTGTGTAAAAATACCATATTCCATGCTAGAACTAAACACATAGATATACGCCACCATTTCATTAGGGAACATATATGTAATGGTTCTATTGATATCAAATATTTGTGTACAAAAGAAATGTTAGCAGATATATTGACAAAGGGACTATCAAAAGAAACACATGATAAATTTGTAATGAGGCTCTTCTCAAATTAGTGTTTATTTTAATATTTTTTTTGGTTGTTCTATGTAAGAATTAAAATTGATATAACCTTTGTGCATTGTGTGTGTAACATAACAATTGTTTTTGCACCTTGCAGATTGTATTAGTTTAAGGGGTAGTGTTGAAGTATGTAAACTTAAAATAATCTGTGGTTATATCTGTCACTTGTGTGACGTACAATATTGCATCCGTTTCCCGTGCTCTCTCTCTCTCGATCTATGGCTGATACTGTGAACTATTTTCTAAATCGCATTATATCCCTGTGAATCCATCAAATTCTTTTATTTATATAGCCCCAAACCCTTCACTGGCCAGACTGGGAATCGAACCCGGGACCTCTGGGACTGATGGTGTGTACCACTAGACCACAGAGGCGGTTAAACGTAAATGTAAACATGGAAAGACCATTCACCTAGCTTACTTTCAGCCTCGTAGTAGGTAGAAGGGGTGTTATCTTTCCAAATGAGGAACGTATGTATAGAAGGACATATATAGCGCATTAATTTGCTCAGTTAAAAAGGTTCGAGTTCCGTTTGAGCCGTTGAAGAAGAGTTGTATTATTTTATTCTAGCACTACTTAGCCTTCTGCTCGCAGCTCCGCCCGCGTGGGCTACACGACGCTATCCCGTGGGAATGTGATTTTTTTTCGGGATAAAAAGTTGCCTATGTTCTTCCTGTCCGTCGCAAACTATCTCCATTCCAAATTTCATCAAAATCGGTTCAGCCGTTTTGACGTGAAAACGGAACATACGGACATACAAACAAAGAAAAGTACACATTTTCGCATTTATAATATTAGTTGGGATTATTGTAGATTATTGTGTAATATAAAAAAGTTTCCGAACATATTTAGGTATATCCCCTCCCTGAAGTTTAACCCGTGGTACCCGTTCCCGTGCGAATATTGGAATAAAATGTAGCTGGAAATGAGGTAGCTTTGTACAGTTGAAAGTTTTTTTTAAATCCGTTCAGTAGTTTTTCTTTTTATTTATCCATTACAAACTAACAAAATAAAGTTAAACTTACAAACTAAAAAAATCTAATCTGTCTTCTTTATAATATTATGTAGTTCTACAAGTATACTTAGATAGATTGTCACCACTAGACTTCGAAGAACGTGATATTATACTTGTCAAAGTTAATGGGGATACTTACTACTTATCATCGACAGAAAACTTACATAATAGACGCTTGTTTCTCTGAAACGGTCTGCTTTTTCACGAAGTGAATGTTCGTAACTTCGTCTGTAGAAAAGAATATTATATTTCGAATTAATATTTTCTAGTAGATTATCGTTAAAAAACATTATGTAAAAAGGAAAATTTCACCCGTTCACTCTTTACCCAGTTATAAACGTTAACAGTTTCATGAAAACAAATTTTAAATTTTACTTTATAAATTGTGCCTTAGTGCCGTCTTTTATCCAAATAATTAGAATAATGTAAGCTACGTTTATTTTACGTTTCTTAAAATTCTAGAAATAATTAGGTTGCGAGAAACTAAGTACTAATGACTAATTAAATTGGTCGACTGGCGTCTGTTAGAAAGTTATATATCTTGCAGACAGTATAAGGAATACATAAGCTGAAATATAAGCTAACACCATGTAGAGAACATCTTTTGCCTCAATGCAGTACAAACGCACGCTCAGTTTTTCGACGAACGAAGTACTCTACTTTTCAGTTTTTTTTGTGCTTTTTTTGCACATATACCTACATATAAGTATAAATAAAGATTAGAATCCTAAGTCTCTTCTACTATTTGCTTTTAATTACAAGTGTATTTACAGTATGTGTAGAGTACCTAGGTCTTGGCTGCGTTCCATGAAACCGTGCAATTTAATTAATGGAATATTGCATCAAGACTAGTTAGCGAAAATGTATTCGTAAGTGGATAGGTACTTTGTGAAGTAAAAAGGAGTGTCAAAAAACTATTTGATCTCGACTTTTTAGATCGCTTAGCTAGCCACTGAATTCTAACATGCGCAAAGCTAGGCGCGAGTAAAGTTGGGAACCATTAAACTTACATTAGCAGTTCGATGTCTTTTTCGTCGCGTTTCAATAAATCCGTAAGTTGGTGGCGGTTCTCCCTGGCGCGAGCCAACTCCTTAGTTATGTCTTCGCATTGGCGCTTTAACTGCATACGTTTTGCTGTCAGCTTCACTGCGAACAAATTTACAGGTTTTTTTCTTAAAATTGCTCATTGCTTTCTAGTATTCTTCATTTTCTACTATGTTAAATTAACCTTTATCCACTGAAGTTCTAATCAAAACAATTCCTTTTTTTACCTCCTGTTTTCCTGTACTTACCTACCAGTACTTTGTTGTATTAAAAAAGAAACCAGTTTTTAATTTTATATTTTCCTACAAACGAAAATAGAGATTTATATTTTTAATAGCAGCATGTAGAATTTCTCATTCGGTCTATCTGATCTAATGGCTAAGTAGGAAAAATTCTTATTCTTAGAACAACACGTACAAAGCTGTAATTGAATTCACAGCTTTCTACGAGGAAAAAAAAATTCTCCTCTGATAACTGGGTAAGCTAAGAAGAAAAAAAAATTCTTCGTAGAAAACTAAATAAAATTACGGTTTTCTACCAGGAAAAATAATTCCCATTTGAAAACCGGGTAAGCTAGGAAGAATTATTTTTCCTTGTAGAAAGCCAGTTATCAAACTTGGTAATGTACGAGGAATAAGGGGTTTGCGAGTTATTAGCGAGGTTCACTGATAGTGAAGCTGAACGAAAAGAGCTGCTGACTCGTCGGATATCCTAAAATGAAACAGTTTGCGAGTTATTAGCGAGGTCAACTGACAATGAAGCTGAACGAAAAGAGGTGCCGATTCGTCGGATATCCTGAAATGAAGCAGTTTGCGAGTTATTAGCGAGGTCCACTGATAGTGAAGCTGAACGAAAAGAGGTGCTGATTCGTCGGATATACTAAAATGAAGCAGAAAAATGAAACAAAAAAGTTTCGTTTCGTTTTAGGGTTCCGTACCAAAATGGTAAAAAGGACTAAGTCTGTCTGTCTGTCACAGCTGGATATCTCAAGAATGCTATTTATCACTGCTTGCCCATTGACGCCTGACCGGCCGAGTAGGGCCGGAGAACAATGCAAAATCTATTGTGTCTCATTTCTGGGGTGTTGAAGGATTTAATGCTATCAACTTAAAAGGCATAGTTTCAGATGACGTTTGCCCAACTATTTTGACGAATATTATAGCCTCGCAGATGAAAATATTTTCACGTTTTATTTATTTATATTTCTGATGGTATGGAACCCTCGGTGCTCGAATCCGATTCGCTCTTGTCCGGTTTTTTTTCTGTGCTTATGTCAACATCAAAAAATAAAACGTTTTTAGAATTCTGTGACTTTACTTAGCTCAGAATTATCCAAATGATTACAACGCGAAACTCTAAATTCGAAATCAGAATGCTCTTCGTAGTAATAATAATAATAACTGGCGTCCGTCGGCGGGACTACCGGAGGTGAGGAAAAAAGAGAGAATTCAATGTAGGTATACAGGACTACACGACGACGTTATCCCCCGGAAATGTGATATTAGTAGTATTATAAAAAGTAGGCTTTCCAGGCTGCAAAGTATCTGTGTCCAAATCCGTTAAGCTGTTTTGGCGTGATAGAGTAAAAAAACATTCAAACATCTAAACTTTCACATTAATTATAATATTAGTAGGAAGTAGGATTAGGTTGACTAGGCTAGGCCGACACTCAGCTCGGACTCGGCACACTCTAGCTAGCAAGAGTCATTAATACCACGTATTAGTAACTACAGTTAGTTATTATGATTATTTAGCTAAAGCTCGTATCAAATTCCTTCTACGTTAAATTTTTTATAAATTTCTTCAATTCCCGTTGTCCCTATCATGGGGACAAAAATATTGGGGACAACGGGAATCCAGAAATACGCTGCTGTCCAAATACTCAATATCCTTAACAAAAATATTTGTATAACTTTTTTGCAATAGACAGTTGATTTTCTTTTTTCGTGTAGGTACAGTATTTATCACACCGTTCCGTTGGCCTATTAAATATACCGATTTGATGGAGGAGTAGTAAAACCCATGAACCAAATCAATATACGCAAGTTTATGGCTTAACAAAACCGTTATGGCAGTTTGTTTGTTATCCATACAATGAACAAATTAATCCATCAGACTACCAAGTCTTGCTTCAACTTGCGCAATATTCAATCTAAGCTCTTCTAGATAAAACAACTGAAACTTCGGGGTTTACAAAAGAGTTTCTTTACGTGTTTCATACCTTAATGGAAAAACACGACAACGGCACAGGTGTTAATGATTGGACTAAAGTTCCTGGTTTGTTCACAGACTGTGTACATGTCTTATGTCTACAATAATGTATTCTGATCGTGCTTTCCGAAATTTTACAACGGTTTAGTACCTACAAGACAATCGATTCCGTCATGACTCGAGAGTGAAAGGGACGGGGCTAACCGAAGTTTCGGATTTGCGTTTCAGAGTAGGCCCCCAGGTCGTGTCAGCAAATGAAGAAACGCCCAATAGGTACATAAAAAAAATAACTTACCATTTTCTAGATTCAGTCGTTCCCTCTCCGCGTTGAGCGAGCGCGCCACTCGTAGCGCCGCCATAGTCTCCCTGCGCTTTTGCTCATTTTCAGCGTCTAACGCTGGCAGTGCCGAGTTCTGATTGAAATATTAAAAAAATTCACGTTGACGGTACGTTTAAGTAGGTATGCAAAACGTGCCCCGCCTGTGTATATTAGCTTTCGCCCGACATTAATAAATGTTGATGATATATTGATTAGAACCATCATATTTACAAGACTGCTTGTGATAGCAAAATAAATACTTACACCTGAACTGAACGTTTTTTGTATTCACTTATCTAGAGAATAAAATAGTTTTTTTTCACAAAAGTAAAGAGTAGTAAGAAGAGATATGTGTTAAATAATAAAATTATTCAAATAAATCACTCACTTGCACTATTAGGTCATCTCCAATTTTTTCTAAGTTTGATTTCAAGAGACAAATATTAATTTGCTGATCCTCGGGAGAAAACATATTAACAAATAACGATTTCTTTACATAAAACAGTCCAGAAAATGCTTTAATTTTTTTGTTGGTGAACAAAATAATGCCTAAATATTTGAACGTAACAAAAAATTATAATTTGCGCGGCAAACTGAAAAAAATACCTTTTGCTTTTTTTTAAGTTCTTTCCTAACGGAACAGGCTAAGGAGTAAGACCATACAGCCTTGTCATTAGTAAAAATGCCGTTTGCACTGCAAATGAAAACTTTTTCAAAACTATCGTTTAAGTGGCAAAGGAAATTTATATTGTACAGCCTGAAATGTATATTGATAATAGATTTATCGGAACGCGGCGCTATTGAAATAACACCAACATTAGAAAAACAAAAGTCTATTCAATGGAGTACAAGATTTTACTTAAACAATCTTGATGTGTCTGTTAATATAAAATGCAATAATAATAATATGAATCACTTATTTGTTCAAAATACATAACTCCATGTTAGTATATTTTAAAATGGATAATGTATGTGGAAAATACATCTTTCTTATTTTCAAATGCATTTTATTTCTTTAAAGAGAAATATCAAGATTGTTTACTAAAAATCTTTTGCTTCGCTGAATGGAGTGTAGTTGGTCAGACCATTTATTCTTCTAAATTTAAATTGAAGGTAACTTTTTTTCTTGCTATGCTTTAAAAATATTCTCTTTCAGAATAATGTAACCTAATTTGTTTGTATTATTTTTTTAATGTGTTTTTTTGAATTCCGTAAGAAAGTGTTAAATGAAAATCAAGAGATAATTTAGAATTAAAAACAAAGATTTGATCGTTTGTACTTATTAAGCCGGGTCTCCAGCGAAAGTTTTTTGAAAACATTCAACAAAAACACATACACAAAACTTTGTTTCTGAAAAATGTTTCTTGACATGCGCCGTCTATACCTCTCTTGGCTTGTGTACACAAAACAATAGTTTCTCTAGCAATCAAAATGAGTTCGGACGAAGAAGACGTTGTTTCAGATCGTATCTTTATTCCAATCCATCTTTACTTGCATTGCTCTAAACCACCGTACCGTAGAATCAAACTTGGCGCGAAAACCAAAATATTTTTTTTTGTGATGGCTTCTTCCATTTTACACAGAAATTCGGCCATTGTCTAGCGAGTTATCAAAATTAAAAAAGTTAAAAGTTGTCGAAATGATAGTTTATGTACAGTACCCTGCCCCTCGAACCGCGCGGGGAAAGTTTTGTGTACGTGTTTTCCACCGGGCATGGAAAGCAAAAACATTGTTGATGCAAACAAAAATGTGTAGTGAAACAATGTTTTGTGTAGACAGTTTTGTTGAATGTTGAGATGTTTTTGTTGATTGCGTGGGCAAAACACGCGCTGGAGACCCGGCTTTAGGTTTTGATTTGTATTTTTTCATCTGTTGTCCTAGCAGTACGTCAAAAATAGCTGCAAATTGTGTTAAAAGCATGAAAATCGGAACGATTGGTTTTTAGGCCATACAAATCAATTTGACCCGTAGCACGAAAAAAAAACAAAAAAGGAGAGGAGTTATGACGTCATCTTTTATTTGTATGGGAAAAAAATCTTATTCTGAATCCTATCGTGTGTGGTACTTATCTAATGAAAGGGCTTATTATGCCGATTCTAAATAAGTTTTTAGTAAAAATTTCAATTTTATGACAAGATTTTTTGCTGACTGTAAGTACTTTAATATTGTATTGTCATCTGAACCAAACCTGTATAAGTAGGTACAAAATTTCAGCTCCATCGGACACTGGGAAGTGGGTCAACTTAAGCTTACAAGATTTGTCCACCACTGACTAACTAACATACTAACTAACATGGAAAGTTAATAAAAAGCTTGTAAAATATATCAGTCACTTGTTTTAAAATAATATAAAAATCATTTTGAAAATATTTAAATTTAGTACTTATGTACTTTTTTATTATTTTTTAATATGACAAAATGTGATACAATCACAATAAGTTGAAACATTTATAAAAAGTTAAATTTTAGACACTGAGAATGATAAATAGGGGCTTCTCTGAGGATCCCATTCCCCGAGTATCCTGTCCCGGCGGATACCGATTTATTTTTATCTTCATGAACTTAATTAATAGTATGTTCGGGATACTATACTTGGAGGGAGTCAGGATCCTCGGGAATGGGATTTTTAGGCAATAACCCGATAAATACTAATTCGATAGGAGTTTTCAATCATTTTATCATATATGATGGCTGATATGATGATGATGATGAACCCAATCATCGACAAAGTACCTAAGTAGGTACTTTTATTGATTACTTTTTTTTTGGTATCCATTTATTGTAATGTAGTTACAGTATTATTAGCTTTTAATTAAAGTTGGTACGAAATGAAAAACCATGTTTCTTTTTATAGGCATCGTTAATATATATTTTAACCTTTTTTTAATATTACTTAAATTGATGTAAACTTGTGAACAATAAGTCTGATAAATCTTGTCAAAGTAATTAATATCAATAAAACCTGATTTGTAATCATTTGTGTAGTTTTGTTGGTATTAACAAATTACCCGTGATGAGTTTACACATATTTTTTGATTTTGCCATAAAGTTAATATACCTATTCCGCTAAGGTATATTAACTTTATGGATTTTTCTGATGACGATTTAACTGTTAAGGCGAGTTTACAATGACCCAAATTTACCATAAAAGTGTTAATTGTTTTTTTTTACATAACCTTGAAGTTGTAACTATTTCTCTCTTAACGCAAGAAATTTAGTAAGTATTAGAAATATACTTGGGCAATTTTGCCAGCAATTTTGCCGTCAATATTGCCAGCAATGGCAATTTTTATATAGGATACATATTTTTTTAATATACTATAAATAACAGGCTAAGATACATTTATTTTATGAGTTGGATTGAAAATCTATCCAATATCCATACTAATATTATAAATGAGAAAGTGTGTTTGTTTGTTTGTCTTTCTTTCTACCTAATGGGTAGAAACAGGCAAAGTTTTTTGTAGATGGCGCTTGTGAGATTGGAGTCCACTTTCTACCTAATCTGTGGGATAATAATGTACTCTTTGTCGATTTTGACAGCTGTTATGATTGGTTGTTATTGTGACGTTATGCCACAATAACAACCAATCAACAAAACAACCCTCCAATATCACATACGCCCTCTGTCGTGATAAAAGTTAGTTTTCCTCCCCATTGGTAAAGTCGATCAATGATAAACGCGCAAAGACCAGGAACCTAGTTAGTATCTACGCTATTGGCTTCTAAATAATTTTCATTGATCTTACACAGGAACGTTTATTTGATATACTGCATGCAAGCTTGGATAATTTCAGAGCGAGGGGTGATACGCTCATCGAGTTCGGAATACGTAATTAGAAGCTGAGAAATGCACCGACGACCTGAACTGAATAGCAATTACGATTTCAAATCACATCTGCAGCGATTCGAATATCCGATACACTGTGCCTTTTTGGGGGTCCGTAGAATTGGGAGACAGTAGGTACATATAGATCACAGCAGACTTATCAACTCGGAAAGGGATCGACACCGTATCGTCTTTCGCCTCGCCGTCAACCAGGCGTCAACCCAAGTTAAGTAAGCACGTAACCAAACCGGATCAGCATCGGCACGTCATCGCGCTGACTCGGCTATGGCTAGGCGACGCGACACGCCAGCGACGCGTCTACGGCTCGCCGCACAGTGGTTCCATATCGAAAAAAGGTGGACATAGGATCAAATCTCGGAATTTCAGTCCGATTTTTTTATAAGTCTATCAACATTTAGTATGACCAAAACTCTCACAAACGTATAATTTTCGAGAAAAATAATAATTAAGTAAGTGTTTTTCGGCTGTTAAGGTGCATGTAGTCGTGAAACGATCATTTTTGAGGCCCTATAACTCATAAATTAGCCTACTGATGAATCCAGAATTAATATATATTAAATATTGATATCTAAACTTCAATCTGAGCATTTAAAAAAAACATAGGTAGTCTTTAAGATACTATTTAAAAAAAACATTGAAATGAAGCTGTTTTCAACTTGAAATACGCTACTGCTTCTAAACTACAAGTGATATTTTCACGTTTCTTTCAGGAAAAGATTGCTAACTTGTTTAACTTAAAACTGAGCATTTTTCGTTTTAAAATAATACATAGTTTTGACGAAACGTGTGTTTAAGCTGTTTTGGTGCGGGTAGCGGGCGGGAAAATTAGGTCACTTTTCTATGCCCAAGGTCGTTGGCGATACCACGGGTCTTAAAGTTGCAATTTTGAATAGGGTATTTCACTGTTGTTGAAATGTAGATATTTAATAAAGTAGGTAGTTATTACATTAAAAAAAAATATTCCGACAAGCTTTTACGACTACCAAGTGGTCCTGCTGTCCTATGTTTCAAAGTTTTTAAGTTTAGAGAAAAAGTAAAAGTTAATATTTACAATCGATGAAACACAACATGAGTGTTCAACGCTAATGTTGAGTCGATTTACGGTCGTATGATATGGCAGTTCTTCTGACACTGGCGACGCGCCTCGTCGCGGAGCGCAGTTCCGCTAATCACGATTAATAAAACGAATGGGTGATTCATTCATAGCAACAACTGACAACATTAACCACAACAACATAAAATTTTGCTTGCAATACTTGACCCGAACGGACATAGATACATACCATATATACCTACATACATACACTGCAAGTTAAAAGCTTGTAACAATATAAAATTTAAGAAGGTACCAATTAATGTGAAAAATTATTTGAATCTCCTATAGAACAAGCGAAAAAGCTGTTTCATTTGGCTACGAAAATGCGAAAAAGCTGCTTAACTTACACTAAACTGTTTACTTGCAAGTGTACTATTATAATTATATACAATGCTTAAATACAAAACTATTTAGGGCACACATCCACTGATTCAAACAAAAATGCAAACACCATAGACACCTTACATACAAACACACAATACCTACGCAAACACACCCACATACATACACACACACACAACTACCCATACATAATACGCACTCATAAAATTAAATATTAATATTATAATAAAAGCTTAATCTTTTTCATAAAAGTAAATAGATAAGGTAAAGAAAGGTATATTGATGATATAATTAATTTGGTGATATTTTATGGGTGCCTAATGAATGATATAATTTCATTTGGTATAATTTCATTTCAATAACGTTCATATGACATAATAAACGTTTGTCATAACAACACTTCAGCTAATTTCATTTTGCATAATGTTTATTTCATATAATCATCATTTTATATAATATCATTTGACATAACGCTCATTTTATATAAAAATATTTTATATAAAAACATTTGCTATAACAGTCATTTGATATAATTTTGTTTCATATAATCATCATATGTAATAATTTCATTTGATATAATTTTGTTTTATATAATCATCAATTAGTCAATTAAATGTTTAGGGTAGGCAAAGGAGCAGGGGGCACTGGGGGTACAGCGCGCTCGAAAGGGGGGCTCGGGGGGCGAAGCCCCCCGTCATAAAAAGCTACAACGGTGACAAAACAATTGATAATAGGTTAGGTTAGGTTAAAACTGTGAACAAAACAGCGCGAGCCGAGCGAGCGAAGCGAGCGTGCCGCGGCAGCGGCCGGCGAAGCGCCAGAAATAGTTATTCGTTGATTATACTAAATGAACGTTATATGAAATGTTTATTTATTTATTTATTTAACACTTTATTTTAACACCACAGTACATAAAAAAAGAAAAAGAAAACAATTTTAATTAACTTTAACAGCATTAAAAGGGCGGTCTTATCGCTCAAAGCGATCTCTTCCAGACAACCCGATGGTATGGAGATATTGACAGGACAAGAAGCGGGGTGTAGTGGCACAGTTGAAGAAATTATAAATGTGAAGTTATAAACATACATAAATACCTATAATGATAAACATACACAAATTACATATAAATTATATATTATACCAATAAACAATATATAAATATATCAATGTCTGCAAACCGATGAAGAGCAAGCACAGACTTTTAAGGAGAAGAAGGAATTTAAATAGATAGGTAATGTTTTTTTAGTTCCTTCTTAAACACGTTCAAAGACTGAGCCCGTCTAATGGGAACTGGAAGCGAGTTCCAAAGACGAATGGCCTGAACGGTGAAGGAACAGCCATAGAAGGAAGTCTCATGCATAGGTGTAATGAGACTCAGATTTTCCGATGACCTAAGAGCAAGGGAGGTGGAACAATAACGGAAATTAAATCGTTCTTTGAGATAGTGCGGATAACATGGGTTAAACAATATGTTGTAAAGAAGAGATAGTATGTGAGTAGTGTATTATTGGGCATTCTGCCCCCGGTGGTCGTCCGCTTCGCTTCCGATCGCTCGCTGCGCTCGCTCCGGTCGGCAGAATGCCCAATAATACACTACGGATTACATTCGTTCAGTTCTTCCTAACACATTCAGCTTCAGACCCATGGTAAGATTCTTTCACTGAATGTTCTGCCTAACACATTCGGCTGAAGACCCGTGGTAAGTATCTTCCGAGAGACCCATGGTAAGATTCTCTCACCAAATGTCCTTCCTAACACATTCGGCTGTAGACCCATGGTAAGTATCTACCGAGAGACCCGTGGTAAGATTCTCTCACCAAATGTCCTTCCTAACACATTCAGCTCCAGACCCATGGTAAGATTCTTTCACTGAATGTTCTGCCTAACACATTCGGCTGTAGACCCATGGTAAGTATCTACCGAGAGACCCGTGGTAAGATTCTCTCACCAAATGTCCTTCCTAACACATTCAGCTCCAGACCCATGGTAAGATTCTTTCACTGAATGTTCTGCCTAACACATTCGGCTGTAGACCCATGGTAAGTATCTACCGAGAGACCCGTGGTAAGATTCTCTCACCAAATGTCCTTCCTAACACATTCAGCTCCAGACCCATGGTAAGATTCTTTCACTGAATGTTCTGCCTAACACATTCGGCTGTAGACCCATGGTAAGTATCTACCGAGAGACCCGTGGTAAGATTCTCTCACCGAAAGTGGCTCCCTAATACTTAGCAACCTGGTACCTATGTGTTTTATTATTTACTTACCAAATTTACTATTAGCGTTACCATTTTTGCATAACCTTTGAAAACATACCATTACCTTGAAAAACATACCATTACCTTGGCTTTATTTTACCTTTACCTAGTAAATATCGCTATATTATGTAAAGATAAAATAAAGTGAAATAAAACACTCGCAGAATCGTCATTTATTAAATACAATAGGTTACTAAGATAAATATTTTTTGGGAGTTCTTTTTGGCGAAAAACATCTGACGTTCTTCATGTTGAAGTTTCTTGTGGTTTTGATATTATATTCTGGATGGCGCAGTTTTTTGCTCACAGTCTGAAAATAGAGAAGAACAATGAAAACTAAGGCTATGGAATGCATATAATAATTAAAACAATGTACCTAAATCTCACCTGATACTTACGTAATTATTAGTGATGCGTTTTTTATGCGTAACAATTTACGTATTAGTCCTTAAAATGTAGGTCAGTGGAACAGTAGGTACCTGAAAAAATGTAACGTACATACTGTTAATTTTACGATTTACGTAAGTACCGCAGGTCTGTTTAATTGTAGGTATTCGATATTTAATTTAATGTTAGAGCGAATTATAATATATTTAAGTCGTTAAAGACATTAGGCCGTATATAACATTAAATTTAAATATGAAAAAGCTAAAACCAACCAGAAATATCAATAAGGAAGATTTTGAGAAAAATACAGGAGACCCCTGTCGATGTTTTTCACTTAAAGCACTAAGTGCTAAATGGTCTAGGGTAACACAAAAATTATATCTTAAATTATTGAGAACTTATTCTTTCAATAAAAATAAAAAAAGAAATAGATTTTTGTATTTAACACAAAATGTGCGCTACGTGACAAATGCCTTGGCTTAAGCCACTTATTGATAATTATAACCAAACTTTGTAATAGCAAAAAATCAAAACCAAACCCAGGTTAAATCAATATATTCTAATGTGCTAGAAACCAATCAATTGCAAAACAAATATTTAATAATATTTACCATAATATAACTTATTTTAATTCCCAATGTCGAAAATGACGAAAAGTTAAGTATTTAGAAAACTTTTAGAGCAAAAAGTGGTCAAACCAGGGCATAAACCAAAACCGAGGCTTCTGCCCTAATTTAACCTAAAATTATTACTCAGACTCGGACACAATATTTTTTTTTTATTATTGTGTGTTGGTACATTTACATGATATAATTTTGATTGAATCTATGCATGGATCTTTTTAAATACCAATTTTAAATTTAGGTACACCTACTCACTACGAAAATGTATGACGCATATTACTATCGCAGTCATATAATAAAATATAGTACAAACCCAGTTTCAAAATCTACACAAAATGGATAAAAATATACTTACTTACATTTTATGTTATCCACTGATTCCACACATTTAAATCATATTTTTCACTTTTTCTTACGAGTACAATGAATGAACATGCTCAAAGAAACCTTGCGTCATAATGTCGCAAGCGTGGGAAGGCATGATGCACATCGCACAGACCAGGAGCCAGGAGTTGAACGCTATACTCTACTCACTTGTAATTTTTTTACAATCATATTAATAAAAACATGCATTTTGATAAACACAATTGAGTACTTACTTACCTATTAAATCGTTTTATTGAATACTCAGGTCAATACTAGCGGCTGCCCGCGGCTTCGCTCGCGGGGACTACCAGACCTTCAATATTTGTATGGCAATAAAAAATGCTCATCACGTTTAACAATTTTTCTTAAGGCGGTATTTTTATATCTACCCAAACTATGAGAATAGTTTGGCTGGACTGCTATGGTTCCACATCAGATATTTTGATCCGATATGGCGAGGACAATAGCTATATAACAAAAAAAGTTTCATAAAAATCGGTTCAGTAGTTTTGCGTGAAACGCGGACAACAGACAGTCAGACAAAAATTTAAAAACATATTTTGGTAAGTATCTGTTTCGTTAAAAAAGACCCTTGGGGGTATTAACTTTGTCCTATTTGCGTTCATATCAAACATGTTGACTCTTGGTCTAACAGTGCGCGCATGCAGATTCAGCATTAAATGTTAACGAAGTGTGTGTACGGATGTAACTTTAGAGTTTTGTTATTTACTTCATGTTGCGATGGACATAAAAAAACGGACATTATTAAAAATATCTGAATGCAAAGTGTTTCAGAAAGTGATGAGAAGAAACATGCTAGTCTTGAGCTAAAACTTTGAATTTTTATCATACCTATTCAATAAAATATTTGATTAACACTGAAAATAATAATAATAATAATAATATAATATGGGGTCTCATAGAGATGTAGTTGCTGTTGACAATGGACTGACTCCTCTATTTTTAGCAAAAGAAAACTGGCGCAAACCTGTAGTACTTAGTACGTCCGACCGCAGCACTGTGTGGCAAAGCAAGGAGTTACATGGCAGATTCTACCGGGCTCTCCATGGGCCCGACGTAGATTTACTAGCCTCAGTATCCTGGCTCCGTTTCGGTGATCTTTTTGGTGAAACCGAAGGTTTTGTCTGTGCAATTATGGATGAGGTTGTGATGACGAATAACTACCGAAAGTATATCCTAAGGGATGGCACAGTGGATATTTGCCGAGCGTGTCATCGTCCGGGTGAATCCCTTAGGCATATAATCTCCGGTTGTTCTCGTCTCGCAAACGGCGAGTATTTGCATAGACATAACCAAGTGGCCAGGATAATACACCAACAACTTGCTCTGAAACATAGTCTTGTGGCATCCGAGGTGCCGTACTACAGGTATGCACCAGAACAGGTCCTTGAAAATAGCCATGCCACATTGTATTGGGATCGATCTATCATTACAGACAGGACTATTGTTGCTAATAAGCCTGATATTGTATTGATAGATCGACACGAACGCCGCGCGATAATTGTTGATGTCACTGTTCCCCATGACGACAACCTTGTGAAAGCTGAAAAAGATAAAGAAAACAAATATCTTGATTTAGCTCACGAGATTGTTGACATGTGGGACATTGATTCAGCAATTGTTGTTCCGATAGTCATATCTGCCCATGGTCTGATAGCCAAGAGCCTCGATAAACACCTTAAGAGGCTCGCGTTAGGTGGATGGATCGGGAGTCAGATGCAGAAGGCAGTACTTCTGGACACGGCCCGTATAGTGAGAAGGTTCCTGTCTCTGGATCCTTAACCATCGGTAGCCGGGACCTTGATCTTGCTGCCGTTGGGGAACTGCATTTTTGTATTTTTAAATGTTATATTTTTTAGTGTTATACATTGTAAAAATTTAATGTTTAGAAATATAATTTTGTAAGTATTTAAAATGTAATAAAGGGAATAATAATAAATTCCTACAATCACACCAAATTATCTAACTCATAAGGAGTTCTCATTAAGAAATTGTGTTATGGAAATTTTTAAATACATTTAATATACATAGATAACACCCCGACCAAGACAAATACTATAATAATAATATGTTCAAACACACAAATATTTGGCTTGTTCAGGAATTGATTCCGAGACCTGAAATGATTAAAATTAAAAAGTGAAAGGTAGCTACATAAGAGTTATTGTTTTTCGCTAATTTTATTAATCTCAAAGTTTATCCTTATTTTTATTTTTTTTATTTTACTAGATTTTGATAAGTCAGTAAGTAAGATCCTAAATAAGTAAATGCTAATTCAGTACCTACGTACTGAAAAGAATTTGTCATAGATTTTAGACATTTGAAAAATTAACACACACATTAGATTTTGTTTTGAGTCTAACTGCAACATAGAGTAATACAATACGTTTCATTTGACCATAACATCAAAGTTCCTATAATATTCCAATTCCAAAGGTATTAAGTGCATTGCTATTGCATTTTATGTTTATTGTAATTAAAAAAAGAATATGTACCAAATTCCTATGAAATTTATTGTGACTTTGGTCACAACAAATTTGATTTACTTTTCGCTGACGTTTTATTTATCGATTACATAAATTACGGAATTTTGGTTGTAAAATCCCATTATTTTCGTGCAGTTTCTGTGGACGGTCAAGAAACAAGTTCCTGATTATTATTTAAAATGTTAGTAAGTACTCTACTATACCTATACTACTTATATATTTTTTTTTTTTCTGTCTAACCAACTTCAATAAAGGAGTAGGTTCCTTGTTTATTATTATAAATATTTACATGTTTTTTTCTTTATAGGTCGGACTCTGAGTACGCATCCAGCACCGAAGAGGTAGTCCCAGTAGTAGTGCCAACACCACGCAAGAAAAAAGCGACCCCCTCGAGTTCAACCGTTCCTGCCACCACCGCCGCCGCCGCCGCCGCGCCCAAGGCACCCAAGCCGAGCAAACGCAAGATAACCAACGCTGCGGTCGCCAACGCCCAAGCCCTGTCAACGCCTCCTTCACCTTGGTAATTATATTATTTTACTAGCGGATCCTCCCGGTTTTACCCGCATGGGAATATCGGGATAAAATATAGCCTATGTCACTTGGTAAGAATGTAGCTTTCTAAAATCGTTCCAGTAGTTTCGAAGCCTATTCAATTCAAACAAACAAACAAATCTTTCGTCTCTATAATATTAGTATAGATTAACACGATTTTTGTGGCTCTATTTATTTTATATTAATATACCTAAACCAATGGTTGGTTTCATTTTATATTAATACTAGCGGATCCTCGCGGTTTTACCCACATGGGAATATCGGGATAAAATATAGCCTATGTCACTTGGTAAGAATGTAGCTTTCTAAAATCGGTCCAGTAGTTTGGAAGCCTATTCAATTCAAACAAACAAACAAATCTTTCGTCTTTATAATATTAGTATAGATTAACACGATTTTTGTGGCTCTATTTATTTTATATTAATATACCTAAACAAATGGTTGGTTTCATTTTATATTAATACTAGCGGATCCTCGCGGTCTTACCCGCGTGGTTCCCGTTCCCGTGAGAGTATCAGGATAAAATATAGCCTATGTTAATCAGGGATAATGTAGCATTCTAAAAGTGAAAGAATTTTTGAAATCGGTCTAGTAGTTTTTGAGTTTATTCGTTACATACATATCTACATACATACACACAAATATTTCCTCTTTATAGTATTAGTATAGAAGTATAGATAAACAAATGCAATCAATTCTTATTTAAGTATACCTTTTAGTTTTAAAAGCCATCAATCAAAGTGACTTGAAATCGACTAAATTTTTATCTAGTACTTTTGTACGTAGGATTTTTAAATGCTAAGTGATATTAATTAGTATTAAAGTTTTTTTTTTTTGTTTACAGAGCGAAAAAAACCAAAAATTTATTTTCAATAATAAATAAGGACGAGCGGGCGTCAAACAACAAGAGTTCCACTAGCGGCATAGCCTCTAGTTTCACGTCGCGGGTGTCTTCGGGCCAGTGTCGTCGCACCGTAACCACTTCCGGCGAGTTTTATGTGGATCTGAAGATCTACAACACCGACGATGTTAGGATCACTTCTGCAGAAGAGCGGTATAAGAAAGCACTGGCATCTGTAAAACTACAGTGCTGCGAACAATCGCGTGAGTGGGAAGCTCTGCAGGACTTCCTAGGTCGGGCGTACGCCATTTTCGAAGAAATTGAGCCTACGTATTATAGCAATAAGATTAACTTTAAATAATTTTTTAACATTTCAATGTTTTTGTATTGATAAGTATTCGTCAATATTCCCGTTAGGTTAACTTTTAATTTTATGGTGATTTTCACACTGCACCACACACCGCAGAGCGTCCCAGGTCAGGCGTTCGCCATTTTCGAAGAAATTGAGCCTTACGTATTATAGCAATAAGATCAACTTAAAATATTTTTTTTAACATTTCAACGTTTTTGTATTGATAAGTATTCGTTAATATTCCCGTTAGGTTAACTTCCAATTTTATGGTGATTTTCACTCTGCACCACACACCGCTCCGGTTTGTGGTAGTGCGCTTCTTAACTTTGGCTGTAGAACCTTGATTTGCATACAAAACCCGCAGTGTATAACACACTCGCCGCCTATAAGATACATTTTATATTATTTCATTTTTTTATTTGTGGTTCAGCAATATGCCATTTTGCGCGATTTGTAACACATCTGTTGGTTCAACCTCTTGGGTAGGGCACTTACGCAGTCGCGTGCATAAACAAAATAACTCCAGCCAGCTAATTAGCGATGGTGTGGAAATTGTACGATCTGCATTTCGCTCTCGTATCACTTCGTACCGTATTACCGCTTGCGAACCTGATAATCAAGTGTCTTTAGATGGTTTTTTAAATTCTATTCGTATTAAAATAAAGCCCCTTTTAGATGAAGCCTTAAAGAAACATACATGTTTAAAAGTAAATTTTGAACTTTTTGCCATTTTCGTGCTTTTTAAAAATAGTGTGCAGGAAATTAAATCCTTGAACACAAAAAATTTTATAATTTATAGCTACTATGATTTCGATAGTGTATTTTCAAAA
Source organism: Crambus lathoniellus (assembly GCA_949710035.1). Taxonomy (NCBI): domain Eukaryota; kingdom Metazoa; phylum Arthropoda; class Insecta; order Lepidoptera; family Crambidae; genus Crambus; species Crambus lathoniellus. Next base: position 14,848,643 of record OX453310.1, read on the forward strand.
GTAGTTGATACATTGAAAAAGAAAATAGAAGAGTTTCAGGAGAGCGATAGCGGCTGGGCATTTTTGAATAATTCACATTTAGAAATGAACGTAAATAAATACCAGCCATTAGGTGGTTCGTCTTATTTAAAACTACCTAAATGTATACAAAATAAGAAAGCCTGTGTAAACATTCAAAATAAGGATCAATCCTGTTTTTTATGGAGCGTAACAGCGGCTCTGTATCCCGCTCATAACCACCCTGAGAGGGTATCGTCTTATCCTCACTTCCGGGATGTTTTAAATATCGACGGAATCTCTTTTCCTGTTACGTTCTCAGACATGAAAATCTTCGAAAAAAACAATCCCGAGTTGAGTTTTATTATATATGGTTTAAAGAATAATAAAACTGTTAAAGGACCTTTGTACAAATCTGAAAACAACAAAAATAAAAAAACCATTCATTTGTTACTGTTAGATAACGGTCTGATTTCGCATTATTGTCTAATCAAAGATTTGTCGCGGCTTGTCAGAAATCAAATTACTTCTCATCACGGAAAATTATATTTTTGTGATACGTGTTTAGTGTTTTTTACTACCTGCGTAGAACTTGAAAATCATGTTTGTAGCGGAATTGTTACTGTATTACCGGAAAAAGGTTCGGTAGTTAAATTTCAAAATTATGATCGAAAACAAAACGTCCCTTTCGTAATTTATGCAGATTTTGAGACTATTTTAGAGGAACATAAAGAAAATACTTCAGTTTCTGATACGACAAACACAAAAACACTACAACGTCATATCCCGATCGCGTTTGCATATAATATAGTGTGTTCTATGGACGCAAGTTATAATCGGTATGTTTCATATCGTGGTATTGATTGTGTTAGTCAATTTATAGAATGTATCTATCGTGATGCTCGAGAAATTCATTCAATTTTGTCTAAAAATTCTCCGATGATTTTTACAGAGCAAGATGCTACTGATTTCATGCAAGCCACTCGTTGTCATATTTGTCAAAATTTCCTTTTTTCTGATAAAGTGCGAGATCACTGTCATATAACAGGCTTATTTCGCGGTGCAGCACATAAATATTGTAATTTGCAATACAAAATACCAAAGTATATTCCTATTTTTTTTCATAATTTAGCAGGGTATGATTGCCATTTGTTTATAAAACAATTAGGCGAATTGCCTGGAAATATTAAGATTATACCTAAAACGAAAGAAAATTATGTGTCATTTACGAAATTTATTCCTGTTTCAGATCAAGAATTTATACAACTACGATTTGTAGATTCGTTTAAATTCTTAGGTACTAGCTTGGATAAGTTAAGCAAAACTATAAAAAAAGAAGAATTTGAACATTTGCGAAATCATTTTCCTATTCAATCGCAATTCAATTTACTTACACGCAAAGGTATATACCCTTACGAGTATATGAACTGTTGGGAGCGTTTTCAAGAGCGATCTCTCCCAGAGAAGAACATGTTTTACAGCACTCTTACAAATGAGCATATTACTGACGAAAATTATCAACATGCACAATCAGTATGGACTCACTTTAATATAAAAAATTTGGGTCAATACACAGATTTGTATTTAAAAACAGATGTCCTCTTATTAACTGACATTTTTGAGAAGTTTAGAAAAACTTGCAAACTTCATTATCAGTTAGATCCGGCCTTTTATGTAACTGCGCCTAGTTTGTCTTTTGATGCGATGCTTTTCAAAACAGGAGTCGAGTTAGAGCTCATTGAAGATCTTGCTATAGTGCGTATGATCCAATCCGGTATTAGGGGTGGGGTATGTATGTGCTCGCATAGACACGCTACAGCCAATAATAAATATATGCCTGAATATGACACGCTAAAACCAGATACCTACGTAGTTTACATAGATTGTAATAACTTGTATGGATTCAGTATGTGTCAATCTTTGCCATTATCAAATTTTAGATTTTTAAATCGAGCAGAAATTGATAATCTTGATTTCGTTAATATACCCAACGATGCGAAATACGGATATTTTCTAGAAGTTGACTTGAGCTATCCGAAAGAGTTACATGACAGACATAATGATTTACCGTTTTGCCCTGAAAAATGCATCCCTCCCGGAGGAAAGAATTCTAAACTCGTGCCCAATCTTTACGATAAATACTTCTATGTTATTCATTACGTTCATTTAAAAACTTGTATAAAACACGGATTATTATTAAAAAAAATTCATCGTGTAGTAGTATTCCGACAGAGTCCTTATTTAAAACAATACATTGACCTTAATACCAGTCTAAGGCAAAAAGCTCAGTCTAAGTTCGAACAAGACTTTTTTAAATTGCTTAATAATAGTATTTTTGGTAAAACATTGGAAAACAACGAGAAAAAGGTTAATGTGCATTTAGTTAATGAATGGAGTGATCAGAAAAATAAAACGAAAAAAAGAAATAGCGCTGATAAATTAATTGCGAACTCGAATTTTCATAGTGCTTCAGTTTTCACTGAAAATTTAGTTGCAATACAAACAAAACCTGAACGGGTAGTTTTAGATAAGCCAATATACATAGGATTTACAGTGTTAGAGCTATCTAAAAGCCACATGTATGATTTTCATTATTCGGTTTTTGAACCAACATATAAAAATCGCTTACGGATGTGCTATACAGATACGGATAGTTTTGTTTACCAAATTGAAACCAGAGACTTTTATGAAGACTTGAAACAATCTTTCATAAATTATTTTGATACAAGTAACTTTCCTGAACAAAATAAATATGGTTTACCGCTATTAAACAAAAAGGTCCCCGGTCTCTTTAAGGACGAAATGGGCGGTGTTATCATTACTGAATTTGTGGGTTTACGTTCAAAATTATATTGTGTAAAAACGACTAATAGCACTATTAAAAAAGCAAAGGGTGTAAAAACGTCTGTTGTTCGTGAAATTACATTATCTGATTATAAAAGAACTTTATATCAAGGCGACATAGTGCGAAAGACAAACGTTTTATTTAAGTCAATCAAACATGATATTTTCACGCGTAGTCTTAATAAAGTAGCGTTATCTTGCAACGATGATAAGCGGATAGTTGCAGCTGATAAGGTGTCTACGAAAGCTTGGGGCCACGTGTCAATACTTAAAATTTAAAAGCATTGTTTCTGTTTATTAAATTCAAGCCAAAAATTAACTAGGTAATAAGAAAAATTATTGTTCTGAAAGGTGTGTACTTATATATTTATATATACTTTTTCACTAGTATTTCAATGTATATTTTTAAAGTGATATCGTACTTTTAGGAGAAATGGTAATATCATTGGTCTATGCAAATTATATTGTACCTATTGATTGAACTATGTATGTAAATAAAATGAGTTATAAAACTGTATAAGAACTATTTCCATTTGAATTTGTAATAATTGCAATTGTTATGTATATTGTTTGTGGTGTGTTGTTTATTAAACAAATAATTAAAATATGTAAACTGTTGTAACAGAAATAAATGACGAATACTTAACATGATTGTGATTTATTTTTCGATCCTTAAAAAATCAATATAAAAATACCTACATATTGGTGTATTGTAGTAGGTACTAAACCCTGAGCAGGTTTAAACATGTAAATTAATGAGTCATCAACCGACGCGCAGCATGCACTTTGGTATCTATTTATAAAAGTATTTTATGCAATACCAGCAAATACCTTTAAGAGCAGGTTAGAACTTGAAAAACCCTGAGCAGGTTCAAACATGCAAATTAATGAGACATCAACCGAGCCGCGACATGCACTTCGGTATCTATTTACAAAAGTATTTTCTGCAATACCAGCAAAATACCTATAAGAGCATGTTAGAACTTGCGCTTGACAATCAGTGTCTCATATTGCTGATTCAGTAACATAGAAAATTACTCGTATTTTATTAGTTTAAAATTAGCTCTCGTCGCGTTCACACTTAACTCGTGTTGTGTATTTTCAAGTTTAGTGAAGATGTCTAAACGCGGTCATCAACAACTCTGTTCACCACAAGCCAGCTACGTTGCTACTCTCGATAATAGGATTCCAAAATGCCTCATAAAAATCGAATTGATGGATGCTGTGGATATACCTGACAACGAAGTGGTAATGGTGGCGCGAGCTAAAACACAGTATCTGGTGTATGAAGATCGAGACGACATATATTATAAAGCGCTGCAACTTTTTACGCAGATCAGTAAGAAGTTGGGAGAGCGCAACGAAAGTCAGGCTTTGAGAAGATCCTAATTTCATCATTATTCAGGTGGGTGCCGTCTATCATTATTTATATTTTATATTTAGATATTTATGTTCTTAATAGTAAATACTAATAAATATATTAATAATCCTTAGTTATTGTTAAATGTGAATCTTACCTTAATTATTAAATATTACCCTAATAATTAAATATTCTTAAAACAGTTAATTTTTTATTATTATTTTGTCCTAACAGAAAATGGCAGACTGCTCGCAAGACATTTTTACACAATACGCCCAGGATCCGCTAGAAAACTTTACTCAGCAATACAAAGATTTGTTCGGCTCGCAATCAACAGAAGTTAAACAAAAAAGAAAAAAACGAGTTGTCTCAAGACAACCAAAGAAGGTGCCACTTAAATCCTTCGTGGCCAGCAAGGAGCAGAGAGGCATCAAGCTGATACAAATAAAGGTGTTGGAGCTGACCACTGATTATGATGCAGGGAAAACATCGTCGGAAACTGCAGCGAAAAATGAAAATGTGGTGCTTAGTGCTCAATACGTAGTCCGTGATTCGATGGATGAAATTATGGACATGACTGAATGTGTTATCAAAAAAATCTCAAAACATTTAAGTGGTGATAGCTTTTAATTTTTTTATTGTTTACGAAGATGTTATATTAAGAAAAATATCTGGTTTTAAATAAATATTATAAATAAATAAGTATTTGTATATAAAAAATTTATAAAACAATTGTTAGTAAGTACCTAGTTATTATTTTACTGTAATAAAGTTTTTTACTTAAGTAAACTGTTTTTTTTTATTTCTCACTTAGTTAAATGAATATAAATATATTAATATTACGATTAAAGTGAAATCAAAGACATTAGGTATAATATGTATTAATGATTTATTGAAAAAATATTTTACAGTTCAATATTCCTTAACCTAAATTTAAAAAAAATCATAGTTATAATTATCACAGTACCACATCTTGAGACACAGTACATTTTTTAATGCACACATCTTTTTATGATGAACACAATTCCAAACCTTATTTCCATCGTCATAGTAATCATTTTGTAACTTTAAAAGCTTAGGGCAACCTTTTTCACCTAATTCTATTATTTCACATTCTTGACATAACTCTCGAAGCCACATTTTTTTATCCAATCCTTTAACTAATACTTTTTTTCCAATTAAATAAGGAACCACAATTCGTTGAAATTCTCGATGATCAATGAATCCCTCGCTCCAAGTTAACCCACGGTTTCTTTCCAACCAGCGCACTTGCTTTTGTTCTTCATTTGATAAAGTTTTATAAGAATAGGGTGGTTTTATTAAAAACGTTTGGGTATAATCTTTAGTAGCGATTGCCAACTCTTTAACTATAAATTTATTTTTAAAATCTTTGAACCCTTGTAGATCCACAACTATTGTATCGGTATTCATGATATTTTCCTTACAATGTTACTTAAAGGTTTGTATTCAAATATGCAATCGTTTAGAATCAAACAGTAAGCAGCGGTCTGATCAGGTATTTCTTGATCAGCCTCGATTTCAAGTCGCACGTCAATCGATCCCTTTAACGTTTCATGTTGGCGCGAGCAGTCAATGATGAATAAGGGAGCTGTTTCTTTAAATTCTTTTAAACTCATCAACGGTTCAGCCCGACGTCCGTGATAAGACTGCTGGAACTTAGCGTACTGTTCGTATATTAATGTATATTTATTGTCAGCGAAACTAATGTTCAGACTTTCATATGGATAATAAGAAGAATTTAGAAAAACTTTAACATCACGTATATGACAATGGTCGAACTCTGCCATTGACATTGTTGTATTATGTTTACGATTTGTTTGAAAAGCAATTACAACGAATCGTGGTTTCTCTATCTGTGAGGATGTTTTAATAGACCAAGTATGTTTACGTGTTTTGGGAAGTAATGGATACTCATATAAGTCCCAATTACGAAATGCAACTGTTATCGGTCGATCTTTTTCTAAGTGCTTGAGCAAATGAATTCTTTCTCGATCCGAAACTTTAACATGCGGCACTCGCCACAAAATTTTATTTATTATTATATCATCCACAACTTCACCTGCATTTAATTTTAAGGCATTGAGATTCGTGTTACTTCTCAAAAGAACCAATTCATGCTTACAGTTCATTATAATTTTATTATAATCTTCAGCAAAACCCATCACTTTATTTAGTGGTATAGCGGCGGAGAATACTCCACTTCCGTCAGTAGTTGTGCCTGTTGGAGACCAACCCCAAACTCGGGCGCATTTAGATTCGTTATCATTCAACGATAAATAAGATTTAATTGTGGTTGTAACGCCCGCATTTTTTATTCTATCTATTTCAATTCCATTAATTTCATAACGAATATCTTGAAATAAAAATAGTGCAGGGTTATTAACAAAATGAATATTAGATACTCGTTCTTTTACTGGTGCATTCTTATACACATTCACTTTACCTTCAATATACAAAGTGCTAAGTGAAGGCAATACATAGAGGTCTTGCTGATTTATCGGTATCCGTATTTCATCATTCTTGTTGAAACTTGTTACGTATGGTTTATACGAATGATATTCAAAATTTTCGATACTGTTATCGTACGATGCAGGTTGAGTTATATTTAAAAAATTCATTTTATCAATCCTAGTGATTTTAAAAATTCTTTATTGCTTTTTGTTAATTTCTTTATTGACCGAACTGGTGCTCCCTTATGAGATGATCTCTTAGAACTGACTTGAGTTCATGGAACATATAGGCTTTTATTGAAAGTCAACATGTCTTTTTAAAGTGTAAATATAGCTGCACTTCCTCGCTGCGCAAGTTAATTTGATTATTTTCAGCGTCTAATAGTCTTACATTAATAGCACTTATTGAACTTTGATTGACGGGAAAATAAATTAAATTTTTAGGTATTTCAATGATTCTATAACCAGGTGGTACGTTTGGTGCGAATTCATAAATTATGTGGCTAGCTTTTCCGTTCACAAATGATCCACTGATTACATCACATTCGATGCGCACGATAGTTGTTGATAAAATGCTGACAGGATAACAAGATTCTGTATTTATATTTGCTTTTATTGTCTCCATACCAAAACCCAAAATTTTACCCAGTGAGTCATTTTTATTGAAGTGAACTTCTTCTGAACAAAATATACTTGTTTTTAATGTGTTGTTATTTGCGGTCAATCTCAGCGTTGCATTTTTAATATTGCTCTTAAGATAATCACAAATATCTTGAAGTTCATAAGATCCTTCGGGTATTTTTATCACACCATCTTTACCATAATAAAATTTATTGTTTCTTTCATCTATATTAGGGATGGAATTAAACGTTGAAAAATATAATAAACCGCACTCATACTCTCCCTCTAATTGTACTGTAGGAGAGTAATTTGTTATCAAAGAGGATCCGCTGCCGGTTATCGACACAGTGAAAGACATGTTTATACTGATAAATTTTATTACACAACTCTTATTATAAATGTTGTTTCCAATACTTCTTTAAAAAATTTAAACACAGATGACCGCAATTTATAGTACCAAACTTTTGGTAGCGTACATAATTGTAAGTTATTGACATGTTCCTTAAATAATTTATTAATTCTAATGGAGGTTTTAAATCACCAAAACTGTCAAAATATTCACAGTAATCATTTTGTTTTACATAGGCTACCCAATGTGTTCCAGGATTTTCAGAACTATCTAGGTTTAATATAGCACATTCAATTTTTCTTGGTTTTGAGGGGAGTGAATCTCTCATAAATACTCCTCGAAAATAAGGAATGTTAGTTGCGTGCTTCAAAATGTCTAGATTTGTAAGGGGGCGTCTGGGTAGCCCTTTGTTTAGTTTTTTGAAGGATTCAAGTATAGGCCAGCTCCTCTTTTATTAGGCTTAATATACATCCCTTTTCCAAGAGCGACTGCTTCCATTGCTTTGTTATGGCGTACAGACTCTTGTAGGTTTTTCTGAGCGACCTTGTAATCATTTACAGCTTTTGCTATACCTGCCGCACCGCCAGCGAGAGAACCAAGGGCTGATAAACCGGCAAAAATTGGAATGAGAGGTAAAAAGCCTCCAGTTTTTGGAATAGGAATACATCGTGGTAAACGTATTCCTTTTTTATTTTTAAATAATTTTTTTGCAGTAGCATACGCAAAATTGATAGCTGTGCGATTATCTTTAGATTTTAACTTTTTTAATTGAGATTGTAGTTTTTTCACAATTGACATAAATGGACGTATCCCAGCACCAGCTTTGAGTTTTGCTTTCATTGCATTTTTTACTATCCATGATGCAATTTTTTCACCTTTTCCAGCATCACTTGACTTTAGTCTTCTCTTGGCCATGTTCAAAAGTTCTAAATCCGCTTTATGTCGAATGCTCAAGTCTTTGTTGTTATAAGCAATGTCGTGATGCATACAAGCTTCATCCAATCGATTTATACCACGATCACCTCTTAGTAAGCGCTTCTGAAGTTTAGTTCCTGGACCACAAAATTGATAACCAGGGATATGTACCTCAATTGGTAAACTATTAATAAGGTTATTCAAAAAACCTCTACCCTGCTTCATCGATCTTTCTTTAATGAATAATTTTCACAAATCACGCAATTTATATTACAAAAGTAATGCACTCTTATCCACCCAACTGTTTTCTTCCTTACTGAGACCTAACCACTTAACAAAAAGTTTGTTACCTTTTCTTTTAATAACTTTCTCAATGAGATAAATATCAGGAAATTTTGTTCTTTGCAGTTCGTTTTCGTAGAACGAGCCTAAAATTAGTTGTTTATGTTTGTCTTCTAAAATATACGTAGGTGGGTTTGTATCGTTAACCTTGACTATATTAAATATTTCTGTTGACCAATTAGGTGTATAGCCTTTGTAAAAATCACCCTTAAATTTGCTTATACGAACACTGTCATTAATGCAAAACTTGGGGGGTCTCTTAGTACAAGATATTCGTGTTTGCATAATGTTAGATCTAACTTCCACTTGGTTTACTTTATTCACATCAATAGGTTTGTATTTAGTAATACGGTGAGTAGTGTTATTGTATTTCTCTACTACAGAATTTAAGTTAGGTCCTAGCCATTGGTAAGAGCCATATAAACTAAATAGTTTGTAAAGGTGACCTTTTATTGTACGAATAACTCGTTCTACTATAGCAGCTTTTTTAACAGATTGAGTGGAATAGTGATTTATATCATACTTTTTCATCAATTTTTGAAAAACATCATTATAAAATTCTTTACCAAGATCAGTTTGTAAATTATGGGGTTTTCTTGATGATGAAGATAATATCACATGCATTGCTTTAGTCACGCTATTTTTGTCTTTTGATTTTACAGGGTTTACCCATACGTATTTTGATAATGTATCGATTACAACCAAAACATATTTGTACCCTTTGTTATAATGTGAATATTTTTGAAAATCCATAAGATCAGCTTGCCATAAATCGTCTAATCCTTTTATGATAGTCATTCGACGAGGAAAATGCCTTCTTGCTGCTTTATGAATTTCATCAACTATGCCCTTTTTACTCATTTTTTATTTAATTTTAGCTCAATCAAAGTATCTACTTCTTTTTTTGAATAAATGTTCTTTGATAAACGGTCTGATGCTAGTTTTTCCAAATTCTGTAAGTACAGTTTTACATCACTCTGATTTTTTTTTAAATTCATTTCTTAATTCATGTACGATTTTATCCACATAAGCTTTGTTCACTGCTTCATCGTCTTCGTTTGGCGATGAAAGACCTTTTAATTTAGACAATTTCAAATCGTAGTGTCCAGCGTCCGATTTCACTAACGTATCGTTTAAAGTATCAACGAATTCTGATAACCGTAAACGTTTATGAACGTGATGACCAAATTTGTCTATATTCATTGCAGTCTAGATGAGTCAACGACTGAAATCATACTGCGCAATCCTCCCGACGGAAGCTCTTTAAGTTCCACATTTATAATACCAGCTTCATATAATTCTTCTACAATAGCAATGATTTCATTACCTACCCCATTATTCCCTGCTGCCCATGATGCTAGTAGTAATTTTAATCGTTCTATTAACTCGTTTGGGTCATCCCAGTAAACATAATCAGTATTTTCTTTTACTTTTTTCAAAAGTGGAATACCTTTTCCTGTTGGAATACTCTCCAGGCTTGAGGTAGCATTTCGAGAGAACTTGAACAAAGGCTTAATAACATTAGTATATTTAAACCCTTTGTTGCTATTTATTGGTTTTGATGAATCAAAGTTACGTCGATGTGCATTAGTTTCTATTAAAAGCAATTTATAATTTAGTAAATCGTTGTCAGTGACCACTTCTAAGTTGGGTTTCTTTTTAAACAATAGTTCTGTTAAGCCTACTGTTTTATCGAAAGTTAGTGTTCCGATTTTTAAGTTTTTGCCGTCGTCAAAAACACGGGTTTTGCCAAGCAATAATTTTCCACGTTCATGTTTTACACCAAACGGTATGTCATCCAGTACTTCAGATGATGTAGACCATGATGATTGGTTCTTAACACTTGGTGATGACTGCAAAGATTTAAAGGAACCGTCGCTCACGTTGTGTTTGTCGGAAGGTGGTACAACAAGAGTTTTATTATAATCTTTATATGACTCGCTTTCCCTTTCAGAATGTTCTTCGTCTTCACTGGTAAATTCATTGTAATCTTCTTCGGAAGTACAAGACGTAAGATTATCATTATTTTTATTTTTTTTCATCAACGGTTCATGAGCCTCTTCCTTGAGATGTTTATCTACATTTTTATTTGCTAACAAGGTAAGAGGATCTACGATGGGTTTAAATATGGTTTCCAACGCCATATTATTTGCATTTTTTACATCTTTTATCATTTCAACTTTTCTTTTAACAGCTGCTGCGGATTTAACAATTTGTTCTTTGAGTTTTTTTTCCATTCTAAAACGATTCGCTCGCTCGCAAGTCTCAAATGAAAATGATTCATAAGTCGTTATACATCTTATTTTGTATGCTAGTCCACCACAACAAACGTGTCAAATGTTGACCTGTAGTATCCCTTGTTTTTCTCACAGTCCTTATTAACTACAAGATAGCTGAAGGGTTTCTTCCAAACGGTGGAACATAGTTCACGAAACTGAGACCATGACATATCAGACCCAACATGCTCATCATACACATGTTTCAAATTAATGTCATCTTGCTTAAATAATATAAGTAGATTTGAATTATCTCTAACTAATTGTTTCGGAATTTTTGTGTAAGTTTGGTTAATATAAAAACAATCAATGTTCTTATGACGTCCCATTGCAAAATAATTTCTTATGTTGTTTTGATTTTCACAAGCAACGTCATCAAAAATTATAATAGAATCTGACAAAGCTTCATGTGGACTCAATATTTCACTGTTGTGATTGTATTTATGTAAAGATGTACCAGGAACCATGTTTAAAACTTTCTCCAAATATAGGTATTTAGCTTGGTATAAAGATTTTGAGTAAACATACAGATTCCTAAAACGCAGTCCATTTTTGTGTAACAATAAACTGATAACTAAATTTGTCTTTCCACAGTTTGATGGACCACAGACAATGCAGCGTATAGTGTTTGGTAATAAGTTACCATGTCGTTTACTCACTTTTGAGGGCGGGGGACATATACAGTCTAATTCTAATGATTCTTTTTGTTTTATAAATTTCATGTTAACGTTTGAATCTAACCGTAATGTTTCACGCGTTTTATGAAAATGAGAATAATATGACAAGTCAACATATTTAAATAATCTCAGGTCAGGCGAAGGCGTTCAGTGAACGAATCTTACCATGGGTCTTCAACCGAAATACATGTAATCCGTAGTGTATTATTGGGCATTCTGCCGACCGGAGCGAGCGCAGCGAGCGATCGGAAGCGAAGCGGACGACCACCGGGGGGCAGAATGCCCAATAATACACTACTTATGTGGGTATTCCGGCGAAGTCTAATGGGCAGCCACTTGAGCTTTAAACGAAAGAAGGAAACATGATCATATTTGCGTAAGCCAAATATAAATCTAATACAGAAGTTTTGGAGTCGCTCAAGTTTATTTAGCTGGTCCTCCGTGAGATCAGGATAACAGACGTCGGCATAATCAAGTATGGGAAGTAAGAGAGATTGCGCTAGCGCAATTTTAGTGGCAGTAGGGAGGAAATTGCGCAGTCTTCTCAGAGAGGCCGCTGACGCGTACAACTTACGGCTAACTGTTTGGAGCTGCGGCACCCAACTTAAAGTACTGTCCAAAATTAATCCCAGATTCTTAACAGAGCGACTATAAGGAATGTCGATTCCTCCAAAATTAACCTGAGGGATCAAAGAAAGGTCGATTTTCGTTAAAGTTCTAGAACTACCAACAACAATAGCCTGTGTTTTTGTGTGATTAACAAGAAGGCCGAAGGCTTTGGTCCAGTCGTCAATGCGACTTAAATCCGTTGAAATGTTAAGCACAGCTTCATGCAGCTTAGAAGCATTGGCTTGGCAATACAGCTGAAGGTCATCTGCATACAGATGGTAGGATGAAGTAAGGTTCTGAGAAATGGTATTTATAAAGATAGAAAATAAGAGAGGAGAAAGAACGCCACCTTGCGGGACGCCGGCGCAGTAGTCTTGCGCCATGAAGAGAATTCTTCATCAAGACGAACCCTTTGCCTGCGCCCGTACAGATAACTGTGAAACCACTCAATTACCGTTGGATATATGTTAAGAGAGCGTAGTAGAGCCAGGAGGATGTCAAAGTTTACCGTGTTGAAGGCATTTTTGAAGTCAACCAATGTTAGTACCGTTAGGAGGCCCTTTTCCATACCCAGACGAATGTCGTCTGTAATTTTTACAAGCGAGGTGGCAGTGCTGTGGCCAGGGCGGAAACCGGATTGGAAAGGATTGAACAGGTTGTGACAGGTGAGAAACTTACTGAGTTGGTAATTTATGAGTCGTTCCAGTACCTTGGATAGGAATGGGAGGATGGAGATGGGACGGAAATCGGAGACGGATTTAGGGTTGGATATTTTGGGTAACGGGATAATTTGAGCATCTTTCCAAGCAGAAGGGAAGACTCCCTTGCTAAGAGAATGATTACGAATAAAGGAAAGCGCTGGAAGGATAGTGTCAAGGATTGGTACTAACATGTTGCGACTAATACCATCGCTACCAACAGCATTGGAGGAGATGGCCATAACACTCTTTTTAACATCACAATCCGATAATTGAGTGAAAGAAAATGGAGCAAAGTCAGGAACTGGTAAAGCGGAAAGCCGATTTAAGGTGTTGGCTTTATCTGAATCACAAATTCCAGACGAAGAAGAAAAATGAAGATTGAGAAGTTCAAATATCGAAGTCTTTGGATATGGCATCCTGTCGTGCCTTACCAATTCCAAGGGATCTGAGGAACTTCCAAACTCGAGCAGGATCTTCATTTTCAACCGAAGAGTGGATATGGCGACGTATGGCATCCCTACACACCGTATTACAGCGATTTCGTGCTTTGATGTATTTTTCTTTATTTAAATCATTTGCTTGATGTTTGTATTTAGATTTAGCAGCTGCTTTACGGTGCATCAACTTTCTGATATCATCGGTGAGCCATGGTGCAGGAAGATGTTTCAACTTCATAGAACGAAAAGGTACATGTTTGTCGTACAGTTGTGTTATTAGACTATTAAAAATCGCAACCTGATCGTCTACGGTAGTGCCGTTGTATACAGGAGACCAGTCGATATTGCGTGCATCATCAAGAAATGCCTCTCGATCCATGCCACCAAAATTGCGCTGAAGAATGATTTTAGGTTTGTTTTTGGGAGGACGAATTTTGTACGATAGAAATACTAAATCATGAAAGGAAAATGCATCTGCTGGACATTGGCCGTGCTTGGCAACATGTTGAGGAGATGAAACTATGACTAGGTCTAGCAGAGAAGGTGAACAATTGGGAAAGTGGTGAGTGGCATTTAAAGGAAGTATGTGCAAATTAACGGAATTGAGAACGGATTTGAGAGAAGAAGTGCGATTATCATTTTTAATGAGGCATGTATTAAAATCACCCATGATAATGGAGTTGTTGTTATGTTATATAACCATTATGTGTTTTAAATATTATACAATGTAAGTGTTATAGTAAATGTTTATTATATGAAACGTTTTTATATCAAATGTTCATTATACGGTTTAAAATTGTATATTTTGAATTTATATCATTCGTTGATTATACAAAATGAACGTTATATGAAATGATTTTATGTAATGTGTTGTTATATTTTGTGAGTATTATACCAAATGTTGTTATATCATATATTACACACCCATATTTTATATTAAGATTGTTTACTAAACACAGGAACTTTGAAGCAAAGCGCGTGATATATGTCCATCTTCCTCACACTCGTAGGAACTCGCTAGCGCTGTCTCATGCCGCCGTTCAAAAAAATATCACCAAATTACTTACATCATCAATATACCTTTCTTTACCCTTATGATAACAATATTTTAATGTAATCTGTTTTTTTTGTTTTGTTTTGTTTTTCTCTTAAATGTTGTTACGCGTAAGAAAAAAAATTACGAGTAGTAATCTTAAGAAAGAGCGGGGCCTTCTAACACGGGTTTTATACTTACAAGGAGACTCCAGCCACTGATTGTATTAATACTAAAGATAATGAATAAACATTTTTTTTATTTAGTCTAGGTACGTACAGCTGTCTCTTTCTAAAACGAAATCTTCTATGGCGAGATCGAAGGTTGATCGAAGATGGCGAGACTATGACGCTACTGACTTGGTGACGTCACAAAGATAGTCATTCTCTCTTTGTCAAATTAGAATGTCCTATAACATTTAAAATATTCGAGATAGTTCAAGATCCAAACTTGTGTAGTTATAATATTTAGAAAAACATTAAATAAATAAAATAATATCAGTACATAAAATAACCTATTATTTAAAAATTAATTATATGCTTTGTTCGATAATCGTTCCGTCGCGTTCATTCAAAGTGCTTTAGGTGGATCTAAGTTAACTTCTCAGTTGACTCCCAATCGTATCGTGTATGATCTAAGATCATTTTGTCCGTTTTTGCTCATATTGCTATATTTTCGTAAGTAAGTAACCCTTTTAAAATTTTAACTAGCTACTTTTAAGAATTTAATAGTGAACCTTTTACATAAACTGTAAATAAAAACGACAGTTTAAGATAGACAAAACAGTGCGTTTCTATTTCTGCCTATCTGTGTGTATTTATTTATTCTAGAATGTCTGGTATCCTGTAGGTATAATAGCAAAATGGTCTACAACCAAACATTCAAAAAAATAAAAAGGATAATCCTTATCTTATTGACTTAGTATATTTTCACCTTACATTAACAAAAAAATATAAGATAAAGTATCGCTCTATTTCTTTGTCATATCATATTTTTATTTTATTTTATTTTTATTTTATTTATTCTTAGGCACAGTTACAAGACACAAATCAACACATGTGAACAATTACAATAATAACAAAAAATATAACATTAATTTGCATCTCAATTACAACCGCGCACAACATGCGATTGAAGTTTTAATTTATTTGGCTACTAAACAGATAAAAGCAAAGTGATATTAAAAATATTATAGATAATTAAAAAAAAAACAACAGTAAATTAAGATTAATAATAAAAAAGCACTTATTACATTGGATTTACAATGGTTTCCAAATTATCTCTAATTTTGTTTAGAAATGTATTAGGGCTCTGGTGGAATATGTCTAGCTCTTTACACAGAAAGTTGTACAATTTACAGTAGCGTATAATAGGGTTATTACCAGAAACATTATTTTTGACCGAAGGCACCACAAATAAATACTGTTTTCGATTTGACCTATTGGTGACTTTTAGTGAGACATGGCTCAATAGATCAGTATCCATCCTGGAGTTCACGACTTTGTACAGCATCAAAAGGCCGCTGATTTGTCGTCTCGCATTGAGGGACTCCAAATTAAATCTATCCAGTCTCTCAGTGTAGGTAGGTAAACTATTTCTCAAACCCAACCCAGAAGTGATGCCACGAACGAATCTTTTCTGAATTGCCTCAATCCTATGGATGTGATTTGCATAGTACGGCGCCCAGATCACACTGCAATATTCGAGTAAACCTCTTACCAAGGTTGTATAAAGTATTATTTTAGTACGAACTTGTTTAAAAGGCTTTGATATTCTGTTTATGAAACCCATCATTCGCTTTGCCTTTAGGATCATCGAATCGTAATGTACTCTAAAAGACAGCCTGGAGTCAAACCATACTCCTAGGTCACGCACTGTATCTACTCGGCTCAATGGAATTTCATGTATTGTATAAGACGATTTTATGTATGTTTTTTTCTTTGTAAAAGTAATGAATTGGCATTTATCTACATTAAGAGACATGTTATTTTTTTCACACCACCGGAGTAGGGTATCGATGTCCCTTTGCAATGCGACGCAATCATTAATCGATTGAATTTTACGATAGATTTTTATATCGTCAGCGAAAGCTAAACATTCACTTTTGATGCTGCACAACAGGTCATTAATAAATATCAGAAAAAGAAGAGGTCCCAGGTTTGATCCCTGTGGAACTCCGGATTCAGCAATGTATGGAACTGATTCATAGCCACTAACTGTAACAATTTGTGTGCGGTCAATTAAATAAGACCGTAACCAGCCCAAAAGCGACCCGTGTATACCCAAGTGCTCAGCTTTACTACAAAGGATGGTGTGATCTACACGATCAAATGCCTTCGCGAAGTCGGTGTAGATTGAGTCCACTTGACCCGGTCCATCACATGCAGAACACAGGTAGTTCATATAGCTTAGCAGGTTTGTAGTTGTGGATCTTGAATTTACAAACCCGTGCTGTTTGGGATTGATTACAGCCTTCAGATGTGAGTAGATGTACTTGTATACCAGACATTCAAATAATTTGGCAAAGCAATTAAGTATACTGATCGGTCGATAATTAGAATAGTAGAAATTAGAATATCATAACTATAGCTAAGTGGCTAGGTAAATAATCGATCTTGCTAAAGTTGGGACTCGTTCGTTCGCAACTTTGGACGTTAAGTAGAAATATGTATAGAATATTGAAAACGATTCTTGATATTGCTGGTCAGGCTCAGGCGTAATTCAGTTCATTTCAATTCAAAATTTCTACTCTTTATGTAGGTGCTTCTTGTATGGATCAGATCAATCAATTCATGTGGATAAAACTTTTTCGCTGATCTCATACGTCGAAATGATAATAACATGACAATAAGTAAAGAATATACTCGTACATTATAACTTTTATATAAATAAACCTGCTTGCATTAATATGCGTAAGCATTTCTCTACTTTTGAAGTCGGCACCATTCGATGTTTTGAACTTATTCTCGGATGAAAAGAAGTGGAATTACAGACCAACTTCCTGATGATTAATAGTGCACTTTACCCGCGAAGTAGCCACGTACATTCCCGGCTGTATGGAATACCGATGGGAACACATAAGCTCTCGACTTTATGCTTTAACTCTTTTAAGGCCTGATAACCCTGCATACAGGAAGATTGCTTTTTATCATTAAGGCCGCCTTGTTGATTGCTTTCTTCTTTTGAAAATGTTTTTCTATTTGTGTGAAATAAAGGGTTTTTTATGGTCTTTACTTTACCTATGAAATTGCAGTTTTCTATGAGGGAGTTGTAGGAAGTTGGAATACGGTATTTTACTGACTTTTTTTTATTTCTTTAAAATGTTTTTCGAAATATTAGCTACACAAAACAAGTTTTAATTATGAATAATCTTGAATATTTTCAAAGATATAGGACTTCAAACTTTATAATTAGATAAGGACAGGACGCTTTCTTAGTGACGTCAGTGAGTTAGTAGCGTCATAGTCACACCATAGAAGATTTCGTTTTAGAAAGAGACAGCTACAGTCAAAATCAAACAGACTATAATTCTTTTATTATAAAACAGATTCAAATTATTTTTTTCACATTTGGTATTCTTAATTGCAATATTTTTTAACGTCATCATTAAATATCTTCATTACAACAACAGTAAAATACCCTATTATCATACAAAGAAGACAAGAGTGTCAATGGGTCATTATCATGTCATTATATACAATATTAGTCTGTGATTATAGTTTAGTTTATTCACGCACGAGTGCTCATTTTACTTAGATCCGAGCCCCTAGCACGATAATAGTATATTATGATACAAGTGAGCTAGGTTGCTCATTATACACGCAGGAGGCTGTGGATTGCATCCCGAGCCGCAGGCGAGGGCGTAAATCAGCCGAGTGTCTAGTAAGTTGCTCACGAGTTTCATACGCACTTTTTCAACACACTTGCGAGGAAAAACAAACAGTTATTGCATAAAATAACCTAATATTAGATAAGGGAAAAAGCGCGCAAGTTTTTTTTTGCACGCGCCAAATGTAAGGTTGTAATGTTGATTGATTACATAAAGCCATACAGCCTACTTCAAAATAATTATAATAATAGTGAAAAAATGCAAATGTTTTATAACAAATTATTGTGAATTATAAATAATTTGATAATAATATACTTACTTAATTATGTTTTTTGTCTTAATTAGGGACACATTTATTTATTCTAAAAACGTAAATGGATTTTCAGCCGTATAAAACCTCTTTGTTGTTACAAAAAAAGAACTGTATCTATTACCCAGTGAAATCGAAAATGCTCTGTTGACTCGCATATTGCAGTTAAGTAGGTACAGTGCCACAAACTTTGCTGTGCCGGTGGCCAAAATGTGAAACTAGCGTGTTTTTTTTAATGTCATTCTGCTGTCAAGTTGATGTCCAACCATAGCGCTGAAGGCAGCTGAAGTTCTTAGAAGTCAGGGCCGGTTAAATTGCTACAAAAACGTACGTAGCGCCGCTGTCACCGGAACAGAAAAGGTTGTGGCACTGTACTAACTTGACTTTGTAGGGATACTGTATTACCCGGTTAAATTGAAAAGTCTTTGTTTACTCGCATATAATTTTTAGTTAGATACTTACTCAAACTTTGTAGGGATCATTCTATTACGCAACTAGTACTGTAATATTATTATGCACGCGTGTGTTATAGTTTGGTTTATGGCCCTAAGATCAATGTAATAAGGCTCACTTTATGAGCAAGTGTGTTGAAAATAATCTATCGTTATTTTAATCGATTAGCTAAATAGTAAACTACCTATACCGCACTTCAAAAGCTGTCAAAGTGCTGCTGTCAATAATGTATTGAATTTAAGTTCCTTATATGACCGAAAGAGGCACCCACTGCTCTGGGTGCATACCATCAACTTTAAGACAGCGATTCAAAAATAGCGCGATGCAGAATAGGTTCCTAAAATGAATCGCTTTCTTTCGTTCTACGACCTTCTAAAAACTGGATCGCAAATGAATTGCTAAATGTAAATGACCGAAAGATTTGTGTCCTTATTTTTTCTACCCGTCTCTTTCACTCAATTCTGTCATGTCCGGAGAGTGAGAGGGACGGGTATAACCTGCAGGTGTCATGTTAGCTTGGCCGAGTTATAAGTCAAATAAGAGTATGTGACAGCTTAGCGGCTGTGACATGTCATTGAATGATCACTGAATCGCTGTCATTGATATTAAGCTGTCGTGGTACGAATAAGCGAAGCAGATCAGTTTAGGTCCTAAACAAAACCGCAATAAGAGTTGATGGTACGCACCCTGGTTTTCATACAGAATAATACGATCACGATAACGGTTACCATAACGACAGATTTTCGTGCTAGGGCTACACATTAAAATTAGTCATTTGAATAGCAATGGAACATAAGATTTTCAGGCTAAACCTAAAAGTTTCTGGCACCGTTCTGGCTGACAAGTATTCAGTTGATCATAACATAAAAGTTATTCTAACTTGGGAATTTGGGATCAAGTTTTTGCACGGGTTCCAGTAAGCTTGTTTAAATAAGTACTTATATGGATTATTGGAAACCAAATTATTGTTTATCAATTTTACGCTTGTTCTAGTTTATATTTCGAAGAAAAAGTAATAATTTTTTATTTGATAAAGCAATCAAATGCCACTAAATATTAATAATTGTTGTTAGTGATACTTACCTCATTTCAATGTTACAAGGTAAAGTACAATCTTATAGTGTAATAATAGGTAAACGGTTTCACAAACAGTTTTGAATAACCGGGAAACAAACTCCGAACCTCAGATATGGCCACAACATCGAAGCCACTGTACCTACCGTGTACCTACATACCATTCGACAAGGTTACAGTAGGTCGGTTCTTTAAAATTCGATCACCAATTTTATTCGTATATCGTCGATAAAGTGACAATATCTCCTATCTGTGGATATGCTAATTTAGAGCAGTTAAGAGATATTGCCATAAAACATACCTACTTAAATATTTACTAGTTAGTGCATGTAGCAGCGATTTCCTGAGTCTTAATAGCTTTATAGAAGGAAATTTCAAAAGAAAATTTATTAGTAGATATTATCATCAAAAATGATAGTTATGAGCACATCGACGATATGTAGCTTGCTACACACAGGTGACCCGAGCTTGCATATGACTGAGCTGCTTTGTTTCGGTTGTCTTTCACCTCTGTATTATGAATTTGACATAAAGAAATTGTGTTCGAATGCGAAGCCAATGTGAATTATCCTAAGCCCCCCAGTACAGGATCGCCGAACCCGTTGGCCGATCTTAATCGGCGATCGTGTACAGGGCCTTTGCAGCGGCAAACATTCGCAAACTGGCACTGTAAACAATCGCCGATCATGCTTGGCCAACGGGATTGGCAATACTGTACTGGGAGCTTTACAGAAATGCAACCCAAGTTATCATGTTGCAAGAATAATGTTAATATTTTTTTCACACTTATGCTCTGAAATGTTAATATTATATTTGAGAAGAGAATGCAGTACGTGGCACTTTTCCGAGGTAAACATTCTAAATTTGAAAATCACTGCAGTAATGAATTTTAGTACTTACTTACTGCACTAAAATCAGTGCAGTAAGTAAGTACTGAAATTCATTACTGCAGTGATTTTCAAATTTAGAATGTTTACCTCGGAAAAGGTACTACCCAAAGATATTATTACCAAATTTTTTTCTTTACTTTTTCTTTCGTTATTCCTGTGTATAAAAACAGAAAAAGCAAAGGGACATTTGCACCATACAGCCACATTATTATTATTATTATATAGGTAATTATTATATTATAATTAGGTTAACTTTTTTTTAAATACGGTGCGCACAGAGTATATTACTTCGTATTGTACCACAAGCGCTATGTACCCTTAGCACGAACATCAATCGAAAAAACAAAATGAGATTTATCATAGACAAAATATCCTTTACGACTAATTTTGTATGGGATACATGTACAGCGCCATCTACCACCCAGAAGCGGGTATATAGGCTGTATGACCGTTCCACTTGGCCTCACAAACCAATATTAAAAAAAACGGCGGGAATGATTTTCAGCGGTTGATTTGTTAACAATACAGTTTATTTATATAGTGTAATAAATTATCAAAATGAGTTCTGCCAATGAAACATATACAGACATTGTATGTACCTACTCCACCAAATTTGAGAGCAGAAGCAAAATGAATAACAGAAAACTTACTGCCAGCAAAATCAAAAGAAAGATATATGAAAACCTACGATCTGATTTGGAAAAGTGAAAAAAGGCGCATACGTTTTCGGAATCTGTGTTGTTGGCGTATTTTAATGATACCTACATACCTACATCATTAAAATAATATTATTATGGGCGATTTATACATAAGTGTGCCCGGGAAAACAATAACATTTACATTTAATAATTGCCCGAACATGTGTGATATCAATTTTAATAAATATTATTTAGTTAAACAGTTTTTTTTTATTTCCTCGCATTTCTTGAGAAAAGCACTATACAAGCCTTGTACGGTTGTACGGTACCTTGCCTCGAATGATTAAAGCCCTCGCCTGCGGCTCGTGCTTCAAACCATCCTCGACAATGTAATTTCTTACTTACCTGTCCTCGGCTGTAATGTACTATTTCACACTTATGCTCTGAAATGTTAATATTATATTTGAGAAAAGAATGCAGTACGTGGCACTTTTCCGAGGTAAACATTCTAAATTTGAAAATCACTGCAGTAATGAATTTCAGTACTTACTTACTGCACTGATTTTAGTGCAGTAAGTAAGTACTGAAATTCATTACTGCAGTGATTTTCAAATTTAGAATGTTTACCTCGGAAAAGGTACTACCCAAAGATATTATTACCAACTTTTTTCTTTATTTTTTCTTTCGTTATTCCTGTGTATAAAAACAGAAAACGCAAAGGGACATTTGCACCATACAGCCACATTATTATTATTATTATGTAGGTAATTATTATATCATAATTTAGGTTAACTTTTTTTAAAAAACGGTGCGCACAGAGTATATCACTTCGTATTGTAAGCGCTATGTACCCTTAGCACGAACATCAATCGAAAAAACAAAATGAGATTTATCATAGCCAAAATATCCTTTACGAGTAATTTTGTATGGGAAATATATACAGCGCCATCTACCGCCCAGAAGCGGGTATTGAAGTTGCGCATTTTAGTAGCAAGCAGTAAGTATCAATAGGCTGTATGACCGTTCCACTTGGCCTCACAAACCAATATTAAAAAACGGCGGGAATGATTTTCAGCGGTTGATTTCAGATTTGATGTCAATACAGTTTATTTATATTGTGTAATAAATTATCAAAATGAGTTCTGCCAATGAAACATATACAGACATTGTATGTACCTACTCCACCAAATTTGAGAGCAGAAGCAAAATGAATAATAGAAAACTTACTGCCAGCAAAATCAAAAGAAAGATATATGAAAACCTACGATCTGATTTGGAGAAGTGAAAAAAGGCGCATACGTTTTCGGAATCTGTGTTGTTGGCGTATTTTAATGATACATCATTAAAATAATATTATTATGGGCGATTTATACATAAGTGTGCCCGGGAAAACAATAACATTTACATTTAATAATTGCCCGAACATGTGTGATATCAATTTTAATAAATATTATTTAGTTAAACAGTTTTTTTTTATTTCCTCGCATTTCTTGAGAAAAGCACTATACAAGCCTTGTACGGTAAGCAAATTACCTTGCCTCGAATGATTAAAGCCCTCGCCTGCGGCTCGTGCTTCAAACCATCCTCGACAATGTAATTTCTTACTTACCTGTCCTCGGCTGTAATGTACTATTTCACACTTATGCTCTGAAATGTAATATTATATTTGAGAAAAGAATGCAGTACGTGGCACTTTTCCGAGGTAAACATTCTAAATTTGAAAATCACTGCAGTAATGAATTTCAGTACTTACTTACTGCACTGATTTTAGTGCAGTAAGTAAGTACTGCAATTCATTACTGCAGTGATCTGCAATGGTACTACCAACTTTTTTTCTTTATTTTTTCTTTCGTTATTCCTGTGTATAAAAACAGAAAAAGCAAAGGGACATTTGCACCATACAGCCACATTATTATTATTATTATATAGGTAATTATTATATCATAATTAGGTTAACTTTTTTTTAAATACGGTGCGCACAGAGTATATTACCTCGTATTGTACCACGAGCGCTATGTACCCTTAGCACGAACATCAATCGAAAAACAAAATGAGATTTATCATAGACAAAATATCCTTGACGAGTAATTTTGTATGGGAAATATAGGAAATATGTACAGCGCCATCTACCGCCTAGAAGCGGGTATTGAAGTTGCGCATTTTCGTAGCAAGTAGTAAGTATCAATAGGCTGTATGACCGTTCTACATGGCCTCACAAACCAATATTAAAAAAACGGCGGGAATGATTTTCAGCGGTTCATTTGATATCAATACAGCTTATATTGTGTAATAAATTATCAAAATGAGTTCTGCCAATGAAACATATATACAGAACATTGTATGTACCTACTCCACCAAATTTGAGAGCAGAAGCAAAATTAATAACAGAAAACTTACTGCCAGCTAAATCAAAAGAAAGATATATGAAAACCTACGATCTGATTTGGAAGAGTGAAAAAAGGCGCATACGTTTTCGGAATCTGTGTTGTTGGCGTATTTCAATGATACATCATTAAAATAATATTATTATGGGCGATTTATACATAAGTGTGCCCGGGAAAACAATAACATTTACATTTAATAATTGCCCGAACATGTGTGATATAAATTTTCATAAATATTATTTAGTTAAACAGTTTTTTTTATTTCCTCGCATTTCTTGAGAAAAGCACTATACAAGCCTTGTACGGTAAGCAAATTACCTTGCCTCGAATGATTAAAGCCCTCGCCTGCGGCTCGTGCTTCAAACCATCGTCGACAATGTAATTTCTTACTTACCTGCTGTCCTCGGCTGTAATGTACTATTCACACTTATGCTCTGAAATGTTAATATTATATTTGAGAAAAGAATGCAGTACGTGGCACTTTTCCGAGGTAAACATTCTAAATTTGAAAATCACTGCAGGAATGAATTTCAGTACTTACCTACTTACTGCACTGATTTTAGTGCAGTAAGTACTGAAATTCATTACTGCAGTGATCTGCAATGGTACTACCAACTTTTTTTCTTTATTTTTGCTTTCGTTATTCCTGTGTATAAAAACAGAAAAAGCAAAGGGACATTTGCACCATACAGCCACATTATTATTATTATATAGGCAATTATTATATCATAATTAGATTAACTTTTTTTTAAATACGGTGCGCACAGAGTATATTACTTCGTAATGTACCACAAGTGCTATGTACCCTTAGCACGAACATCAATCGAAAAAACAAAATGAGATTTATCATAGACAAAATATCCTTTACGAGTAATTTTCTATGGGAAATATGTACAGCGCCATCTACCGCCCAGAAGCGGGTATTGAAGTTGCGCATTTTAGTAGCAAGTAGTAAGTATCAATAGGCTGTATGACCGTTCCACATGGCCTCACAAACCAATATTAAAAAAACGGCTGGAATGATTTTCAGCGGTTGATTTGATATCAATAATACAGTTTATATTGTGTAAAAAATTATCAAAATGAGTTCTGCCAATGAAACATAGTTATACCGACATTGTATGAACCTACTCCACCAAATTTGAGAGCAGAAGCAAAATTAATAACAGTAAACTTACTGCCAGCAAAATCAAAAGAAAGATATATGAAAACCTACGATCTGATTTGGAAAAGTGAAAAAAAAGCGCATACGTTTTCGGAATCTGTGTTGTTGGCGTATTTTAATGATACATCATTAAAATAATATTATTATGGGCGATTTATACATAAGTATGCCCGGGAAAACAACAACATTTACATTTAATAATTGCCCAAACATGTGTGATATAAATTTTAATAAATATTATTTAGTTAAACAGTTTTTTTTATTTCCTCGCATTTCTTGAGAAAAGCACTATACAAGCCTTGTACGGTAAGCAAATAACCTTGCCTCGAATGATTAAAAACATCAAACCATCCTCGACAATGTAATTTCTTACTTACCTGTCCTAAATCCAACTGTTTTTCGCCAAATTAAAAAACAACGCATTTACGAGTATGATTCATCCACGCTCTATATCCCACGCGCTCCAAGGACGGAAAAGATATTTTATTTTGTTTTGGGATTTTATTTTCACTGTAATATTAAGTCTGTTTTGGCTTTTTTTACAATGTTTTCTGATAACCTACCTACTTAATTTGCGGAGTCGAAAGATAGGAAAATAAAACAATAGTATCTTTTAATACTATGGTGGTACTTATCTAATTAAAGAGTTTTTACATTTTGAACATTATCAACGTTTTCATTATAATGTTACGATTTATATGATTTACGGTGAATCCACCAAATCTCAATAGAATCTGCGATAATAAATATAAATAGGTATCATAATATACCTAGATAGATGTTACTAATATTTTAACTATAAATGCAAAAGTTGGGATGTTTGTTACTCATTGATGGCCAAACGGCTAAACGGATTTGGGTAAAATTTGGCACAAAGATAGATTATGGTCTAAACTAGAATAACATAATGTTACTTGTTACCTCGGGAAATAATACATATATCTCATTCCCATGGGAAAACATAATGTAGGTACTTCACACGGGTAAAGCCTCGAGCGGAAAGCTAGTATTTTATTAGCTTGATCTTGGACTTTGCAGTGGTATTAGTAGGTATTCCATTTGACAAAGGCTACTATTGAAATACCAGGGGACCGTTTGAGGTCGAACCAGGGGGTTAATTGTCTAACTAAATATGTATCGTGATCGCTGTCAGAAGACAGTGGAGCTTTGAACCAAATTTCTAAATGTGCTGGTTTGTATCCTGTTATGAAAATATACTTGCGAGGTGATAACGAATTTCACAGTGGCTTGCTTGTCGGTATTTTACAGGCTGTACTTCGGTGAGTGTGCTTCTGAGCTGCATGAGCTCATTCCACCATCCCCGTTCTACCACCGAGAATCTAGACGCACAGCGGGCTATCATCCTTACTTGGTCAACATCCCGCGAATGCGTACCAAGCGCTTTTCTTCATCCTTTGTGATGCGCACCGCCAAGGAATGGAATACCCTGCCTGCGTCTATATTCCCGAATGACTACAACCCTAAAATTTTTAAAGCAAGAGTGAATAGGCTGCTTCTAGGTAAGCTCGCTCCATCTTAGGCTTCTTTTCAACCCTAAGGTTCAGTGTGAAGCCAAGAGCATGCCCATTATACATAAAAAAAAAACATATCTACCTAGAGGGACCATAAATTGTTTTTGGAAAGATATAAAAAGCAAAGCAATAATGCATTTCGTTGTAATTCGAAAACACAGTGTAGGTAGTTCTATCGCAGCAATCTATGAAGTCATTCATAAGGATCAAAATTAGCTCCAACAACATGATGAAATATATGAAAGAAAACAGTGAGAGATATCATGGATTCGATGTCGAATCGAGTTGTTGTACTTTTCTTTATGGGGTGGTCCTGACTGTTTCTATAATAAGAAATACTAGAGTAATTCAACCTGTCTTCTAAGGATTCTGTAGTTCAGCGGTTTAGAGCCACATAAATAGATTAGATTTTCGCCCGGACAGTGAATAATCGCGGGCTCAAATCCCGACTGAGCGACTTGGGAGTTGGTTCGATTTTTTAAACACATTATGTCCTTTACATTGTGTTTGTGAAATAAAAATGGCATTGTAAATGCAACCATGTAAAAATAATGAGAAATAATATATTCCTTTTTCACTTTATCAACTTATTACTAATCCATATCGATGTAGTAAAATCCGATAACACGTCATCATAAATTCATGTTTCTGTATACATTTGCAGGCCCGACAAACAATATTGTGTATCAGATATTGGGTGAAGGGCTCCTAATCAAATTCTCCGATATTCAATATGTCATGACTTTCATAATACGATTTCTCTGATATGCGTCCCTAACAAATTTCGTAGAAGCTTTTACTTGTCCTAAATGCATTTGTGGAGAAAATGGTTGTTTTATACAATTTTTCGTACATTAATATTACAATTATGTTTGAGGCATAAGACATACGCCCAAATATTCGAATGTTACTACTCAACTTTGGGAGCGTCTAGAACATCATGGCGTGTCTTTCATACCTTTGACATTTAATGCGACAGGGCGATGTTTGAGACGCTCTTAATAATGAGTAGCGTGCAAGTATTCGGGTGTTAATTTTTAGAATGTCATAAAAAGCGTCGCTCACTGCTCTCAAATGCTTAATTATTTCATTAAATTAAGACACAGGTGCTTTGCATAAAAGCTTTCTAGTATACCTTGTACATGATGTACAATCACAACCGAATAATAAGTAAACACCATAGGGCTATGCCATATTACAATGTTGAATGATACTGTTATGTTTCGGAATGCGTCAATGTGACAAAGTTCTATAATTTACTTATAAGTACATATTATTGCTCGTGACTGTCTATATTAAATATCGTTCACTTACCTACAGTGTAGGTACGGCTTTTAAAGTCACCTATTCTAGTTTAGAAACATATGAAATGTGTGACTCTAAATTCTACAGCTGCACATAGCATAGGCCTCCCCCAAGGATTGATCATGCACTGCCGGCATCCAGCAGCTACTCACGACCTTCACCAGATCGCCGGTCCACTTGTAAAGGGCCTGCCCATGGAACGTCCGTCGTTGGCTCAGTCGCACGGTGCGCGGTAGCCATAAGGATACCTTATGCTCCAATGCCATTGATCCTCTGCGCTATGTGTCAATTGTGTATTCAATTCATCAATAAATACATAACATATTTATAAAAAAAAAATATGTTAAAATAAAACACTTTGCGCTAATGAACGAAACAACAAAGCCTTCTCAGGATATTACCCTAAAATTAATCTTTTCCCGTAACTGGTTATTGAATTCCACCTTTGAGGAATTTATTTAACTAAAATGAAATACCTGAAATTATTAAAGTACCTAACAGCAATAACAACACGTCCAAAATGACAAAGAGTTTTATCCGTGACCATAATAACTCAGAATGATTTATAACTCTCATCTAGAAATCTATTGTTGGAAATCTCTGTTGAGCTGAATAAGATTTTCCTACAGTGAGTAAAAATAATGACTTTCACCACGTTCTCATGGAAAATTCAGAACCAATCCTACTGAAAATGGAGTTGAAAGTCTTTACATAAAATTTTAAACTGGCCGAAGTCCTATATAACCTAAGCTCCTATAATGGGCTACTGCTAACGGAGATTTTAGAAATATTGTTTTATGGCATTAAAACAATAATCTGGATTTGCGTTTTAAGGAATCACTCGGTTTTTTGTCGCGGGATATGCCATAAATCTTAACCATAAAACTAATTTTCTCCGTTATTCGGAACTTTTTAAATGATTAAAGATTCATTTAGAAAAAACTTATAATATAAGTGCCAACAAAAAACTGGGGAACAAATAAGTTTCCACCTCAGTGATTCAAAAGGTACGATTTATTCACCACATTTTCAATTCTATAAAGTTGAAGCGAAGAATTCATTTCTCGTAGGAAAGGAAGCTCACGTTTCGATTCATTGAAAGGAAAGAACATATTTTATGTAAAATGAAGGTTATTTCTATGAAAAGATAAGTCAGTAGAATTTCAGTTCCTTTAACCTGACTGCGACAGAAGGAGGGTTATGTTTTTCGAGAGTAGGTATATATGTATGTATGTAGATTTATCGGTTTGAAGTATTTTAACGTATATAAGGTGTCGTGAGATTCGTCTTAATAGCATGCACGAGGGACACAAAACATAAAGGATCAAAATGGCATTCTAATATGGCAATACATATAAAAAAAAACTACCAATCCCATCATGACTGTGGTGTATCAAAATGAAGGGTTTGAAATAGCGATTCCATAAATATACATAAATAACTTGAAGTGTTGCAGAACTCTGCATTAATTTTTCTAAATAAAGAATAAAAGAACTTACTTAGTTTTAAATTAGTGCGTTCTTATTACAAAAAATCGGCCAAGTGCGAGTCGGACTCGCCCATGAAGGGTACTGTGGTATCATATTGTTAGGATATGATACCTCCTTGCATTGTCTATGGTTGATTTATGTTTAAATCAGTATTCAAAATGTCGAATGGATTGTCATTACCTACGCGAGTAGTTTGTGAGAGTCCAGACGATTTCGCGGTCGCGTGTTGTAGTAGATATAGAATATATCGGCCATGGTGCCGCAGTAAAGATTTATATCGAAATTACATTTATTATTTAATAGAATCCCAGTGTAGGGCTTCTTATGGTGTTAGGCGCGAACGAATTACGTAGAACGCAATTATACGGTGTTTATGTGTTGCAGATTCCCAAGATAAACTAGGAAGACCATGGAGGTCTTATTGTTCGACGGCATCCACGGAGATGTCGAAGCTTTTTTTCGGAGCTACGAAGTGATGACGGCTCTGCAAGGCTACAAAGGCGAGGCCAAGAAAATCGTCGTTGGAGCTTTCTGCACGGGCGCAGCCCGATATTTCTACGATAAGATCGTCGATATGGTGAAAGACTACGACGAAATGAAGAAGGAATTTGTCAGGGAGTTTGGTCTTGTATCGGACCCACTTGCTGAATTTTTTGCGAGAAAACAGTATTTCAACGAAAATTCGTTGGAATACCTGTATGCGTTGGATATTCTGGCCGCTCGTGCTGGGAACGCAATTACAGAACAGTTGTTCATACAACAATTCCTGCGGACAACCGACGTTGTCACACGCAGCAAATTGATGTCGCAAATCTACGTCGACAAAACGCATTTGAAAAAAGTAGTGAGACAATTGTATAATCTTGAGTGCTTCGAGGAATGTGCCCCTAATATGTGTGATTCTAGCAGTGGTGATAAATCTAATCAATGTGTTTATTTTGTGCCGGAGTTAGAGAATGTGCCAACTCCCAATCAATGTGCCTCTCGCACGCCAAACGAGAAACCCCATGACTGTTGTGAAAATTGTTTTATTAATTGTAGAGCTCAAGCCCCGATGATGCCCATCACGACATCATCTTGGAGGACGACTGAGACGTCCCCACAATCTAATAATAATATTATTGTAAGTAGAGAAGAGGATTGTATGCAGCTGACGTTGGTGCAGGACAATCACAACACAAGTAAGCGTACGCCGTTTTTATCTATTGAGTGTCGTGGTCAGAAAATAGACGCCTTGGTGGACACCGGTGCGAGTGTGTCGGTAATATCACAGACGGTAGTAGACAGTCTAGGTCTCAGTGTGGACATGGTGAACGCTGAACTACGAAATGTGAGTGGTGGAAAACTTTCAATAGTAGGGAAAACTAATGTATGTTTCTTGATAGATAACGTGTTGTTTACACAGCGATTCGTTGTTGTAAGGGACATTGTACCAAACATAGTGTTGGGTTGTGATTTTATTAGCAGGAATAGCATAATTTTGAATTTTGAAAAATTTTGTATAATTTACAAAAAATTTAATTTTGAATTTAATGTTGACATGAATTTTATGTTGACATCGATTGACATTGATGACAATGAGTCACAACAGTCACAAGTGATAGATGTCTCGAATGACGGATGTCAAAGTAATTTTCGAAAAAGTAATATGTCAGAAAAAAGTTCGCATGTCATTCCTAGATTAAAAAGTTTTTTTATGAATAAAAATAGGAATGACAGTAAAATGAAGAAAGGCGCGAAAAAGTTTGAAAAGTCGAATATGAATAGGATTTCGAAATCCAATATAAGTTCGTTATGTAATATTAGTTCTTTACGAAATAAGAAACGAATTAAATTTGTTACATATAAAATTAAATGTAAAAACAAATTTTCTTTTATAGATTCATTTTATAATAGGGATAGAAATAGGATAGGATGTTAGGATGTTTTATAATAGTGATTGTTAGATAGTTGAAATGTATAATTGTGTGATTTGTATTAATATGTGTTTCTTTTTCATGTACGGAAATACTGCACCTGAAGCCCACGAAGTGTCCTGTGGTCCATTTATGATGTACTTATTTAATTTTTTTTTTAATGTTTAATTTAATAAAACAATTATTTTTTTGCATTTTTACTAATTAGTAGACATCGTGTCGTGTCTCTTTACCTTCATGGGATAGGGCAGGAGGATGACCTATTATCTAATTAGGTGTGAGAATCCTCTGACCTTAACTTATGTTGATATTGACATCACGTTTCGTTAATGATCTGGACCACAAAAGTAACACTTCTGTGTTTCATTTTATTTCCGTTTTAGTTAGTTTGTAAGTTGTTTCGATGTCACTTAAGGAACGAGGTGACGTCAACATTTGTTGGTGAGGGGGGAGGAAACCCTGATGGTCCAATAAGGACCAGGGTCATATCCTGTTTGTTGCAGGATCCCTCTAACCCTGACTGGCAATGTTGTCGACACCACGCTACATAAACTGTGGTGGCCCCTAGTAGACAGTCTGCTTGAGGTTACCACAGGCTTATGAAGTTCCAAGCTTGTTGTCGGGCACCTTTTGAGATGAGGGTTATTTTTGGGTAATTTCGTAGTCAATATATTACTGGTGCTTGTCCGACATGTTTGATCTTGGAATTTCGACTTAGTTAATGCTTAAATGAGCTAGGGTTAGCTTTGATTGTAACTACATATGATGTATTAGGGTTAGGTTTAAGGCTGGGCAGACCTTTTCCCTTGGTTTTGGTATGTCAAGCCAATGCAATGGTTGGTTTGTTTTGATTTCAAGAAAGTAATAATTATATCGACCATTGTCCTGGCTGTCCGTTAGTGAGGACCAGTCTTATTGATGTGATATCGTTCCAAGGTAGGCAGGGCCTTCGCTTTAGGGTAATCCATGTAGGAAAAAACATTTCTTTAGTAAGAAAGGTTTTTTTTGTTGCGGCGGCGGCATGTGGTATCATATTGTTAGGATATGATACCTCCTTGCATTGTCTATGGTTGATTTATGTTTAAATCAGTATTCAAAATGTCGAATGGATTGTCATTACCTACGCGAGTAGTTTGTGAGAGTCCAGACGATTTCGCGGTCGCGTGTTGTAGTAGATATAGAATATATCGGCCATGGTGCCGCAGTAAAGATTTATATCGAAATTACATTTATTATTTAATAGAATCCCAGTGTAGGGCTTCTTAGTACCGTACCCTCTTCAAGTACCGATTACTAAGGGTTCCTTGTTGACTACGGAACCCTAAAAAGGGGATTTATTGATAATAAACTAAAAAATCTAAAAAAAAACAAAACTAATTATTTAAAGAAAAACTATAACTAGTTACACTCTACTGCAAAATTAATCACTAAAAAGGGAAAAACAAGCTCTTTAATTTCTCATTGCAGTCATCGTTATGTGAAGTCACATTGTTAAGTGAAGATACAACTGAAGGTGTAAGCGTACTTCTTTAGAAATAAGTACCTGCTGCCTGCTAAGAAAATAAATTATATATTTTAAAGTTTATATAAAAACAATGTTATTTTATTTGATTATTAGGTATGCAAAAAGTTCTTATGTCATATAAATATTGTGTGTTTTAAATTTTATACATCATGGTATGTTTTAAAGTAAGTAACTAATTATTGTGTGTTGTAACCCGCATATTCCTGAATGATATCGGATTAAAAAAAACGAATAAAAAATGAAATTTTGATAATCTAACCTAACCTAACTTAACGCCAACTTCACTTTGTTAGACCTATTTTATGGCAAACCCACTTTTTCCGACCCAACCCAACCAAAAATTAGGGCGGTGAAAGAAAGGTAAATTTGGCAAGAAATAGGTCGGGCAAATAAGGTTCGCTAAAGATAGGTTGGTCGCTAAAGATAGGTTGGTTTTTCAAGAGTTAGGGTAGAGAACCAAAAGTTAGGTTAGGTTGCCAAAAGTTAATGAGGTTACGTTAAATTTTCAAAAGTTAGGTAAGGTTAGGTTTTCAAAAGTTAGTTAGGTTAGGATACGGGATTTAAAAAAACGCCTGAAAATGCGCCACGATGCGTTCTTTTTGCCCTTTATTCAGGGCTGCTCCTTTACTCTTCTGGCACTTCTTTACGAGAGATTTAATCTCTTGAAGATAGTTCTTGATCTTATCAATTAGATAGGGAAGCTGAGAATCTTCTTCGTCGGTGGATTCATCGTAGTCGGTATAAATACTAACAACTTCGTCGTAGTCTTCAGATTCAGACATGGTCACTGCTGTCGCTTTGCGTTGGCCGTAAAGGTCATAGCACATTACATCAACTCTGAAAGGGATCGACACCGTATCGCCTTTCGCCTCGCCGTCAACCAGGCGTCAACCTTTTTTTTTTTTTTTTTTTTTTTTTTTTTTTTTTATTTATTATAGTGAGGGCAAATACTGTCTTTACGTATACCACACGGCATGTTGGACTCGGTCAGACTCGGGGCCTGTCCCTCGCCGCGCCCAGCCCTCCCACCAAGCCTAATAGGCTTCGCGTCAGGGCTGGGTGGTTCTAACCCCTGCTCCGGCCCCCTATCGAGCTCGAAAGCTCCTCACAATCTCCCCATAAGGTTACCCACTCAAGGTGGGCTGACCAGATGGGGCGATCGAGAGCAGGCACCACTACCAACTAAACCCCTCACTACTTGCTCTCCGCCGTCAGTTTTTGGTACACCGACTGTGGGGGGGTCGTGGTGAGAAGCACCCCCTGCGGCCTGACGGGTGGTCCGTTTCCGGGCCCCTGCGTGGCGGGAGATGGCCGAGCAAGCGGGGCCAACTCCCAAGACTACCGGGGGGGGACTGTGCGATCCGGGCGACGGCCAAGTCGCCGTCGCCCGAACCGCACCGCCCCGCTAAGGGGGGATAAGGCGCGCAAAGCGCAGATACCTCCGCCCCGGCCGCCTGCGTCCAAGCCGATCCGCATGAGCCTCCTGCTCGCGGATCCGCTCAGACGCTTCCTTCTGCGAGATGACATCCTCGCAGAAGGACACTGCCGCATCCCAGGACCTGTCGCTACTAAGCATGGCGCGGGCCACGCTCGGCAGCGAGAGGTCCCTCCCTATCACGGCGCCCAGACTACGGCGCTGCGAAGACCAGGCAGGGCACTCCTGTAAGGTGTGCTCCGCACTGTCCACCCCAGCGCCGCAGTCATGGCACCGTGTGGTCGCCTCCCTTCCAATCCGACACAGGTACTTTCCGAAGCATCCATGCCCGGAAAGCACCTGCGTCAGTCTAAAGGTCAGCGACCCATACTTTCGGTTACACCACTCGCGGAGGAGAGGGCGGACGGCATCAATAGTCCGCCTCCCAGCTGGTTCCCCTTCCAGCCTTTCCTCCCACACGTCCATTAGCCCCTCCTCGGCTATACGTCTAGCAGCGGCCATCTCCTCGGGGGCCACCCTGTCCCCCCTTGCGAGCAGCGCTCGGCGCTCAAGGTACAACTCCCTGAGTACCTGAGCGTCTAGCTCCCAGGGGGGCGTACCGGCTAGCGCGCAAGCCGCTGCGAACGACATCGTTTTGTAGCCGCGGACAATCCTCGTGGCTACGGCTCTTTGCGGGCGACGAAGAAAGCGGCGATTTTCGACGTTCAGTTTGTCGGCCCACACCGGTGCTCCGTAGAGAGCCATGCTACGGAGCACCCCCGCAAAGAGTCTCCGACACTTATCCCCCGGACCCCCAAGATTCGGCAAAAGACGCCCAAGTGCGCCTGCTGCCTTCGTCACCTTTGGGACTAGTTCTCTGAAATGTGCCCTAAACGACCAACGGCCGTCGAGCACTAGTCCCAAGTATTTTATAGACAGCTGCAGCGGCATCCGCGCGCCATCCACCACCAGACTCGCCCCCGCCGGAGGGCCCCTACGAGGACCGTGAAACAAGATGGCTTCTGTCTTTTCTAGGGCCACATTTAGCCCCAGAATTCGGATTCTCTCGATAACCAGAGAGGTTCCCACACCAGCGAGTCTGCTAGCCTCCTCAAACGTTTTGCCCCGGGCAGTGACTAACGTGTCGTCTGCATAGCAGATTATCTGCATCCGGGGCAAAAGGACTCCCCTCAGGAGCCAGTCGTAGCCGATGTTCCACAGGAGCGGTCCTAAGACCGAGCCCTGTGGAACACCGCACGACATCTCCTTCTCCTCTAGACCTCCCTCGCTTGACGGGTATATCACCCTCCGGCCTTCCAGGTAGCTCTCTACTATTGCTATCAGGTACGGTGGCAACCCGTGATAGCGAAGTCCGTCCCTAATGACGCTGAAGGGAAGCGAATTAAAGGCGTTTCTTATATCTAAAGAGACCGCCACAACCACTTCCCTTCGATCTGCCGCCCGCTCACAGAGCTCTCGTAATGCTAGGAGGGCGTCCACTGTACAGCGACCCCTCCTGAACCCGTACTGGTTTTCCGCTAGGTTGGGGCCCACCGTTTCAAGATGCTGGACTATCCTGTCTGCGATGATTCGCTCCAGCATTTTGGCAGTCTCGTCAAGGAGTACCACTGGACGATACGCTGACGGGGAACTCAAGGGCCGTCCATCCTTCAGGAGCAGGCAAAGCCGTCCCCTCTTCCACTGCTCCGGGAACTCTCCCGACTGCAGACAGTCGGTGAAAAGCTCTCGTAGGGCCTCGCCCAGGTGCTTAAAAGCAGTGGGCAGGATGCGGCCTGGAACACCATCGGGGCCCGGCGCCTTTTTCTTGTGCCGCAGGCGGTCAACCACACTCTCCATTTCAGCTTCCGTCACCGGCGTGAAGCCCGACTCGGTTTCCCGATGGCTTTGGGGGGCTACCAGAGGGGGGGGCATCGAGGGATATGCCGGGAAAAGGCTATCCACGACTCTCACCAGGAGCTCTGGCTCCATATCGTCCATGGGTTGTGCCTGATGGCGGAGCTTGCTCCTAACCATTTTAAATGGGCGACCCCATGGGTCCGCGTCAAGGCTGGCCAAGAAGTCATCCCAAGCTTGGGACTTGGCCCTTATTATGCCAACCTTGAAGGCCTCCTTTGCCTCACGGTATGCCGTCAGGAGGTCTTGCTCCACTTCCGGTGGGCCTCTGCGGCGTCTTCGACAGCGTTGCAGCGCGCGTCTAGCCCTCAAGGTGGAGGCCCGGAGGGACTCCATTTTCTCCGACCACCAATAAACCGAGCTCTTCCTCGGAGGCCCTCGTGACCTAGGCATCGCGGCGTCGCAAACAGCAGTAAGAGCACGAGTCATACGCCTGGCTCTCTCCGATGTATCACCCTGCCTGAAACGCGCCTCGTTAGTCCAAGCCTGCGTGG
Source organism: Crambus lathoniellus (assembly GCA_949710035.1). Taxonomy (NCBI): domain Eukaryota; kingdom Metazoa; phylum Arthropoda; class Insecta; order Lepidoptera; family Crambidae; genus Crambus; species Crambus lathoniellus. Next base: position 14,885,608 of record OX453310.1, read on the forward strand.
CTGCCTCTTCCTCAGCTCTCTCCAGATTAAGGTGGGTGACAGACCACCTAGGGAAGTGTGTGCCTGCCGGACGTGGCCTCGCCGTGGGGTTGTCATCGCGGGGCCTCACCCTAAAAACAATGTAGCGATGGTCCAACATGGTCAGGGGCTCCGTTAAAACAGTCCACCCTTCTACTCTCAGGGCTAGGGCGGGTGTGGCCCAGGTGATGTCAACCCTAGATCCCCCCGTTCCCCGCACACAGGTGTATACGGTCCCCCTGTTCAGGCACTCGAGGCCCTCCGAAACGGCCCACTCCAGAACAGCCGTGCCCTTACGATCGGTGATGCGGGAGCCCCAAGCCTGATGCTTGGCGTTAAAATCTCCGGCCACGAGGACCTGCATCGGCGCCAACCGCCGGAGTGCCCCTCCAACGAGGTTCAACCAACTCTCCAGCTGGTCTACTCGTCTATTTGGGGAGAAGTAACAGCCAAGAATGGCAATATCTCCCCAGACTGCAGCCACATAACCCGGTCCTCTCTCCCTAAACGAGAGAGAAGGGGAGTGGCCAGTCTTTTGCGGGACCATTAGGGCGACGGTTTCATCCTCGTCTCGCAGCCAGTTCCGACGCTCCGGCACGCAATAGGGCTCAGACATGATGACAAAATCGGAGTCCAGCTCCACAGCCTGCTGCATCAAAAGATCTTGCGACGCAGCTGCGTGGTTAATATTCGCCTGGAGGTAGCTGAGTGTCCGTCTAGACATTAGGCGTTGTCTCAGCTACCTCCATGGTCGTGGCCCCTGCTTCTGTCCCCTGTGGTTTAGGGGGCTGTTTAGCTCTAACCGCCGGCGGGCGGCAACTTTTCCCCCCCATCACGTGCGCAGCTGGCAGTTTCGCCGCCAGACAAACTGCGCACTTGGGATCCCCCTTGCAGTCTGCCGCCTTGTGGCCATCTTTGCCGCACTTGTAGCAGGCGGTAGAACGGTCCACTTCTGCCGGGCAAAATCGACTCATATGCCCTGGCGCCATGCATTTGTAGCACCGGAGTGGTCGCGTTTCCAACGCCTTGATTTGGACACTGCTCCAGCCCACCAAAACCCGGGACTCCACCAGCACCCTTGCCGCCGTTACCGGGCATTTCACCAGCACACTGCGCTGACCCCACTGACCCTGACGAATAGGGCCCACCTTGATGTATTCTTGTGCGCAAGTCCCTTTCTTTGCGAGAGCGGCTTGTATATCCTCGGTGGTGATGGACTCGTCAAGTCCGGAGACGCGCAGATCCACGCATTTGACTGGTCTGGAGACCGTCGCGAAACCATCCAACACCGTCTTGAGCTTTTCGGCCATAGCATCCGCTTTTTCACCGCCCTTAGCGCCGGGGATTTCAATTTTCCGCGCGCCGGTTTGCGTCTCCTTCACTTGGAGGCGATCTATGCCCAATGCCTCGAGGTCGATGGCCCTTCTAGCTCGGGCAATCACCTCGGCGTATGTGGCGCCATTCGCCGCAGCCTCCTCCGAGATGGACAAAACCACCGCCGCAGACTTGGGAGGAGATAGCTTTGGTCCCTTTTTGCTCTTTGCCGCCGATTTTGATTTCGGTGGCGGAGCGGGTGGGGCATTCTTCTTCTGCTTCTTTGTCGGCTTCACCGGCTTACCGTTCTTCCCAATGTCCTGCCAGGGAGCCTCCTGCTGTTCGGCTGGCTCCTGAGATTTTGAAGCTGAGGGCACCTCACCCGATCGAGAGGGTCCAGCCACCGCGTTAGCATATGTCTGCTGTGCCCTCTTCTCTGTTTCTACAGCCGCCTTTCTTCTATCCGCCTGTAATAGCGGCCGATGGTTGCGGGCCGGGAGCAATCTCTCCTCGAGACCCTCTAACTTGGCCTGGATCATGAACCCGACCGACTCCAAGACATCTCTTTTAAACTCCTCCAGGGCGTCTCCTGCGCTTGGGGATGACACCACCACCTGTTGCTTGCCATGCGATCGTTTTAGCGCGGCTGCCTCCGTGCTTTTGTCTTGAAAGCCCTCCCTGTAGGCTCTCATCTCTGCTTTAACACTTGCCAGCTCCTTATGCAGCCTGGCATTATCTGCAGTCAACCGCTCGGTATGCTGGCTGAGGCTTGTCTCGCCAAACCGACTGACCACCTCACTAACTCTAAGAGCATTAAGCTTAATGGCGTCCCTCTTTTGTTTACTCAGGGTTTTACTGACATAGACTGTATCCCAAATGGTTTGCAGGTCATTTCTCGCCATCCTCGCCATCTCCTGTGGGGATAATTCAGGCTGCAGCGACGACTCCGTCGGATTATAGTGCAAAAACTGTGCGCTCCCTGACCCTGTATCTTCATCCTCGGGGTTGTACTCCTCCGAACTAGGACCCCGATCGCGTAGGCGTTTTTTCGCGCTTGAAAGACCCACAGTTGTGTTGGCTGCTAGACCTTTGTTTTTGGACTTGGGCTTCGTGCCAGTCTTTCCTCTACGTGTTGAGCTCAGGGTTTGGTCGGAGTCAGAATCCTCCCTAGCCACATTGCTCTTATCGACATTGGTCTTGCTCTCGCCATAAGCCAACCGCGCCGCCGTAGCAGACCTTGTAAGCGGTCCCGCACGGCCCTTAGCGAGCTCTTGCTCGCTCAAGCCCTCGTCTGCTCCGTTATCCGATTTGGCCGAGCCCATCGGTGTGTTATAGGCACTGTTTATACCTGGACCCTGTGCGCTGTCCTGCTGCTCTGCGTCAAAAAGATTTTTATTATTGTTAAGTTTTTCCATATCTCGTCCCACGATTATGGGGGAAAAAACGGTCCACCCGGGCAGAGACCCCTGTACCCGGGTAACCCTACATACGCCTGGGGGGGCGGGAGGTACCCCAGGGGTGCTCGGTAGCAGGTTAGCAACTCTGCTAACCACCTTTAGGCGGTCCGACGCCCACGTCCCCGACGCCGGACCTTTGAGGATTGTTTATAGTGGTTTACTCCACAAGGCCCCCGTGTTAGTACAACGACGGCCCCCGTTCCTGCGAAACGTACAGGGTTACGGTTTGATTTTGCATTTTTTTAAGGGGTTTCGCTCCCCGCGGTCCCCGTGACAGAACACGGCGGCCCCCGTTCCTGTACTATGTACAGGGTTACGGTATAAACTCTGGTTTTGGTTCGCGCCGGCCGAAGCCGGTAACCCCCACTGGAGGCCGTTCCCCTATCCACCACCTGGGGACGCGCCCGGTCTCGGATCCAGAAACCGCATCACTCGCGTGAGGCCGAGAACCAGGCGTCAACCTAACGCAAACACGTAACCAAACCGGATCAGCGTCGGTACGTCGGCTCGGCTACGACTAGGCGACGCCGCGCTTACGGCTCGCCGCACAGTGGTTCTATATAAAAAAAATAAAAAAATATATAAAAAAAATATACCTATATAAAAAAACATATAAAAAAAAGTATAAAAAAGGTAATTAAGTAAGCTCGGGTAGGTACGGAGAGACGTGAGCGCGTGGACGACTAGCGGTAAGCGCGGGGATAGCAAGTTGAGCGACCCGCAAAGCGGTTCGTGAGCTGGTCCGACGATGATTCCGATTAGTGTGCTTTGCAGTAGGGGTTTTCATACAAAGAACACTGAACCGCTCGAGTTGATACGTTTACGATCCGTTTACGAGTTGATATCTCTGCTGTGACCTTTAGTTTCAAGGTGATGATTTGTCAACAGCGTTACCGTGAACCTGTCTGTTTCCAGGGCGCGCCGCGGGGAGGCCAATCATCCAGCGCCCCGAGAACCAAAAGTAAGGTTAGGTTTTCAAAAGTTAATGAGGTTACGTTAGATTTCCAAAAGTTAGGTAAGGTCAGGTTTTCAAAAGTGAGTTAGGTTAGGTTTTCAAAGTTAGGTAAGGATATTTATTCGTGCACGAAACTCGAGAATAAAATAATTTAAGCCAATTTTATAACAACACGCAACATTTAAATTACCTACATTCAATTTGGTTTAGTCTGAACGTTCGCTTAATCCTGGAACATCTTCTGAATATATATCCCTAAATTCACAGCGTTTATTCCATACAAATTATGTTTCTGATAAAGCAAAATTATAAAGAAAATAAATCCAAAAAAGATTTTTATGCCAGATAGAAAAAATCTTTCCGTGTTCTGTGGTGGTGATTTTGCGATATGTGAAATACCTTTTCTCCATAAAGTATTTATTGTTTCTTAAAACTTACAAATGGCGGACTTAATGACCTAAGGCATTCACTACCAGTCATCCGGAACGGAAAATATGTAAAGAGAGGTTATGGCGGCGTTTTAGTATCTAACCCTTCGATCAACACTACGTGTTAATGTTGATCGAAGATCTAACCTTTCATTATTCTGATAACCCAGAATGTGTCAGTTTGAATTAAAACTAAAGTTTTAAAAAAGGAATAAATTAGTTATATTTGTATGTAAACATTAATGCAGGCGAGACGACGACGCAGACGCCTCGGAAGGTACTTTATTCCAAACTGCGAACCAAAGTCATATGTTTAAATGTCTGTAAACATTCTCCATCAATGTAGGAGCACTTAAAAAACTTTATTAGAATGTAACAATATTACTAAAATTTATTATTTTTAGAAAATGTTTGTAAACATGCCTTTTAATAACACGGGTTAAAGTATGAAATCGTCGTTTTCTTCTATTGTACATTTAACTTAACAACTTTTATAATATTAGAATTTCTTTAATACCTATTGCGTTTCATTAAGATCGTATTGAGTAACTTGTGATAATTTAATAACTGATTGATTACTGAATTGATTATTTACATCGAAAAAACATAGGTATTTATCTCGAAAGTTACGACTATTTTTATTACCAAGAATTTCGTATTTTATTAGTTGTAACTTAGTGAAATTTATTTTTTTGCTCATAACGAATGTGTAAAATATTTTAAAGTTTGATAATATTAGTCGTTAAATAAATAAGAAAAAGTTTACGAAAATCTATATACGAAACGGCAATTCGATACTTAAAACCCTGATATAAAGTGGACAATACTAAATTATTTATCTTGATTGAGCGTGCAGTTCTCGGGCGTAAAAATAAAAATAAACATTATGTATTATTTTTATTTTTTTTATTTTTAAGCACGCTGAAATGAAACGGTCAAGTTTTATGTGCTTTTGCTTGGAAGTTGCTTTTTATTTTTACCATTGTCGTATTGATTTGAAACTTTGCAAGTCTATATGAATCCGATGACAATACAATAATTTGCTACCATCGAGCTGATCTGATGATGGAGTGAAGAGGTGGGCAATAGAACTCTTCAATGGCTGCTAGGAAACCCCTCGAGTTTAGGCTTATTTGTTTTGTTCTGATGAGACCTATTCGCTACACTTGATGGTGAGGGTCTGATGATGGAGCAGGGGAGGAAGTCAGTGGCACTTCTTAATGAACACTAGGAAACCCGTCAAGTTTGGGCTCCGTTGTTTCGTTCTGATGAGACTTATTAGCTGCACTTGGTGGTGAGGGTCTGATGATGGAGCAGGAAGGAAGCCAGTGCCACTCCTTAATGACCAATAGGAAACACCTCGAGTTCTGGCTCATTTGTTTCGTTCTGATGAGACCTATCCGCTACACTTGGTGGTGAGGGTCTGATGATGGAGCAGGGAGAAAGCCAGTGGCACTGCTTAATGGCCAATAGGAAACCCTTCCAGTTCTGGCTCATTTGTTTCATTCTGATGTGACCATTCGCTACACTTGGTGGTGAGGGTCTGATGATGGAGCAGGGAGGAAGTCAGTGGCACTCCTTAATGACCACTTGGAAACCCCTCGAGATGGGCTCATTTGTGTCGTTTTGATGAGACCTAATCGCTACACTTGGTGGTGAAAGTCTGATGATGGAGCAGTGAGGAAGTCAGTGGCACTCCTTAATGACCACTAGGAAACCCCTTGAGTTTGGGCTCATTTGTTTCGTTCTGATGAGACCTATTTGCTACACTTGGTGGTGAGGGCCTGATGATGGAGCAGGCAGAAAGTCAGTGGCAACCCTTAGGCGCTACTTGGAAAAATATGGACTTTTTGATTTAAAACTATAGGACGGTTACAGTTGTTATAAATCTAGTAATAAGATATATATTTCTTCATACCTTTATCTAGATTCGTATAGTTTGAAAAACACGATTTTATGATTTTGCCTCGACACTTTTTCTTTTCGAAAAGACCTCTATAAAATACGAAAAGTCAAGATTATTCTTATATGGGGTTACTTACACTATTGGAAATTGGTTTAATTAGTGGACACCAATAATATTGAGGATCGTATAGAAGCATTTTAAAAAAAATCGCTGTTGTTTTTTAATACGAAGTGATTTTGTGTTTTTTTTTGCCTAATCTGCAAAATCGGTCTCGCTCCCGCACGCGTCGTTTTCTCATTGCTATCTCGCTTCAGCACATTTTTTCCGAGTATCGCCTTAATGACCACTAGGAAACCCCTCGAGTTTGGGCTCATTTGTTTCGTTCTGATGAGACCTATTTGCTACACTTGGTGGTGAGGGCCTGATGATGGAGCATGGAGGAAGTCAGTGGCACTCCTTAATGACCACTAGGAAACCCCTCGAGTTTGGGCTCATTTGTTTCGTTCTGATGAGACCTTTTTTACAAGCTTTTATTTAACTTGCAGTGTATGTATGCATGTATGTCCGTTCGTCAAATCTTGCGAGCTATTACAAGCTTTTATTTAACTTGCAGTGTATGTATGCATGTATGTCCGTTCGTCAAATCTTGCGAGCTAAATTTGACCCACTTTCCAATGTCCGATTGAGCTGAAATTTGGAATTCACCTTTAGTTCTGATGACAATGCAATTAAATATTTAAACAGTACAGTTACCAATTCAGAATTCTTGCAAATTTTCAAGTACTATATTCTTGTTTTGTTGTGATGGTTACTTGACACGTGCTTGACCAAAGCCATCTTCTATCTCACTCGTTGCACTTGTAACAAGCCATGCTCCTTGGAAAAGCGGCAACGTTGCAGTCGATCACGTCAACGTGTTCTGTTCCGGTGGCCAAAACTGGAACTAACGTGTTTTGTTCATAATGTCATTTTACTGTCAAGTTGCACTGTCCAACCAGCGCTGCTGTCACCGGAACAGAAAAGATTGTTGATCTATACACTTTGCTCTTTGTTCTATATAAATAAACAATCGTGTAGTGTTGCCAGGTTAGGCGATAACTCTCAAATTATGTGGAAGTAAAAATCAACGAACACTCGAAAAACAGTATAGAGGTAAATGCTTGGAACACAATTTTTGACTTTGTAACTTTGTTTGGGCTAATAAGGAGGTAAACATAGCAAAAGTCCCCGCCCGTAGCCCGTAATCCGGTTTGAAGGTCTCATTTTTTGTAGATGTAGAACATGACACAAAAAAAATAACCACCATTTTAACCAATCACGTGTTCTACAGGACTTCCGAGGCAAACTCGCTCTCTGAAATGTCAACGCGATGAACTAGTTTGGCCTAGGAAAAACTAGTTTGTCCTGAAATCGGGTTTGGCCGGTAAAATATATACAGTATTATACAAAACTTTTAGCCCAAACAAAGTTCCAAAGTCAAAAATTGTGTTCCAAACATTTCCCTCTATATCTCTTCGTTGACTAGGCTAAACTTGATATAATATAATAAAAAAAAATAACTTTCGCCGTAATTCAATTCACATCTTAGATTTCTGCGCGAACTGTTCATTTAAATAAAACACTTTCTCGGATTTTGCACGCATTTATTTAACAACTTGGTTAAATTTGCTTGTTACAAAATAAAAAGAAAAATCTATTATTTTTGCACATTTTGGATAATTTTTTATCTGGATGTGGCAAGTCGGAATACTCTTTGGTCATGTCAAGAAACGTTGCTGTTTAATTTTCTTGATTGCTTTGTGGGTGTTTTAATACAATATTTATTGTATAATTAGTGCATATAAATACGTGATCATTGTTGGAAATTACTTACGAAACCTTGGATCTCGAAAGATTTGGATTCCCGAAGGAGGAACACTGCGTCAGCGATGGATTCGTGCGATACCTCGAGCCGACTGGGAGCTTACAACATCAGTAGGAGTGTTTAATAAACATTTTCGTGACTGTGATATAGTTAAAATAAAACAACCCTTAGTTATGTACGCGTATTATTTGATTTTAAGGCGCTATAATCAGGAATTCATCTCATCTCATGCATACAAGAAATTAGGAGCAGTGGTGCGACATTGACATTTATGACGTTGCCAATCCGAGCAGCATGGCCTGTAGGAGAGCAAGCAGCCGAGAAATAATAGCGGGCCATGGCTTGACACATTGTCAATGTACCATAAAGTTATAATCAGCGAGCATTCAGCGAGCGCAATCTTCAGAGCGCGTGTCAGATAACTCTGCGACTGGGGCGTTTATGGCGCTAGTTACAGTACATTATTTTGTTCTAAGCTTATGGAAAATATTAGTATTCGATTTTGACCCCGCGCAGACTTATCTAGCGCACACTCTAAATTCAACTAGTAATCGAACACACGTCCCAACCCGACAGCCGATTTGAATTGGTTATTTGAAAAAGAACATGAGTCCATGTCACATAATTGCTCAGGAGACAATAAAACTGTCTGTTAAAAAACATACCAAGCAGTAAAAATGTTTGATGCAGTTTTGAAAAGTTCGCAATAATATACTTTTTACATAAATTTGAGATTATCAATAGTAGATTTTATAACGAGGGACTAAACGAAGCCATTAAATACCAGAGGTGGTTTGGAATAGAATAGAATAGAATATTTATTAATTGCATTTCATGTGGTACATTTGAGATCTTACACTAAGTTTTGGCGTCCGAGCGTGCGAGGGAGTCAATGAATTCGAGGGTATATTAAGTTGGCGTTTAGTCTTGAGGTGCAAACTGAACTTTTCACTTCGAGTGCGAGAAAACTAGTCAATTTTGTACAAAAACATTTAACAAATTTTGAAGTTTTCGCGGTTAGTAGTAGTAGTAGTAGTAGTAAAAATATTCGCCCTTTTGTAGGACAGGCCCATACTGCCAATTCTTGAGTATTATTAAATTATTATAGAAGTTTTCATAAGAATGTAGGTGTGTTACATTCCAATGCTCCTTGGAGTATTTGGCGTCAAGTGTGTCAAGCCAGCCTTTTCGATAATTCTTGCTGAGGTAGTCACCACTATAATAAAACACTCGGCATCACTTTACCGAGATAGCGCCTGTTTTAATCATTCCACATATCTTCCAGTTGCGTAGACACTTGGGGCACAAAACCACACCTATCTTTAGTCACAAAGTCCACTATAAAACAAATTGAGGTAAATTAAAATATCCACTCAACCTAACCCGCCAAAATGGCGCCAAAAACTCTCAGTCAGTTTTTTCCGCTAAACCAGTCACAAAACTTTTGCACAAAACACCTTCCTTGCGGAAAAACCATGAAACAAAAAACGTCTTAACATTTTCGCAATGAAAATGGTCCACACTTCACAATTAATAGTATATTCACTGGCTGTTTGAGTTTATCTAATGTCACATGAAGGAAATTCAAAAAGTAGTTACATTTTACTCCCTAGGGACTAAAGTGGTTATTTAGTCCCGCTTCGTGCTTCGTAGGGCTATATTTGCGTACTTTTAGAGCATGAGAAGTGAAAATTATTCTTATTTCTATTAAGACATTAATTTAAAGCCTTAGGCTTTTTCTCAATTACTTACTTTAAAAAAAATACATTTAATTAAAAATTAAGTTTTTAATACAGTTGCTCAAAAAGTGGCGTATTGCAGGGACGTATAGCGTTCGGGATGTGGGCTATTACACACTCGAACTTTTTCTTTACCTTTCCCGAACTCGTGCGTTTTCTTTCCCAACTGTCAAAATATTATCTATTAAAAAAGAAAAAACCAACCACGAAGTTTTTACTAAAAAAAAATCATAGAAGTTTTTATGATTCATGCAAATATTTCTAAAAAGAAGCTACTAATTTGTTTCAATATCAGATTTAAAAGTAATTTTAATTATACATTAAATTAATATTAGTATCGGCCAAATTAAATTTATGAATATAAAAAATACATAAAATTGGCTGCATGACCACAGATTACTAAATATGGTATGATGTGCACTATTTACCATAGTATCTGTTTGTAGGAGTTTGCGCAAGTAAGTGAAAAGAAAATGAGGGACCTTATTTCTTAATTTTCTAAATTAGTTTTTTCTGGTTTTATTGTGGTAGGTACTTAGTATGGTGGAATTAGTGCAATAATGTGGCTTTAATGGAAAACGATGTGGTAAAAGAGAGAAATAAGGAAAGGCGCTCCTGTAGGATTCGGATTGCTTTTGTTAGGTTTAATTTCATTTCATCTCATTTAATTTAATTTTCATTTCATATCAATAAAAAAAATCTACTGAAGCCTTGGCTGTATGATCATAGTTTCCTGTGCCAACCCAGAATGGGTGAAGAAAACAAAAAAAAGTCTCTGCTTATATTCTTTTACGATTAGTTAGTTGAGTTTCTTGTGTTTTATTATTTTATTAAATTGCTTAATTTTTTCGCAACTGTATTAAAAATAGTTGTTCAGTACACGTGCGGAACCGTCATTGCAACTTGTTCCGACTGTCAACCCTCACCTTCGGCTGCGCCTCGGCTCGGGTAGACATTTGTCGGAACTCTTTGCAATGAGAGGCTTTCCGCACTTGTAATGAAATCTACTATTCCCTGTCAGTTACAGGCCACTCGAAATGGTTTTGAAGAATTTTTCGTCATTCTTTTGTGACAGGTACCGTTCAATTTTTTTCAAATCCATGACCTTTTTTTGTTAATAGGTCTTTTTCTTTACAAGCCCGTTGCATTGGCAAATCCAGGTGATTTCTGTAAGTATTTGATAAGAAAAAGTGATGTGATACAAGTGTTCATGCCTCTTTGGAAGACCGTTCTAAATTTAAAATATCTGCTCCGTGTACATTTGACTTTTTATTCGACGTGCCAATGCCGTGTTCTTACTTTTTAATTCTGTTTTTTTTTTCATGCAAATATTTGCCGCCTTTTTTTCACTCTACTTTTTTCTCTTGCGACAATACTATGCGATTTAAGTATTATCTTTGTAAATATTATAAATAACACGATTTTATACAAATATAAGCGAGTTCATTTTTGCAATCCCTCTCCGCTACATAATTTGGTACTTCGGAGCTGGATATATACGACGCGACCTCTTCGTTAACTACGCGACTGGACGAGGTGATTTGCGAAAATAAGCGATCTTCTGTGCATCTCCTCCATAGCCACTGGATACAAATACCTATCCCTTAGCAGTGCGGAATAAGATAATATCTTCGCTCGTCGGGGTGCGCCTGCAGAACTGTAAGTACTCCGTATTCTTTCATTTTTCACCAAAATGGGTCCTACTGCGCCTACTACTACGGCTACTAGTTCGAACAACGATGACGTAATTCATACGTTAAATAAGAAAAGGGGTGTAATTAGGGGTAGATTAAGAGTTCTCATTAAATACATCAGTGGTTTAGATTCCGAACAGTTAAATTTAAAAAAGCGTACTGAATTAGAAATGCGTATTCAAGGGGCTTCATTATTTTTTAACGAATTTAATACGATTCAGTCTGAGATTGAGGTCTTGGTTAGCGAAGATGAGCTTTTCAAACAATTAGAATTGCGTGAAGATTTTGAAAGCTCGTATTATTCCGCTATAGCGCAAGCAAAGAGCTTACTTTCGTCTGGTGAGACTACAGTTGCCAGTACTAACACGAACTTGCATTCTGTAAAGCTACCAACCATCACCATGCCTACCTTTGATGGGTCATACGAGCACTGGTTAGAGTACAGATACACCTTTCTGTCTCTCGTTCACAACAATAAGGATATTTCACCTATACAAAAGTTTCATTATTTGAAATCATCATTAAAAAGCGTAGCGGCGCTTGTTATTGATTCCTTAGAATTCTCTTCGAATAATTATACGGTAGCCTGGGATTTAATATGCAATCGCTATAATAATAATAGATTACTAGTTCATAATCATGTAAAGGCGTTATTTGCGATCCAAAATATTGTCAAAGAGTCACCGGTACACATACGGAGGCTAATTGACACTATTTTAAAAAACCTACGCGCCCTGAAACTACTTAATGAGCCAGTAGACCAATGGGATACATTGATTATCTATGGTTGTTTCGAAACTTGACAGTGTAACTGAACGCGAATGGGAAAAGTACAGGGGTACGATTTCCGTAGACCATAGAAACAGCGATTCGAATAATACTTTGTCTAGCATTAAACTTAATCACTTGATCAAGTTCTTAAAAGATAGAGCTGATATGTTAGAGACGTTGCAGGTCACACACGGTCACAATTTAAAGTCTTCGCCGCCGCCTGCCTCAAAAGCGCACTGTCATGTTTCATCTAGCAATATACAGCCTCTCTTTAAACGATTTAGCGTTTGCGTTGTATGTAATGGTGATCATCCCATTTATATTTGTCACATATTCAATAATTATAACTTACAAGACAGACTTAAAGTTGTCGAAAATAAAAACTTATGTCGAAACTGTTTGCGATCGGGACATACTTTAGCAACTTGCCGGTTTAGCTCCTGTCGTAAGTGCAATCAGCGACATCATACAATGATTCACAGCGAGTATGCGACTGTCTCTGCGCCCGTGACGACAGCTTCATTTGACAGCGATCCGGTAACCTCTTCCAGAGGGAGCCCAAATGCGAATGCGGCCACTGATGTTTGCACATACACTCACGCGGCACACGTAGATAATAAACAATTACAAAGCGAAAAGTTATCTAGTGAGCAATCGGTATTATTGTCAACGGCATTAGTTGAAGTAATAGGCAAAAACGGCAAACGTCAACTAGTTCGCGCGTTACTTGATTGTGGAAGTGAAATAAGTTTCGTTACGAAGCGATTATGCGATACTTTGAACTTAAATGCGATACAGTCCACTTCTAAATTAAAAGGCGTTGGTAACTCTCTCACTCAAAGCACACATTCAAGTAATATTGAAATTAAAGCGTTAAACACTTCATTTACGATGCGAATTCCATGTTTAATTTTACCTGAAATAACAAGTTATTTACCTCCCGTCTCTATACAAACCGATATACTAAATTACATAAATTTACCTAGCAATATACAATTAGCTGATCCGAACTTTTACGAGAACCGGCCTATTGACATTTTAATAGGTGCCGATAGGTTTTGGCAGTTATTAAGCGATGGCAAAATGCGTTTAAAACACGGTCCCTTCTTACAAAATACAAAGTTAGGGTGGATTATATCGGGATCTATTGGATCAAACACTTTAAAAAGCGATCGGTTAGTTGACGTAACCTGAGTCCTACAATTGATAAATACTTGTGTTAAAATGTTTTAAGTAGATAGCTTCTAAAATCCAATTTAATATTTTAAGGCAAGTTAGCTTGCGGAAAAATATTTATTTGAAAAGGCAATGCGTTTATTTTACCTATACTATTTCGTTTTACATACTCGTACGAATTATTATACCTATAGGTACGATACTTTTCATAAAGCGAAGCGTAAATATAGCGATATCTAGCATATAAGAATACGACTTTTGATTTTATTTGCGAATTTTATAATTTAAGCCATTAAAGTTAGTACGTAGGCACTTATTCGAAACTATACCTATTAAACATACGTAATACTTTATTCTTAATAATGCGGTTCTTAGTAAATTAATTATAATAGTTTGTAGTATCACTAAATTGCGAGTGATGTAATTTTATTTATGTATTATATTTTGCGCTACTATACAATCGTTTCTTTATTTTTTTAATTATTAGAATTATTAATACGTTAAACTTAGGTGTACATAAATTAATTATCATTTCATAGGCGTTTATAATTATTAATGCGTGTCTGCGGTTGTCTTTGTCAACAATAATTAGAACTAACGATTTTTTTTTAATTCTCATGTATAGTCCATAGGTTTAAGTTATTATTTTTAAACTAGAATATGTTTGTTTGTTAAATGTGGGCCATTGTTACTTTTGTTTACCTTTATAAAAACCGTTGGCCAATGGCAGACACAATACTCGATAAATATTGTTAGTTAATTATTGTATCCCATGCGCAATCTCTATCATGCGTAACCTACCCAAAATGCGATTAAGTCCTGGCTACCCGATTTTGTATCGCGATGTCCACTGTAGGCTCATCCAGTGTTCGTATTAAACACAAATGTATAGGAGCTAAGAGGCAACAATGCGAATGTACATGTTTGTACATATTATTATGTCTTGATATTCGTTCTCTCTAGCTAAGGCGGTTAGTACTCTTACCGAAGAAACCTATGGGTAATAATATTTTCTAGGCGTTCAAAATCTTCACAATAAATTAATAAAACCTAACAATGTTTAATGCGATTACTACTTATTTATTCTTTTGACGTTATTTAATAACTTATTTTCGTTACTTTCTAATAACTCGATAACTTTGTAGAGCTCATGACTTAATTCTAAAATTACTAATTTTCTCATGCGACTAGTCTAGGCATCAGACTTAACTTTATTACTTTTTGTCTTATGCACCATATGTGTCTCATTTTGGTGAATTATGCGAGATCGGAGTCAGGTGCTGTATGTATCACTTCCGGCGAGTGCTAGGTAATGCACATTTGACGTTCGAGGAGCACACTATGGAAACAGGACAAAGCGCTTCTGAATTTACCACCTCTCCATCACTCTATTCGAAACCTGAGACACTTGTCACCGATCAGCCCAGCTGACATTTCGTCGGGATCATAGCATCGATCTGCTCTGCCTTAATCTAGAAGACAAACACGTATAGCGGCGGGTAACAGCGAGTTGAACAAACACGGCAACCCCTTTGGCAGTGATGTGCTGGTTCCAAGAGTTCGTGACGCGGCTACTTGCATACGAAATTGACTGGAAAACGAAGTTTAGTCCCAAAGACGAGACTACGCAGGATACTGGACTTCGTTCCTGGCGATGCTATATCGACGTTCGAAGTTGAAGATGTGTCCGGTTCCAGGAGAAGAAGGGGAACATCATTGAAAGCCACAGCTTTCAAGGCCGGGGGCATGTTCATGCCTCTTTGGAAGACCGTTCTAAATTTAAAATATCTGCTCCGTGTACATTTGACTTTTTATTCGACGTGCCAATGCCGTGTTCTTACTTTTTAATTCTGTTTTTTTTTCATGCAAATATTTGCCGCCTTTTTTTCACTCTACTTTTTTCTCTTGCGACAATACTATGCGATTTAAGTATTATCTTTGTAAATATTATAAATAACACGATTTTATACAAATATAAGCGAGTTCATTTTTGCAATCCCTCTCCGCTACAACAAGGCCTTGTCCAGTGATGTGCATGTGATACAAAGCCTTGGCCAAGGCCAGATTTGGTGTAGCTTTTTTGATTTGATTTGATTTTGATTTGGTACGAACGTGTGTAGCACGGATTATATTTGCTTTACATCAAAGTTCATCCGCACCAAATGGTGGTGGTTAGGTCTGGTCTGGACGTGTGTAGCGGCTACAACTATAGAACGGCTAGAACTATAGTGCAACAAGCTTTTCTGTTCCGGTGATAATCTTTGGAACTATAACAGTTTTCATACGACATCGACAGTCCATTTTGACAGCTAATTTCGTATTGCAAGTGGCTCCTCTGTCACGGCTGTCACCGAAACAGACAGGAGTGTGGGACTATAACGAACGAACTAAAAAACGCGAAGTTGCTATATTCAGACCATGAAGCTCGACTTAATACTGGTTACCTCAGTATTAAGTCGAGCTTCATGATTCAGACCCTACAAGTGCCACAAGCTTTTCTGTTCCGGTGACAGTCGTGACAGAGGAGCCACTTGCAATGCGAAATTAGCTGTCAATATGGACTGTCGTATGAAAACTGTTTTAGTTCCTAAGATAATCACCGGAACAGAAAAGATTGGCACATTATACTAGATGTCACTTTGCACATAAATAGTTCACTAAAGTCAACGACAGATGGCTCCAAGTTAGGTAATACAACCATAGTCTACCTACAGAAAAGAAAAATCCTTTTTTTCTTTATGTACTATGTTTATCAACTTTGATAGAAACTTAAATGTGTCTTGTTCTTTAGTATTTATTTTTGAAATACTTACTAAACTGAAAATCAGCGTTTGCTTGCGTTGTAAGACAAGTAATATGACGCTGAGCTGCGACCATTGACTACTGCTGCGGCACGGCACACACACATTTTTATTTGGAACTTTTTGTCTTATTGGGTCTAATTTGTGTTTTCTATTCTTGTTCGTAATACAGTGCTACCTTCTCTTATACCTATGTGAATATGCCTTGTATTTAATGAATATGTGTATGTCAGTAGTAAGAATCTACAATCTCTATTTGGTGGTAAAATATATTTGTGCTTGCAGACTTGATGCAGTTGAAGAGCTAAACTGTAATAAATTAACTGGCAATCGACTATGCAATAATGATGCATTAAATGAAATTAAGCGACTTAGAAACACGTCCAATAATAACTAAAAATACAAAAATAAATTATATTTAAAAAAACCTTTTATTTAAAATCAAGCTTTTATTCGAATGTCCTAAAAAGAATAAAATAAACTTTGTATCAAGTCAAATCCCACAAATTTATTACATTAAACAAATTATATGTTTTAAAAGCTTGTCGCGAGATTTTATTGTTACTGGGCTTGCACTAAACACTGCTTTAACTTATATTTGACATATGAAATTAAAGCGACAAGCTTTTAAAACATATAATTTGTTTAATGTAATAAATTTGTGGGATTTGACTTGATACAAAGTTTATTTTATTCTTTTTAGGACATTCGAATAAAAGCTTGATTTTAAATAAAAGGTTTTTTTAAATATAATTTATTTATATTGAGTGCAAATACTGTCTTTACGTATACCACACGGCATGTTAGACTCGGTCAGACACAGGGCCTGTCCCTCGCCGCGCCCAGCCCTCCCACCAAGCTTAATAGGCTTCGCGTCAGGGCTGGGCGGTTCTAACCCCTGCTCCGGCCCCCTACCGAGCTCGAAAGCTTGAGAGGGGGCAGGAGGGAGGAAGCCTCCTCACAATCTCCCCATAAGGTTACCCACTCAAGGTGGGCTGACCAGATGGGGCGATCGAGAGCAGGCACCACTACCAACTAAACCTCTCACTACTTGCTCTCCGCCGTCAGTTTTAGTTACACCGACTGTGGGGGGGTTGTGGTGAGAAGCACCCCCTGCGGCCTGACGGGTGGTCCGTTTCCGGGCCCCTGCGGCCCGCGGCGGGAGATGGCCGAGCAAGCGGGGCCAACTCCTAAGACTACGGGGGGGACTGTGCGATCCGGGCGACAGCCAAGTGGTTGTCGCCCGCACCACACCGCTCCGTTAAGGGGGGATGAGGCGAGCAAAGCGCAGATACCTCCGCCCCGGCCGCCTGCGTCCAAGCCGATTCGCATGAGCCTCCTGCTCGCAGATCCGCTCAGATGCTTCCTTCTTCTGCGAGGATGTCATCCTCGCAGAAGAAGACTGCCGCATCCCAGGACCTGTCGCTACTGAGCATGGCGCGGGCTACGCTCGGCAGCGAGAGGTCCCTCCCTATCACGGTGCACAGACTACGGCGCTGCGAAGACCAGGCAGGGCGCTCCTGTAAGGTGTGCTCCGCACAATCCACCCCAGCGCCGCAGTCATGGCACCGTGTGGTCGCCTCACTTCTAATCCGACACAGGTACTTTCCGAAGCATCCATGCCCGGATAGCACCTGCGTCAGTCTAAAGGTCAGCGACCCTTACTTACGGGAACACCACTCGCGGAGGTGAGGGCGGACGGCATCAATTGTCTGCCTCCCAGCTGGTTCCCCTCCCAGCCTCTCCTCCCACACGTCCATTAGCCCCTCCTCGGCTATGCGTCTAGCAGCGGCCATCTCCTCGGGGGCCACCCTGTCCCCCCTGCGAGCAGCGCTCGACGCTCAAGGTACAACTCCCTGAGTACCTGAGCGTCTAGCTCCCAGGGGCCGTACCGGCAAGCGCGCAAGCCGCTGCGAACGACATCGTTCTGTAGCCGCGGACAATCCTCATGGCTACGGCACTTTGCGGGCGACAAAAAAAAAGCGGTGATTTTCGTCGTTCAGTTTGTCGGCCCACACCGGTGCTCCGTAGAGAGCCATGCTACGAAGCACCCCCGCAAAGAGTCTCCGACACTTATCCCCCGGACCCCCAAGATTCGGCCATATTCGCTACACTTGGTGGTGAGGGTCTGATGATGGAAAAGGGAGAAAGTAAGGGTTCGGCTCGCGCATCTGGTAACTAATAGACTCTACTTGAATTTGTAAAACTAAATAAATACAATCACGCCTTTGAGTTATAATGTTTACAGGTTGGGCAGACAGACACATGAATGGACTGTGAAATCGATTAACATCCATCCATAGCTTGCCATTTATTAAACTAAAAAGTAAAAAATAAATATGTAGTTTAAAAAACTAAAAACTCACACTTTTATAGGAACAGACTAAAAAGTACAAAATAACCGCTATCCAGTAGGTAACTGAAATTAAAAAGCGTGGTCCGCCCTTTGCAAAGCATGCATTCAAGTACTTAATATTGACAACGCGCACCACGCTTTTTAATTTCAGTTACTGGATAGCGGTTATTTTGTACTTTTTAGTCTGTTCCTATAAAAGTGTGAGTTTTTAGTTTTTTAAACTACATATTTTAATTTTACAACAACTAGTGGACCCGGTGAACTTCCTATCACCTACACTAATATACTTAGATAGACAGACCAAAATAAATAATCTCGAAGCGTATCTAGAAGTTTTATACACTGCCTGACACAAATGTCACATCTATACATCTATAATCTATAAAAATAAATAAAATTGGAGTGTCTGTCTGTAATATTAAAATAACCGCATATGATTATATATACGGTACATATGCCAAAATATCATTTTTTACAATTTTTGTCTGTTTGTCTGTCTGTTTGTTCCAGCTAATCTCTGAAACGGCTGGACCGATTTTGACGGGACTTTCACTGGCATGTAGCTGATGTAATAAGGAGTAACTTAAGATACTTTTTATCCCGATATTCCCACGGGAACGGGAACCACGCGGGTGAAACCGCGGGCGACCGCTAGTAAGTAATAAAAGTAATCCAAAGCGGCTAAAACGGTAGTGATTAAAATAATATTTGAAAGCGACCATGGATGCAGTCTTGTATAGCGTGTCAGTTAGACGATGTTCCATTTATTTTTAAATACTTTTATAGATCCATTTTTACATACCTACAACACCCCTGAACTGTAGCGAACCAAACAATATAAAAGTATTTCAATCATTCAAGCCGTTTCTGAGTTTTAGCGAGACTATATTTTAGCGATATATATATATATATACCGATAGATAATCTTCAGTAAGTAGGAATAAAATCTGTAACACACGTCGATGAGTTTCACTACAGTGGTGATGCGACTAGCAACTGCGCTTCTAGAAATTGTATGAAAACTAGCAGTGCCAGTGGCGTGGCTAACACGATACAGAGTGGCAGCACTGCAGCGCTTCCTCAAGCCTTTAACAGTAACTATTTAATAATCTGTGCTTATACCATTTACTTTATGGCTTTAACTTGAAGTCGCTCTAAGTAAAAGGTTGATGATCTTTATGTAAAGATTTGCAGAAATTTAAAGGACTGCAAAATTGTATACGAGTACTTACTACTTATTTTCAATAATTTCAAAACGCGACTAAAGCTGAGGAATATCTCGCTTTTAAATCTCAATTGACTTACACGTGCGATTCTCTTTGATGTTAATCATTGAAAGGATAAGAACTACATAATAGCTTTCATTCAGTCGATGGTTGCTGATTTATTAATCGTTTTTTAACCCTTTCGTACCCTTTCGTTACGTTCATTATTAATACCTAATTAAATGAAACTTCTCGGAACTAAAGTGGGATAGTGAAGCACGAAATTTTTTATGAGAGTAACGGGTAGATTTCAATTTCAGATAGATGTTTTCCGCGTTGTCAAATCATTCTTGAGCTCGGCTGAAGGTGATTTACGTTGGTTATTTAATCATATCTCCTGGTTTCCAGAAACAATATTAAACCTGCCTGTGATGGAGAACAATGACTGGGCATATTTTTAGAGTTAAAACAATGTTTGCACATGGTGACATTGTGAATAAGCCATTTTTATTTGCTTAAGCATGTCTGTTTGTGAGCTATGGATATTTAAACTAATTCGCTTTAAAATTTTATATTATTTTTATGGATTCACAATGCAATTTTGTAAGTTTGTATAGGAAAAATGTGATAGTAAAAAACCACGAGCCCTATAAGTAGCCCGCCTGATAGCTACTTATAGGGCTCGTGGTTTTTTACTATCACAGTTTTCCTTTAATTCGCTTTATCTAAGAGATTTTGGTATGAATTCGAAGTATTATATTATAAATTTGGAATAAAATGATTTCTCATGTTATAAAGCAGAAGTAATAAAGATAGCACTGAGTAACAAAGATTTACATATTTAATTCATAACGTTTGAAGATAAATTATTCTTTTTTTAACCGTCTTCAAAAATTGAAAAGGAGGATGTTATTATAAATCGTAGCGTTTTTTTATATGTATGTACACCGATTACTCGAAGACGGCTAAACCGATTGAAATGATTCAAACGTTATGACATCAGATATTTTCCCAAGTTCGTCCCATTTTTTGAAATTTTGAAATCGGTTCAGTAGTTTTCAGGAAATCTTAAAAATACTGTAGTTTTCGTTACCACTTTATGTAAATTTATTACCTATCTTTAGTCATAACTCCTTTGTTAATAAACCGATTTAGATGATTCTTGTTTTGTTGAAAAGGGAATACCTTAAGGTATTTTAACTGACTTCAAAAAAGGAGGTTCTCAGTTTGATCACATACCTATTTACCAGAATACATGTAAATTGTCTGCATGATGCACTGAAAAGAGTGAAATAAAAATTATTTTTATAAAAAAATAGAACCGCCTTCATAAAAATGACATCAAAAAAGTAAGAAATAATCCCTCACATACGTAAGTACTCTGAAGTTTAACAAAAACAACAAAAATTTTACATGTTTCAAGGCCGTCCTATTTTTTATAAAAATATTTTTTGTTGTCTTAATATTACCTAGACTTAATAAGTATCTAAAATTTTCTTTTATATTTACTAGGCACATAATGTAGGAATTTATTTGTAAAAGCTCCTTAAAATGGAAAATAGTATACCTAGCCTTTTCGTTAGGAAATTATTCAAATGCATCGGGCGGAAAGTTCCCTAATAAATTAGAAACTCCCCTGTCTTCAGGAATAGTGGTGTAGAACAAGTTAATCTCACGCTAAGATTGCTTTAGTGAATCTGCTCAAACTCTACATAATGAAACTATTATTACCTAGGTAATCATTTTTCATTTTTCAATTTGACGACTCTGTATGGGGAGAAAAAAATTGCCGGGTTTTCTCGTTACAAGGTTCCCCTGCCCTAGGATTTGCGAACCAATGGCGTGACTTCACTGACGTTCCTAAGTGTTGTTAAATTAACCTAAATTTAATAAACGAAATAGAATTTTGAATTTTGAAATTTATCATTATCTCTTATTATGTGGTGCCATAGTTTATTGGACGATAGTTTATATTACATACCTACACATTATGTGGTCTTAAGTACTTAGTTAATTTTACAAATTTATTTAACTTTTATTTATTTATATTTATTTTATTATGGCAGCAAACAGTCATGGACATCAACATTTACATATAAGCAAAATATATAATACTAGACTTGGAGTGCCGTATAATAAAAAACAAATCAAGTAGGAAACGCTAGTACCTACTTACTTACCTAGTAATATTTAACAAGTTGAGAATTTTAGGTTACTTATAAGGTTTTTTTTACCAACTCCGACGTGCGCGACCGGGGAGAACGAGACGCCAACGTGGGTGTCTCGATCTCCCCTAGTCGCAAGAGGGGGCGCAGTAAGGCCCTGTTCCCCCTGTAGGGTGGAGCCCTAACGGGCCTCTCTCCCCCGGGTCATGTGGAGCGTGCTAACACATACCCATAGCCTCGTTGAAGGAGCAGGTCTTCGAGAGGAGTTTAGTTGGTAGTGGTGCCGTCTCCCGTTCTCCCCGTCTGGCCTGCCCACCACGAGTGGGTAGCCTTATGGGCAGCTCGGGAGGTTGCTCCCTCTTTCTGTCCGGATCCCTGTCGAGCTTTTGAGCTCGCTAGGGGGTGGGGCAGGAGTTAGAACTGCCCGCAGTCCTGACGCGAAGCCTATTAGGCTTGGTGGGACGGCTGGGTGCGGCGAGCGACATGCCCTGGGTGTGACCGAGTCCAACATGCCGTTTAGTATGCCTAAAGATCGCATTCTCCTCTTGATAAAAAAAGGTCAAAGGAACACATTTACACGCTATCATATCAACATTAAACCTATTTAATAGCCTATTCATTTATTTTATTTTCATGTTTCACAAAATCCACAGCTCCTAATCTTAAATAACAAACCTATATTTTAGAAACTTAAAGCAAATAACGGATTTTACATTTCTTTGTATAATTTGTAGGTAAGTAAGAGGACACACACTTTTTACAAAGTTTTTTACCTTATGGTGACGAACCTTTTCTTACTCCCACTATACAGCGTTATGCTATCTGCTGTACGTAGGTACGCATAGGTAATCGTAGGTAGCGGATCCCAAAACTTTAACCACACTAACTTTAACTTTAACAATTAGCCACATTGAGCGGTACCTACTTTAGAACTGTTTACAACAACTTTACTTAAGCCATTCAAATTATGTCAGTCAAACTATAATAGTTTTGTTAATCTGGAATAGATGTAATATTTTATTTTTATTTATGATATACAGGATGACGCAATAGTACGTGCATATTTGAAAAGATAGTAAAAAAAACTTACTTCCCACAAAAACGTAAAAAAAAATATATTGAATCAATCCATTCAAAGGACGAAATGGTGGGACAAACAAAAACTGCCGACAAAAACTTACTTTCCAAAAAAACGTAAAAATAAAAAATAAATTGAATCATTCCATTCAAAGGAATAAATGGTGGGTCTTTATCTAATTAATCTTGGAACTTACTGATCTGATTGAAGTCGGTGTAAAGCCAAAAGTAACAAGAACAAAATATTTAGTGAAACAATAAAACACAATATCTCATGCGCTGAGTGGTTTGAAATACATAACAATAGGTAGGTAATGGCTTGGCACCGACTTCAATCAGATCAGTAAATTCCAAGATTAATTAGATAAAGTCCCACCATTTATTCCTTTGAATGGAATGATTCAATTTATTTTTTATTTTTACGTTTTTTTGGAAAGTAAGTTTTTGTCGGCAGTTTTTGTTTGAAAGCGGTATAATTTTTTTTGAAAAAATTTGTTCATTTTTCCATTTTTAGTGTAAGAAATCTAATGAGCAAGCGTCGTACATGTGCAACGTTTAAAACTGTAGCCCCATATCTAAATTTGAACACTAAGAGCACGCACCAACCTCAAATTTTTAACTGTTATGCAGTTTTTTAACCTTCCACCATCAGCTAACCTAAATAACTTAAAAAAAAAAATACAACTAAAGGTCTATTCGTGCATATTATTATGGTACTAAAAAAACATTGCTTTAGCTCCTAAGCGTTAAGGAGTTTTACCTTCCATCATCAGCTCACCTAAATAACCTGAAAGAATACAACTAAAATCTTTACTTTATCAACTATATTTAAAGAATTATCCTCTAAATCCTAACCAATGACGAGTTGTACCTTCCATCACCTGCTCATCAGTCTCATACTGATGACTACCGGATGAAAATACATAAAAAACTTTAGAAAATCTATAAAACACGTAATCTACGAAAAAAAAATTGAGGGTTTTCCTCGATTTCCCCTGCATTCCACCATCAGCTCCTAACTTGATAACAATGTGACCACCTCAGGAGTTTACTCTTTCGAATAAAAAAAGAATCATTGAAATTGGTCAATAGTTCGCGAAGATATAGACGTGTAAATCAGGAACTACCAGTCGAAAACTATGTGTTTTTTCAGGATTGTGAAAAAACTACTGAACTGACTATTTAAATTTTTTATGGGACCACACATAAACTATTTTCTTTCAGATAAAAAATAATTATTAAAATCGGTTAACAACTGGCGAAGTTATGGTAAAACATACATAAAAAAAATGTCGACTTGAGAACCTCCTCCTTCCATTTTGAAGTCGGTTAAAAAATGTAACCTACAGTCGGCGACTTTTTGTAGTGATGATGTCGCGCGTTCACGAGACGCGCGACAGCATCACTAAACTAACACCTGAATTCTCGAACGCAAATCATCTTTGGGAGAGTCTCAAACATCATGGCATCTCTTTCATACGTTTGACATTTAAAGTGACAGGGCGATGTTTGAGACGCTCCCAAAGATAAGTAGCGTACGAGTATTCGGGCATAAACTTCGTAAACTAGTTAGATAAGGGATTTTGTAGAGCATTATTTTTCCCTAATTCTTTGTGTAAGTTTATTCAGTGTTTATAAATTAACTCCTTGCATTTAAAAATGTATTTTTAACAATACCTATTTCAAAACAAGAAAAACCTTGCCTTGCCAATTACGTCCCTTTCAATCTGGGAGCAGAGGAGTTGTTTTGTCTAGTATCAACAGATTCATGTAGGTACCTATTATTCTCTGTGTTTTATTTATTCTTAGTACAAAGCCTTTAAATAAAAAATCCTACTTACAATCATACCAAATAAATACCTAGAATCAATATAGAATTTATTATATCAAAATATGACTTTATAATTTAAATGTTTTATTAGTTTAATTCCAATAATATTATGCTCATTACAATTTTGAAATACAGCTGTCAAAGAAAATTAATAATTCATTCATTGTAGAGCCTTATTTACAGTCCCGAATTCTAAAACCGCTGCTAATATAATTAATTGATTGAAAAGTTTAAACTTTGTTTAATGCGACTTTGTAGGGTGGCTGGTGGCTGCAGGAATGGAGAGTTTGGAAACGTTCGAATCGATACAATAAGGCTTCCAGTTTATTGTTTAACTACCTACTATTTAAGGCCTGCGCAGACGAGGAACTTTAGCCATTCGACGTAACCTGAAAATGCTAACTTTCGCTTCGAACTCAACACAAACGAAAGCTATTCCGCCCCTAAGTAAAGTTTTTCCTGTCTCCTCGCTAGATCTTCACGATTGAAATATGGATTGTCAATAGGCGTTGAGTTCCCGGCGGAAGTTAGCACTTTAAAGTTTCCCTCGTCTGCGCAGGCCTTTAATCCCACAAAGTGTCCGTAAATCTAGATTAGTGGCCGGTTTACATGAAGCCAGTAGAACTACTTACTGGATTCGAATGGCGCCTCAATTTGAATCCAGTGAGTGTAAGTTGTTTTACTTCCAAGGCTGACGCCAGCGCTGGATTGGCATGTCAGAACGTTTACACTAAGCCAGCGCTGAACTGTCTTCGATTTCGGCACCAGTCACTGAACCCATGTAAATCAGCCATACTTAATGCCTGATTGAACATTAATGAACTTTTGTATATTGTATTTACCTTTACAATAAATGAGCTATCAATCTATATATGAAAAATCTCGTAGTTATATGAACTGAATTTCCTAAATCTGGTAGGTAATAAAACTTAGACCTAACCTTAAGGATATTGGGATTCACAAACAAAAGCATGTGTGACCTTTTTAAATAAGTACATACCTACATACAATTTATCATACTTATTCTAATGAAAGCACTTCTACAATTATTTGAATTCAATATAGATAGATAGATAGATACATCGTTTATTTGCTACATCACACGCACACAATTATAACCATGGTAAACATAAAAACAAAAAAAGGCAAGGCAAGGGAGACACAGAAAACTTAATAATAATAAGAACGGGGTACTACATAAACAAAGAATGGTACGTATGTGCAGCAGAAAAATTGGGCCAAGGCTCAGTGTAGTTTTTTGCCCGGAGGCAAAAACACTGATTTTCAGCCATCACCCTTGAGACGCATGTAAACAAAATTGTTACTGTAAAATAAACATGGAAATAAACATGGAATAATAAATATCAATCACGCATAAATCCCGTAATCGTTCACCATGTCGGAAGAGATTTAGATAATAGTAACTTTGGCAGAACTTTGGCATTCAGCCTTATTCTTGTTCTAGAGGTGTTATATATTATTATGTCGACCCGCATGAAAAGCACACAAGCTACGTTATACCGAGTAGTGTTGCCTCTCGATAGTGGACTACTACCCCTTATAGGCAGGACGGCTTTCTTTTATTTCATGAAATAAAATATCTACCTCAAAAATAGGTAATATGTGACTTGGTATTTGACTTGGTGTCCACCAACATTTAAAAATGTTCAACGTTCAAATCACATAAAATGTGATTTGATACCTATCAGTAAAGAAATCGCAATGGAACATTAGAGTTGGCTTGGATTTACTGAGAGATTTCATCACTTTTTACTTATAAAGAAATAAGCAGCCTCAGCGAGATTTGGCCAGTTTTTTACAGGATGTTTTTGGTGGGATTCATTTAGTAACATTTAGTGCTAAACCTACTACACACAATCGATGTCATAGAAATAAGTAAGTTTTATTTCACAAACGAACGATTCGCGAATTGAGTACAAGTTTTTATTTAAAATCTAAGTATGAATGCTTTGTTTCATTTCTTGTAACTAAAATCGATGACATGGTTCCTTAGAACCCTTTGTACTTATATCTTACAATTTCACACTTGCCCTTACTGATCGATCTAAGTGGACCACCCTCCTATACCTACGTAACGGCGACCGAGCATCAAACTTCACAGGTTAGGCTCCTCAAACAGCTCTGGGCCTGTAGCCAAAGTAACATCGTTATGTGGCGAAACGACAAATATATTCGTTATCGTCTTTATGCTCCAATCAACTTGCGGCAAGACCACGTGATTTAGCGCAGCTTATACCAATCCGCCAATCCTATACCTTGAATTTCTTTCGAACTTCGTTATCGTTTTTGAATTGTTACTTTGGCTAAGGCCCCTGGCGACCTGGTTAGCGCTGTAGGCCGTAGGTAGTGATAGGGTAGAAAGTGGCGAAGTACGGATACCCGCCTTGTGTGCAAATAGGTCGCAGGTTCTATTCTCGCATAAGACAAATCTAGGCAGTTGAACTTATACAGGGTTATTTGTAAAACACCAGCACCCTCTCAGGCGTAGATTACTGACATCATAAAAAAACAACATTTATTCTACGACTTTTCCGAAAACCAACCGAAAACAGAAACAGAGAAAAAAGCGTCTTTTGTTATTTCAGAATCATATGGACAATCTTGTTTATTAAATTGTTTATATTTTATACTCTATGTGAGCCCGCGCAAAACCTTTCTACAGCTTAATCCGCTCAAGGAATGTTTAGAACCGAAATCCTAAGTAAACGGTCGAGTCGAGAATTATGAAGTCAAACATAAGTGGAACAATATTTTTTTTGTGAGTCCTTCCATCTTAAGTTTTCCGCATGTACTTTTCGATAAGGTTTTCCATTTCTTATCCCATACAGGGTTAAAATGGCGAACTGTTTTGAAAATAAACTTAAAAGATAGGTTAAAAATGTTTGCCTTTAGAAAATAAAGGTAGGGCAGAGGCCCCGGTTTTGGCCACTGTACCGGTTCTGGCCACTTTTTGCTCTAAAAGTTTTTAAATCAACTTTTCGTCATTTATTTTTATTTTTGTGATGTAAAAAAAGGTAGTTTAAGGTTATAATAACAATCGTCAGAATTCCTTATGTCATACGATTTTTTTTCAATAAATTCCATTTTCTGTTTTAAAAAATGTTTTGTATGGAAATTTTAAGTAATTTGTTTTGGGTGAAATACTTAATAAACCATTGTTTTTTACAATTAAATTGTTGTTTTGCAATTTATTGGTTTCTAGCCTATTATAATAATATGGATTTAACCTGGGTTTGGTTTTGATTTTTCGCTATATTTACAAAAGTTTAACTATCAATAAGTGGCCAAAACCGGTACATTTGGCACCTCTCACACATTTTGTGAATTATACTAAAAACTATTTCACTTTTTTTAATTTGAAAAATGTACCTTCAAAGGTAGATAAATTATCTATAATTTAAGATATAATTTGTGTCTTAAATACCTAAGACCATTTAGTACTTAGTGCTTCAAAAAATCCTTTAAGTGGCCACAAAGGGTACTTACCTCTGCCCTACTTATATAGGAATATCGTCGTTGCAAAATGTGATAAAATCAAGATATTTATCATCCTCATCAGCCATTTTAATGTCCCCATTGCTGGGGCACTGGCCTTCCTTATGGATGGATAAGGAGAATGGGCGATGACCCACCACGCGGGCCCAGTGCGGTTTGTTGAGTATTAACGACTGCAAATGCAGCAGGGACCAACGGCTTAACGTGCCTTCCGAAGCACGGAGGAGCTCGAGATGAAAGTGTTTGGTCAGCCATCCCGTGACACCCATTGCGAAAGTTACTCAACTTCAGCGATCGCAGACCGAGCGCGCTAACAGCTGCGCCACGGGCTCCTCATATTCAATTATTCATCATTGACTCAAGTCAAGATATACGAGTCGTTTGTTAGACGGTAAGGCTTAGGAAAATACTTTTAATTAATTTGCTTTCCTTTTTTTTCGACCAAAAAGGTAACACGAATCCTATAACTAGATTCATCATCATCATCATCATGTCAGCCGAACGACGCCCACTGCTGGGCACAGGCCTCCCCCAAGGATCTAATTAATAACTAGATTAATGATTTACTATTATTTATTTATACTCTACCCCCTTACTAATACGTAATCGTGGTGTAAAGTTACCTACACGTATAATAAGTTTGTTGTCACTTAGTTGACTAAATTGATGGCAGAGAAAACAACAGATACACCAGGCACCACCACCTTTATTAGTAAACATAAACTTTTCTTGTATCTTGTATGAAATATCGTCGCCTATGAAACTGGCTAGTTTTATTGTGTTCATCAGTGCAAAATGATGTAAGAATACAATAAATAAACATGTTTAATTTTATTTATTATTCTGTACACGCATAAGATTGTTAAGGTTGATAGTTTGAAAAATTATTGTACGAGGTCACAGCCTATTCCAGATTGGAATTTCTTCCAGCTGACTCGTGAAGAACACAGATACAGAGAGTATACAACTCCGAGTAACAATCACAGTAAGTAATGAATAGTTTAGTAGGTAAGTAAGTCATTTTATTTGTCGGGAAACTGATAAGTTCGTTTCTAAATGGTTTATTTCTATTTTATCCCAGCCGCATGCCCGCAAGCGGTGGCTCGCCAGTTAGTCCAGTGACGTGGGTATCTGTCCAAGTTTGAAGTTAATTTGGCCAAAGCTTCCATCGCTGGGTACAGAAAGGTGTAGAATGACAACATAGACCGCCACAGAATGTCAGCTTAAGGCTCGACCACACGACGAACGTTTGACTTTTTCAAGTTTCATCTTTTTTGGCGGCGGTATTAATGCTTATGAGCCCATGGCGCAGTGGTTTGCGCGCTCGGCTCGCGATCGTTGAGGTTAAACAACTCTCACAATGGTCGGTCACGGGATGAGTGACTAAAAACTTTTCATCTCGAGCTCCTCCGTGCTTCGGAAGGCATTAAGCAGTTGTTCCCAGCGGCATTTCCAGTCGTTAAGAAGAGCCATTTGGCAGTTGTCTCGCTCGCACAATGCAACATTTTCACAGATTGTGGAAAACACATTGTGTTTTTTAGAAAAATGTTTCAACTACAAGAGAGGATTTTCGGAATTTTCCCCTCTAAGGGGGTAAAAAAGGGGATAATAGTTTGTATGAAACTATATATTCCTTCAATGGATTCAGTAGAAACTTTGTACCTACTTATATATAGATTTTGCCAAAGATGTAAGTGAGCACTACCAAAGGGTTTTTGAAAATTCATCCCCTAAGGGGGTAAAAAAGGGAGTTATTCCACGGGAATGTGATATTTTTCCGGGATAAAAAGTAACCCATGTTCCTCTTCAGGCTACAAAGTATCTGTGTCCCAAATTTCAGCCAAATCCGTTCAGCCGGTTTGGCGTGATTGATTAACAAACATACAAACATCTAAACATCCAAACATCCAACATCTAAACTTTCACATTTATAATATTAAAAAATAATAATAGGATAGGATAATATAATTTTATTATTCAACGAATAGAGGCAGCTAGAATATGCACAATAATGCAAATAACAATTTATAAACACCGTCATGTGGACTGGTTGTATCTGGTGTAAACCGGATTATCGGTACGTGATCAGATCCAACGCTGGTGATAAAACATTGCGAACCTATCTGTGGGTACAGGCGCCTGGTAGAGCTAACAATGAAAATATAATCTCGTTTATGGTTAAGGTCACCTGAGGGAGAAACGGTCATAGTGGTAAATGCATATATAGTATCTCAGACCTTCCCCCTATTCATATCCATAATCTGTCGGAAACGGAATCAGTTTTGAATTTAGTGCTTTGTTTTTGACTATTCTTTAGTGAGTGACAGAGTCAGTGTATACATTCCGCTGTCAGGAGCGTTTACGATAGTTTGTGAATCAGGGGAGTTATCGGCAAAGGGTTTCACTTCTGCAAAATCGTTACGCAAAAGAAGCGTGAATGCTATGAATAGACCACGAAAAGTTCGCTCTATTTGGAATTATTTCAAACAAAGAATCAGTACCTACACAGAGCTCTTCCTTTTGATATAACTCGTCATGATACATAAAGCATAAAACAGCGTGGTTTTGCAAATTATTTCAATATTCAAATGTAGGTAATAATGTGTTAAATTCATTCTTAAAACTCAGACTGCCTATAAATAGATTTCATTATGTTTTTCTTAAATTTATAGATTGTTTCAAAACCAACCAACCCTAAAATGTCGAAGAATGGAATGACGTTATAATTACGCGGCTTATGCTTACGCGCTCTACTTGGAAAATCGGCTTTGTTACAATTATAGTATTTAACGTGAGTGCACACTTGTCCGCAACGAACACCAGAATATTTATTTATTTATAATTATATTATATATTTATGTGAAATCCTATGAAACCTCGCTAACCTGTCGGAGTCGAATCGTCCGAATTTTTGACGTGGTTTTCGTAGGGTGGGACGGCGCTGAGGGCCTACTCTGAAACGCAAAACCCGAAACTTCGTAATACCCGTCCCTCGCACGCTCGAGTCATGACAGAATCGAGTGAAAGGGACGGGGCTAACCGAAGTTTCGGATGTGCGTTTCAGAGTACGGTCCCTGGTCCGCGGGTAAAAAGGTCCACCATGTCTACCGCCAGAAATAAAAGTCTTAGACAAGAGAGTAAGCGGCGTAGCAAGGCGTTTCGGGAGGAGAACGTATGCCGCCACCGCCACCGGTATCGGCAGTAAGAACTTGACCGCCAGGGAAAGTAATATTTTGTGGCTGGTGGTGGACCTTTTTACCCGCGGACCTTTAAGCCCTGCCCTACCCCACAGAATTCTAAAATTCATTTCGTTTAGCATGTTCGTCGCAAGCGAGTGTGCATTCATCTAGGTTTATATCAGGCAGAAATAAATGTAGAACATTAATGATAAACAGTTAAAACGTTCAATTGCCTATATCTGGACATAAAAATACTAATTTGCTCTAAAATAATTATTCACGTTATTAGACACCTTACAAGCTAGAGCCATTCGTCTACTTTATGAATGAAGCACTTATTAAAAGTTTGTTAATATCATAGCGATGCCTGCACGGAAGTTGAAATTAGTTTTCACACTGAGATTGTGGACAGCTTGTAGACAAACCGACCATCAACGTTGTGAATGTGAATAATAATCGCTTTGTTTCTAAGTTTTTGAAACGCTATTAAACATAGGGTCTAGGTATATACAAATTTAATCTTGAAGGATTTTCATATAGTGTAGGTGAAAAACGAAAAACAGAGGCCGCTAGCGGTTGCTCATAGACGCCCGCAGTCGCGGCCGTTCGCGGCCTTTCGCACTCATGTGCCTTAGCTTCCATCTCGGTATAAATTGGGACCTAATATCGCGATGTGTTTAAATAAAACCGTGAGCTAAGTAATCTTTTTAAAAAAGTGCTTTATTTCAAGGTAATACTTATTTAAAACCTGATATAAAGATAAAGAGGGCATACACCAAATTGTGAGCTACAAGACCAGTTTTGGGAGATCAAATTTCTTAATCGTCATCAGCCCGT
Organism: Crambus lathoniellus; assembly: GCA_949710035.1. Taxonomy (NCBI): domain Eukaryota; kingdom Metazoa; phylum Arthropoda; class Insecta; order Lepidoptera; family Crambidae; genus Crambus; species Crambus lathoniellus. The sequence continues at coordinate 14,917,897 of OX453310.1, forward strand.
ATCCGTCTACTGCTGGACATAGGCCTCTTTACTTTCACGACACTGGGCATGGTTTTCAGCTCCTCGCGTCCAGCCCACACCTGCCATTTTTCGCAGGTCGTCACTCCACCTGGCAGCAGGGCGCCCTACGCTACGTTTACCTAAGCGCGGTCACCACTCCAGAACTCGTTTAACCGCCGTCGGATACTTGCGCGATGTGACCTGCCCATGCCCATTGCCCATTGCCACTTCAGCTTTAACTCGTCAGAGTTTCTTACCTTATCCTTTTAGAGAAACGCAAAGCATAGCCCTTTCCATAGCTCGCTGGGCGACTTTGAATTTGTGGACAAGTCCCACCGCTAGTGTCCATGTTACGGCTCCGTAAGTCATTACGGGTAGGACGCACTGATCAAAGACTTTCCTCTTCAGGCTTTGTGGTATAGACGAAGTAAGACTCCACGAAGTTTTCCGAACGCTTCCCAAAGCTCATCGCAACTGATTTTTTCGATTGATTTCCCTCTACAAAACTAAAACACGTAAAAATGTATCAGTATTAGGTACTTAGATACTTTAAAAATTGAAGTATAGTCAAATTTTTTCTCATACACTTAATCAATTTCAACCATAAATTCGTTGTGTACTAAAGTTAAATACGAGTCCATTTTAGTTATTTTGGTTATTTATTGTCCGTTTCGAGGAGCATTCCTAATTAAATACTAAGTCGTGGTCATTAACCTTTGTAATTTATAGACCTTGCTACGGAACCAACTGATAGATAAAATAAAATAAAAGTCTAATAATAAATCCTGGGTATAAGCATGCATCACCCTAGACTGCTGCAGGATGGTGGTCAAATTCATATCCAGTACAAACATAAAAAAAATAAAAATATAAGCAAACTATAAAGTAAAATGTTGGTGACCCCTTAACTACCTGCCTAAAGGTCATAGCCCACTTATACGACTCTGCTCCATCACCGCTTCCAGCTCGCGGACCGCGCGCTGTCCGCTATTTGAATGTGAACGACATTAAGTCCATATTTGGCTGTTCATACTTTGGTTGGGTGGAAGCGGTGCGGTCTAAGTGGGCTATGTCCTTTATGCCTCGTCAAACCAACTGTGTTAACAGTAGTGGTGCTACGACGCCACAATACACGAGCATCGAGCATGAAAAACTATCATTATGGTAATCGACTAGTAAACTATAGTGTCCTTCAAAAGCTGCTTAGGTGCTGGCTGTCAAAAGTATATTGAATTTTAGTTCTTTATACGACCGAAAGAGGCGCTGATCTGGTTTTCACACAAAATAATAACGGTTACCTTAAGGCGATACTCGGAAAAATTATGATGAAGAGAGATAGCAATGAGAAAACGACGCGCGCGGGAGCGAGACCGATTTTGCAGATTAGGCAAAAAAACACAAAACCACTTCGTATTAAGAAACTATAGCGATTTTTTAAAAATGCTTCTACACGATCCTAAATATTATTGGTGTCCACTAATTAAACCAATTTTCAATAGTATATGTAACCCCATTACAGAATAATTTTCATATTTCTTATTTTTTAGAGGTCTTTTCGAAAATAAAAAGTGTCGAGTCAAAATCTTAAAATCGTGTTTCTGAAACTATACGAATCTAGACAAAGGTATAAAGAAATACATATCTTATTACCAGATTTGTAACAACTCTAACCGTCCTATAGTTTTATATCAAAAAGTCCATATTTTTTCCGAGTAGCGCCTTATTTTTCTTGGTCGATGCTCGTGTACTGTAGCGTCGTAGCATCACTACTGTAGCACAGCTTCAGAAAATAAAATAGTGTAAGTACCTAATAAGTAGCTTTATCTCGTAGCTAAGAAAAGATAAATAAATGATGATAAAAGTTATTTCATAATGTTTCAAAACAAAGTACTTACTTAATGTTACAATACTTGTAATGTTTGAAAGACGATAGGATTGGTTTTCTTGCTCCAGTGAAATAAAGTATTTACTAAACAAGGCTTGAAGCAAATAACAAGCAAATACCTAATATAGGGGTAGGGACTAGCCTTTTGCCAGCGGCTACACCTGCGTGGACTACACGATATTATTAATACTTTATTAAAATAAATCCTTTTTTCCCAAAAAATGCCACTGTTGGCATGTCCTTATGTTTTTGATTTTTTCATTACCTACTTAATTAATTATTAAAAAATAGATATAAACCTTCAAAATCCTTAATTTGCCATATTTTCCGCTGTGTTCCAACACCCAGAAAACAAATATGACTTAATCTATACATCTATACAAATAAATAAAATTTGAGTGTCTGTTTGTAACATAAAAATAACCGCTTTTTACTATATACGGTACATAAACCAAAATGACATGTTTTACAATTTTTGTCTGTCTGTCTGTCGGTCTGTCTGTCTGTCTGTTTGTTCCGGCTAATCTCTGAAACGGCTGGACTGAAAAATCCAAATGAAAATTCCATTTTCTGTTTGAAAAAATGTTTTGTATGAAAATTTTGAGAAATTTGTTTTGGATGAACAACTTTATATACTTACCATTGTTTTGTACAATTAAATTGTTATTTCGCAATTGACTGGTTTCTAGCGCATTAGAATAAATTGATTTTACCTGGGTTTGGTTTTGATTTTTTACAATACTTACAAAAGTTTAACTATCAGTAAGTGGCCAAAACCGGTACATTTGGCACATCTCACACATTGTGTGTAATATAAAAAAAAACTATTTAACTTTATAAATTTGAAAAATGTACCTTTAAAGGTAGATAAATTATCTATAATTTAAGATATAATTTGTGTCTTAAATACCTAAGACCATTTAGTACTTAGTGCTTAAAAGTCAAAAAATCCTTAAAGTGGCCACAAAGGGTACCTCTGCCCTACTTAATTAGATTAACGTCACATACGTCATGAGGATGAGCCACTGAAAAATAATAATTCATATTTTACCCATTCCCTCAGGAACTATAAAGAATCTAGCATACGAATCAAGAAAAGTTTACGCGAATGAATCTTATAACGAATGTTTGGGTTCAATCACCTTGCAGAATTTGTATTTGAAGATATTAAAAATCACCAAGAGCTTTCGTGAAGCCACTCTTTGAGCTGAAACTGAAATTGTAACTTTTGAGTGTCGAATGGATCGGAATTAATTGCAAACCCTTAGATGGTCGGCCCATCTACTGCCTTTATTGACTTTTTGTACAGTCGTAGATTTTTAATTTACGTCTTACAAAATAATTTCTTCTTAAAGCAAGAAATCAAATCTGGGTATCAATCGCTTGGTAGATATGGAAAATTAATATAATAATTATAAATATATTAAGTAACTTAAAATTTTAAAAAATACCTATATTTTGATCTATGTTAAGTAAAGTTATTTTTTTTGCAAAAAGCTAATCACCCTAGACGCCTAAGAACTTCTTCAATGATAAATGATAAATGATAAATGATGTTTTATTTGCAGAAAACACCGTATAATGATGTTAAAGAAAAAGAGATTTCACAACCCATACGATGTTATATTTCTTAGTTTTGTTGTGCCCAACCAGATACCAATTTGCCAACACTGATTAATATCATTACAACCTCATCAGCAAAACGTCACATCTAATCTTCTTTAACTTAGCTACAGTATTATGACGTAAATGAAACAAGGCGTCTGTGTTATTGAAGAATCGCCAAAATGTTCCCAGTACAAATATATAGATGGAATGAACAAGTTAATAAAGGTCCTTGCCAGAGTTTATTATAATATGCCCTATCACTCCCAAACTCCCATCCCAGTTTGGCGCGAGATTCGAGATCGAGCGAACGTATGGGTACGCACTCTGGCACGTTATCGCTCCGAGTCGAAACAATTTGAAGTCGTAAATTTATCGGCAAATTTTAAAATCTTCGACTAAACCAATAACAAAACAATTAAGTTGTAAAGCGAGGTGTCACATTTCAGTGATTTTTAGTGCTTGTCTTAACATTTTATTTTTACTTTTTAAACTTTTTTTTTCTAACAAAGATGATGCTCTTCCTATTATTTGCAATGTTGGTGGCATGTGAGTATAATGTGAATAACTTATTTAGAAGTATATTAGGTTAAAATCGTCATACATACACATTAGATACCTTGAGGCTCGAGGATTACCGGTGTTGAGGGTTTTGTTAGTTTATTTCTACTTTTTAACATTAAATCAAATTGTGCACATCTAATGTTTTAGCGCATAGGTTTTGCTAATTAAAACAAATGAACATTTACGGATTTAGAAGCGCCTTAAAGGTAAGTATATTTAACACATTCATATTTATAAAAGTTTTTTTGATTTGTAACAATTTAAATCATCCTTCCATAATAAAAAACAAGTTTGGGTGTATGGTTTAACGCTATTTTATTAACTCGTTCTAAACTTACGTCCGTCCATAAGTCTGGCGACCAGTTGAAACAGAGCTTGAAGATTTACTTACTTTGGATCTGCTGCTTCTACTACAGCAAGAACTAATTTAACTGTAAATATGATTTAATAAAGTGATAAAAAATAAGCAACCCAGACATTAAAAAATCTTTACAGAAAAAAAACATGTGTCGGTCATCGGTTGTGGGATCGTGAAAACAAGGGATGTTAGGGGTCCTCCGATCGAGAGTTTTTATAACTTCTAGTGTTTTTTGTGTCGGGGGTTCCTCAAATTTATTAATTTTATTTTAGATCATTATTATGAAATTACACACATAGGTATTGTTTGCAAGCAAGAGAAATTCCGATTTTGCGTGTAAGGTCCCTAGATCCCTACCGCAGCTAACTACAAGACCTGATAACCTAGAAAAGTCTAGGGGCTACCGTCAGCTGACATCGCCATATTGAAGTAAATGTTGATTACAGGACGGATCTATGCGCTGCGTATTGCGCCATCGCGCTTACAATATTACTATAACATTGTTTGACAGCTCGCGGTAAGGCCCCTGAACAGATCTTCACAAAATCGGTCCATTCGTTCATCTGAACGAATGGATCAGAAGCTACTATGTCGCAGACAAAAACACGCAAACTTATAACATCCCTCTGTTTGCAGACGGGGGGTTAAGAACTATTTTTTTTTCTAAATTACAAAATAAAATTAGCTTTTCGGTCGGGGGACCCACAACATATAATATACCCGTTTAGTACTACTCTTTTTGTGGTCCCCCGACCGAAAGAGATTTTTTTTTTACTTTTATGAGTTTTTTTCTGTCGGGGGTTTTTAAAATTTGTTTTTAGTTCGTTTTTTTAAATTACACACAAAAGTTTGTGAATAAATACCCATTCTGCGTGTCAGATCCCTACTTTAGCTAACTAAAAGAGCTGATGACCTTGAAATGTCTGAACAGGGGCATAGTAAAACAATATAAGTACGTTGACTGCCTGGACAGGCACCCCAAACGGTTTGTATGTGAGCGCGCCCGTACGTATGCGTCGTCATGCGTCGTCGCACGCACACACTGACAAAATTTATCGGAGATAACGGGGCGACAGTCATGCGTGGCAGCGCCCGCCGCCCGCCGCCCGCGCGGCGCCGCCGCCGCCCCGGCCGGTCGCCCGTGACCGCGCATAATATTATTAAGGTAAAACTGTCCGTGCCCACCACGTGCCCACCACACGCACGCTCCTGCGCTGCCACCCTCTAATAATTTTGTATTTGTATTTGTAATAATTCGTGCGTGTACCTACGATGGCTAAAAATTCGAGTAGAAGTAAAAAATATTGTAGTGTATACGGATGTCTCAGTAGCGGATTGTCTAATCCAGAACTATCTTTCTTCGCATTACCTACCTAGCTAACAAGAACGGTGAGTACAATCTACCTACTATAATTATCATACGTAGATAGATACGTACATAATATTTTGTATAGCTGCTTACCTACCTAAATAGTTCTGCTTCCGATTTCGTTGACCAGATACCAATTTGTAGTTTAATTTTCAAATAGAAAGAAAGAAGAAAGAAAAACATTTCTAATAACAAATTATTGTAACTTGTAATCCTATGTGTAGGTAGGTATGTGATTAGATTAATAAACTGGGAGCATAATATAAATTTTTAACCGCCTCTGCGGTCTAGTGATTCACACCACCGATTTCAGACCCAGAGGCCCCGGGTTCGGTTCGCAGTGGGCGTAGGTACATATTGTATTCGGTTTTTGACAGGCCCCTGCGCCAAGGTAGGCTACCCATCTTCTGCGCCAGTGGTCTCGGGTTCGATTCCCGAACAAGACAAATATTTGTGTGCATGAACATGTCTATTTGTCTTGGTCTTGGTGTTGTTGTAAAGCCACGTTTTAATTTATCCTATTTCGACCGTAATTTTTCAAACCACTAAACAGATAACATGACGTAGGTAATGAAAAATTTTAGTCAGCCCCTGGTCTATGTACAAAAATAATTAAAAAACTTTGTATTATAGATTCCTGACGCCCAGGGTGGGGGCAACAGGGGAAAACTGTTTTGTATAGAGATTGACTATGCATTTTTGACGATTGAATAAACTCTAAGCGACAGCCCTACGTGTTTAGCCTATTATCGCTCGCTCAGGGCTCCAGTCCGCTTACTTATATTGTTTTACTATGACAGGGGGCCGATTCTCGCGCCTTTGATAATATGATATCGAATTAGATATAGTCCGCGCCACATAACTTGGCATCTGTCAGAGGGCGCTGATCGTCGTGGTTCATCGGAAATTAAAATAAGCCTTAATCCCATGATATAATCATAGTTCCAGATATTGACACACGCCAAGTTATATGGCGGGTACTGTCGAAATAAAATGGCGAATATCAATTGAAACTGAATTTTCGTAGACACATTATAGAAATGTCAATGCCCAGCGCTCGACTTGCATCGAGTGGTACTTGTCATCCGTTACATTATCGCGCGTAAAATTGTATTTTTAAACATTTCTGTGACGTGTTCAGTACGCTTGACTGGGACGTTTTTAGCGCTAGTTACAGTACATTTTTTTATTCAAAAACTTATGGCAAAGATTAGTATTCGATTTTGACCTATGTCGAGTTAGATATTATCAATACAGTTGAGAATCGCCCCCCAGATGTTCACAAATTATCCATCAACCATCTCGATTACGTCAGCTTTTGAACAAAACAAACCGTATAAAAATCGGTCCAGTCGTTCAGGAGCTACGATGCCACAGACAAACAGACAGACAGATAGGGCATTTGTGCACTACACTGAATTTTACCGATCCGGAAAAAAACGGATGCTTGTATTTTAATAATTAATAATATATAATAGTAAAAATTTATTTAATTCGTGTGTTTAGGGTTTGAAACATTGAAACTACACGAAATAAATAAATTCTTACTATATATATATATAATAAATGATTAATTATTAAAATACAAGCATAAGTTTTTTTCCGAATCGGTAAAATTCAGTGTAGTGCACAAACGCACATACATCGACACGCCAAACGTATAACGCCCCCTTTTTCCAGTAAATCACCATCATCCATCACATTATTATTGTCGTACATTACAAAAAGATCTGAAAGAATCTAACACAGTAGTAGCGACATGTAGCTGTGAAACTTATACAAAAAAAAACAATAAGAAAACAACAGTGTCTGTAGCATCTTGAACGGTTCACATAGTGCAAGTTCACCCACCGGAAATTTCTGAACCAGTGGTCTTCGAATACTGTTTTGACGTTCACAAGCTTGTAATTTAGTTTTAAAAGAACATTGAAGATACGTTCATACACGTTCAAGTGTAACTATTTATTAAATTCTCAGTAACAATCCATAGTAACGTTTTTATATGTTAAAGTAAGTATGTTTGTTTATTTCTCTGTCTTTCACTTCAAAGAGGAGCGACCAACAAAAGAATAATCTTTCTGTGTTCTGTGGGAGCGACGGATCGAAGTAATTTTTGGTATGGGGATAGTTTCGGATCTGGAGGATCGGATGCGAATAGGACAATTTTTATCCCGGAAAAATATCACGTTCCCGCGGGATAAAGTCGTGTAGTCCACGCGGACGAAGCCGCGGGCAGAAGTCTAGTTAACAGTAGATGTCCATTCGGTTAGATAGTGTCGGTACACCCGCACAGCATTGTGGCTCTTGCTATAAAATGCAGATATAAATAATACACACAAGTTGGGTTAAGTACTAAAGTCAATTTTAATGAAAATGTGGATATTTTTATATACAAAGAATTTAAATAAATGATTTACAAATAATAATAATTATTATAATTTTTTATATGATTATTATGATTACTCATCATCGCTCGAATAGTCACAAAACACTACCGTCGTTACCACCTGTATACTTTATAATCAATAATAGATTTAAAAAAAATATATAATTTAATAATTGCCGAAATCCCAAAATCCAATTTCATTTGCGGGTTATACCACCCACCATTACCACCAACAAAACACAATTATGTACCCCCGCTGGGAATCAAACCCGGGACCTCGGGGTCTGATAGCGGTTGTGTGTAGGTGCCACTAGACCACAAAGGCAGTTAAAAATTAGCTTTATGTGTACCTAAGTACAAACAGTATGTACCTAAGTTCCTGAGATTTCTTGATTAGCGTGTGTTTGTCCTGACACATCAAGACTTAGTTACTGTCATTTCGCGAAATTGGCTTTGTCGATATTGCTTGTGATTACGTCGAAGCGAAACAACCTTTTTTACAGCTCCGTGTTGTTTATTGAAGGTACTCCGGATGGTGTACAGACAAATGCATCGGCCGGCGTTAGAGCACCTCATTGTGTTCTAGTAAGATTTATTTTTCATCAAGTAGGTACCTCTCTGGGGAATATACATTGTCGTATTGTTAACAAGAAAATATTCTCATCTGAAATTGCCGTGGTCGTATGCCACTTTTCCCTAGAATGAGAATATTATCTTGTTTCATACTTTTTAGAGCGTGATTTTTTAGTAGTCGGGTTTTAGTTTTTGAACTTAATTGTTATTTATATTATTTTGGGGTTTTAATAAAACTTTTTTAAACGGACGACGTTCCGTGGGCAGGCCCCCTACAAAGTGGATCGACGATTTAGTCAAGGTCGAGGGAAGCCGCTGGATGCGGGCAGCGCAGGACAGATCGTTGTGGAGATCCTTGGGGGAGGACAATGTCCAGCAGTGGGCGTCGTTCGGATGACATGATCAGATCATGATGATGCTGGGGTCATAATTTATATTTTTCAAACGTGCTCACCCAGAGCTTTCATTTGATACTAAACACGTGATTTAAAAAAAAAGTTTTTTAGTCATAGCTTTATGTTAGACGACATAAGGCTGTGACTAAAAATCTTTTTTTTAGTCACAGGGCGCCATATTCAATTTCATGTGACGTGACATAGCCTTTATCCAGAATGGACAATCGAGACGTTTCCAACAATACCTCAATTGTGAATTTATGATCAGCAGTTTAGAAGTTATGTGGGAACAGATGAACATACATACGTACATACATACTACATACATACATACCGGTCAAAATCATAACCCTCCTTTTTTGCTTTGCCGTAGTCGGGTAAAAAGAGAATAATGTCTAGCTCTCTAACATTATTATTTTATTGTACCATTATTATTTGATTACAATTTTGCCTATAGATACCAATCTATAGGCAAAATTGTAATCAAAAAATCTTAGTTACCTAAATATTTTTTCTGGCTTTGTTGGGCTTACTATAAGATAGATTTATCAACAGTAGCTTGCTATCTTGCTAACTCACAATGTGTAATTCGAACACAATGGTATGGCGGTGCGGCTCGTTCACTTCAGGCATGCGCAGTGACGTTATTTTGGTTTTTTTAAGTAAATTGTTATTATGTGCATTTGCCGTACCTATCGGTATTTTTTGCCGAGTTTCCTAAAAATGTATGACGATAATACAAAAAATATAAGTTTAATATGAAAACATTGAACTGTAAGGCCCTATATCTTTTTTTCTAACTGAATTTCAGCATTGTCGTAGAAATGTTCCTATAAAAATGGTAGCTTTCCAATGATTTATACAGCCCAGAGTGCTACAACAGTTGGGCCGATTTGCCTGTTCTCCTTTGAAGACATTTTTTAGTTAAGTTTAGTTCAGTTTGAATCAATTTCGGACGGGACTTGATTCCTTGAAAACTTTTTAAAACTAGCTTGTGAAAAATTCAAAAGATGCATTTAAGTACACTATGAACTAATTCCTTAGGTGACCTTACTTGCAACTCTTACAAGAAAATTTTACAATTATTCAAACAGCCAACGGTGTAGGTACCTGGGTATATATGTCGTAGGATATAAAAAAAAACTCTTTTTCAACAGTAAAGTTGTAAAATTAATTAACTACATATCAGTACTTTCAACTAAAATATACGTGATTATGATGCAAATTAATTGAGTTAAGTAAACCCGACGTTCCGTGGGCAGGCCTCCGACAAGGTGGACCGACGATCTGATCAAGGTCGCGGGAAGCCGCTGGATGCGGGCAGCGCAGATCAGATCGTTGTGGAGATCCTTGGGGGAGGCCTATGCCCAGCAGTGAGCGTCGTTCGGCTGACATGATGATGATTATGAAGTAAACTCTCTTTACCCACTTGCGCCAAGCTGGGTTCAGTAACACTTTTAACTCAGATTTAGACGCTATATTGAAAAATGGAAATTGAAGTATTTTTAGAAAAATCGACCCGTCTCACAACTAGCTCCAATGGGTTTATTTTTTTTATTTTTATTTTTAATTTATTGATCACCAACATAATGAACATCAACTAATACAATTATGGTTTTAGTTCAGTTTAGAAAAGCTTAATGTTATTATAATAATAGGCGAAGACCGCATTCGTTAAAAAAGCAAAATGATACATAATAGAATAATACAAAACAATAATTACAATTTGAATAAAAGTAGAATTAATTACAATTTGAATAAAAATAGAAAATAACAATTAACAATTCAATTGTACAAAGAAAATGAGATAAATAATATTTAAAGAAGTGACTTTCTAAACTTGCGAATGCCATCCCTAAAGAGATCCAAATCTTTGGACTTGGCCAAACTGTTAAACTCTCTGATGAGACGGTTTACCGGTGCGTGATGTCCAAGATTGGATTTGCTTGAGCAGTTCACAAGGAGGTTGTACCTCGAAGCGCGAGGAAGTTTGAAAGGAGTTGAAAAGGTAAGAGCTTCTAGTAGTTCGGGAGCCTCAAGGATGCCATTCGCCAGCTTGTACAGAAACAATAAGTCGTGCAGCCGTCTTCGATCCGAGAGTGACAAGATATTAAAGTGATTTAGTCTTTCAACATATTTTTCAAGTGTCTTGCCCAAATTACAAGAGTAGGTAAGATGCCATAAAATCTCTTTTGTATGCTTTCAAGTCTCTTATTGTTAATATCATAAAACGGATTCCAGACAACACTACAGTATTCCAACCCACTGCAATGCACCAATGAGTTAAATAAAAGAATTTTTGTTTTTGGGGACTTGAAATTTTTGCAGTTTCGTAGGACGAACCCTAGATTTCTAAAGCCTTTGGTACAGATTTTATCGATGTGTATGTTCATTCTTAATTTGCTATCGAGCCACACTCCAAGACCCTTAACAGTGTCAACATCGATCAAAGTATCGCCGTTAATGCTGTAATGGTACTGGTATTATTTCTTTTCCTAGAAAAGTGCATACAGGAGCATTTAGAAGCGTTAAGGTTCATTCTATTTTTTTCGCACCATTCAATGAGTCTATCTAAATCGGCTTGTAAAAGGTTGGCATCGAAAGCCGATTCCACAACCCTAAAAAACTTTAAATCATCTGCAAACAACACAAAGTCTGAATTTACGAAACATTTACCTATGTCATTAATAAATATATTGAACAGTAAAGGTGCCAAATGCGAGCCCTGAGGGACACCAGAACCAACCGGTTTTGAAGAGTATCCGTTGACCACCACTTTAGACGATCTGCCCAGCAAATAGGACCGAAACCAACCCAATATAGGTTCGTCGATACCAAGGATATTGAGTTTGTGAAGTAAAATATCGTGATTTACACGGTCAAAGGCCTTGCTAAAATCTGTGTAGATTGCGTCTACTGATGAACGTTTATCAATAATGCGGGAAATGTTGTCAGTAAACGAAGTAAGGTTAGTAGCTGAAGACCTGCCGTTCATAAATCCGTGTTGGTGAGAGTCAATCAACTGTTTAAAATGCCAGGACAGAATAGGATTGAGTAATTGTTCGAAAACTTTGGCAAAGACTGAAAGAATTGATATTGGCCTATAGTTTTCTATAAGTTCCTTAGGGCCAGTCTTAAATAAAGGGACAATCAAAGAGATTTTCCACTCAGATGGGAATGATCCTGTAGAAAGCGATTTGTTGAAGATCATCGTTAAGGGTTTAGCTAAAGCGGTAGCACATTTAGCCGCAAAGATCGAAGGTATACCATCTGAGCCAGCGCCCTTATGAATGTCAAGTCTTTTTAACACTTTGAGAACTTGATCGTCTTTGAATTTGATAGTAGTTATGAAGTTATTAGTAGGTAAGGGTACATGTTCGCAAGGCACAGTAGTAGGTTGTGTTCGACCACTGTTATTGAAAGCAGATGAGAAACTATCAGCAAATAAATTGCAAATGTCGAAGCCGCTTGTGGCGGTCTTATTGTTTAGGGTCATTTGAGCAGGGTAATGGCTAACATTGCCCCTTTTGTGTTTGACCAAAGACCAGAAAAGCTTCGGATTGTCGCGTAAATTTTGTTCAAGATTCGTGATGTAATTGTTGTAACAAGTTGATAAAAGATGTTCCGACCGTTTTTTTAGCAATTCGAAAGATTATTGATCAAGAGGATTTTTATTAAATTTGCGGAGTTTATTGCGATACTTAAGCTTTTCTTTGAGGAGGTTTATTAAGTTACGTGAGAACCAGATTGGGTATTTTCGGGATTTAGGTTTTGACTTAGGAACGTGTTTTTGGATTATATTGCGTAAATAACTGTAGAACACAGAGACCATTTCGTCCACATTGGAACAACTGACAAATTCATTGTCCCAGGGAACTGCATTTAGGTCCGAGACAATGTTATCATAATCTGCTTTATGGAAACAGTAGTGGTACGTTTCGTTTTGAGACAAGGAATTAACAGTATTGAGAGTCAATTCAAACGATAGCGGTGGATGTGAAGGGTCAACCGGGACAAGCGAGTCACTACTAGCGTTTAGCTTAGTAACTAAACTGTTGCTAAGGACTAAGTCCAAGATTTTTCCTTTGTTATTTAACTGATCGTTATACTGTCCAAGGTCGTGGAGTGCGGTAAAATCTATGAGCATTGTTGACAACAAACTGTTTTTTGTGACACACGATGAATCAAGGTTACTGACGGAGTTCCATTTGATATTGCCTAAATTGAAGTCGCCCACAAACATGACCTTTTTGGCATTCTGCTGTTCCAATAATCGATCTGAACTACTAATGAATTCACTGAGAATGTGTTGTTTAACAGGAGGTGGTAAATAGACTGCACATATGAGCAGTTGCTCTGTTATGCCAGTAACATCATCGCGATAATCAAGTTTAATCCATAAATCTTCACATTTTGATTCGAGAGTTTGTAGGCGTGTGGAGAGGATACGTTGGGAGACGGCGACAAGAACGCCACCTCCCTCTTTTCTTGGATGAAAACCGCTAGATTCTCTATCCCGCCTATACACTACATATCTTTTGTCAAAAAGCTCCGAGTCGAAGACGCCGCTGTTTAACCATGTTTCACTTAAAATAATTACATCGTAGTTATTACATATCACGTTGTTGAAAAATTCGGTGCATTTAGTTCTGAGACCTCTCACATTTTGATAGTAAAATTGAAGCATACAGAATATAAAAACTATAAAGAAATTACAAAAAAGTTCTCGAAAACAACCTTGCAAGTTACAATTAAGACGGTGAGTAGGGGTAAAGTCACGTTAACTTTTCTAAGATTTGGGAGTCCTTGATATAAATGTAGTTGGAATTCTCACTTTTGCGAACAAATATTTTGCCGTCACGAACCCACACAAACTTAAAGTTAAGTTGTTTAGCCTTTAGTCTAGCAGCAGCATGCAGCGATTTTGTTTCCGGTGTGAGGTGTTCCGATACAAATACGGCACTCTTCTTTGTACCACCGTAACCGAGATGTGCGGTATTTAGCTTGTCAGAGGGGTTGTTCCGATTAAACTTTATGACACTAGCTAAGAAGGTATCCCTTAAACGGCGACTGCTGAACTTAACCAGGATCGAGCGCGGGCGGGTATTATTGGTGTTGTACTTAGCAAAGCGGCTACAATACTGAACATCAGAGTCAGATATAGGGCGCTTAATGATCTTGCCAAGTTGTTGAAGTGTATTGTAGAGGTTCTCGTCCTTGTGTTCAGGAACACACTGTAATTCAAGGTTGTTTGCCCTTGAAAGGAGCTCCAGTTGGTGCAGGTGATGAGACAGATCTAGTGTGTTATTGCGCAGACGTTCGTTTTCGCTCTCTAACTTTGCTATACGTGTCTTGTGCTCTTGGATTCCAAGCTTAACTTTTTCTTGCTCAGAATTATGAAAGGTAAGGCATTCGTCTATAGATGTTAGCTTTGATTGCATTTCAGTAATAACTGTGTTGAGTTTTCTGTCCAGCTCCTCTCTTATTATATCACGGAGAAGCTCGGGAGAAATACAGCCGCAGGTTTTGCCGGTTGTTGTTGCCGCCCCAACGGCGTTAGGTGTAGTTCGCACCTTTGAACGGAGTGTTACGTTTTCGTGTGACGAACTAGTATTCTCCGTATTTTTGTTGGTTGATACAGAGGCTGGACAGCGTATCGGCGTGTTAGAATTATCTCCACGTTTAGGCTCCTTGCATCGGCAAGACGGGCACACCCAGGTATCTTTTAAATCCTTTGTAAGATTTGTAAAATCGTCTTTAGTGAAGTTCACACAACTATAGTGATAATTATCGGGGCAACGACAGCAGTTTAAAAAATTAACTCCTTTTAGAACGTTTGGGCATCCAGAACATTTTTGGTTCATTGCGAAAAAAAAAATGTCGAAAATAAATAAATAAAATTTTATGCGCAGCACAGGCCATGCAGCGGTGAAGCGCTGTAGCGCCTAGTTGTGAATCAGTAGTAGCTGGAATGAACGTAGCAACGGGCAGCCCGCGGGTTATATACTCGCCGTTAGTGAATTATTTTTAAAATGTTTTTGTTCATTACTCAAGGGTTAGTGTTTGCGTTCTTATGAAGCCATATTTCGAGTTTTTGTGTATTCAAAAGCAACAATGTCAATTAAAAATGTAGGTACCTTTTGTGAAAATATGTCCAGAGTTCTTTAAAATGTTATGATAAAATTGGGAGTTGCCTATTGTTGTGCAAAATAAAATAAATAAAAAAAAGATTTTAATATCATGTGGCCCATCAAAAGAACGTTCTTGTTTTAGGGATTTCAAAGATATTCTATTTTTTGTACTCTGTTTTGACGTGATAACGTCATAAAAATCGAAGAAGTGGCTGCACGCTGCTCGCCTGAAAAAAAAGCATGACTCATTGTCACGTTCCGCCTGAGCACAGAATTTAATTTAGTTTTGGAAGTACAGAAGGCTCACTTCCAAAACAGTTACAACAATAAATTATCAATATTTTCCACGCGACAATCTATATATATAAAACTAGCTTCCGCCCGCGACTTCGTCCGCGTGGACATTCGAGACAATACTTAGGGGCTTAAAAACGGCTGATCGGATTTTTATGAAATTAAAGCATAGAATACCTTTTATCCTGGTTATTTGTCCCCTAAGTATTGTCTCGAATGTCCACGCGGACGAAGTCGTGGAAGCTAGTAAATAATAAGTGTCTGTTTCACAACCAAAAAGTTTGTTCTGAGTAGCTAAGGTACCACGAATTTTTAGGGTACTTAAGATGATTTAGGTTTCTATACCCTATTTACCCCCTGGGTTTGATTTTCGGAAAACTACGAAATGGGTTGCCTATTTGTTTTAAGAAGTAAGCCTACAAAGTTTCAAGTTGGAATGTCTATTTTACCCCCTGATTTTTCATTCAAAACTTCACCCCTATTTCAACCTTTTAGGGGTTGAATCATGTTCAGCGAGTTAAACATCAAAATAAATGCCATTTTTGCAATCGTCATCCCATAAAACCCCAATAACGACATCCATATCGATTTTTAGGTATATTTATCCCATTTAACCTCTAAGGGGTTGATTTTCGAAAATATACGAAATATGTGTTTGCTTATTTGTTTTACTTTCCGACCATAAGCCTAAATAATAAATTTAATCAAGGACTTTCCAGATACAACATTTCATCTCCCTCTTTACCCCTTCGGGGGTGGAATTTTCAAAAACGCTGACACAGGAAAATATTAATTTTCAATTGCCAGTCTAAATACAAAATTTGAAGATTCTTACTTCAAAACTGACTGACTTTTATACACATATTCATCCCCTATTTTACCCCCTGGGTTTGATTTTGGGAAAATTACGAAATGTGTTGCCTATTTGTTTTAAGAAGTAAGCCAACAAAGTTTCAAGTTGAAATGTCTATTTTACCCCTGATTTTTCATTCAAAATTTCACCCCTATTGCAACCTTTTAGGGGTTGAATTATGTTCAGCGTGTTAAACATCAAAATAAATGCCATTTTTGCAATCGTCATCTCATAAAACCTCAATAACGACATCCATATCGATTTTTAGGTTTATTTATCCCATTTAACCTCTAAGGGGTTGATTTTCGAAAAAATACGAAACATGTTTTTGCTTATTTATTTTACTTTCCGACCATATGCCTAAATAATAAATTGAATGAAGGACTTTCCAGATACAACATTTCATCCCGCTTTTCACCCCTTCTGGGGTGGAATTGTCAAAAACGCTGACACAGGTAAATATTAATTTTCAAGTGCCAGCCTAAATACAAAATTTGAAGATCCTAACTTCAAAACTGACGGACTTTCATACAAACATTTATCCCCTATTTCACCCCCTTAGGGGTGGAATTTCCAAAAATCCTTTCTTAGTGGATGCCTACACTATATAACGTATCTATGTGCAAAATTTGAAGTCTCTAGGTTCAGCGGTTTGGGCTGTGCGTTGATATCTCAGTCAGTCAGTCAGTCAGTCAGTCAGTCAGTCAGTCAGTCAGTCAGTCAGTCAGTCAGTCAGGACTTTGAATTTTATATATATATATATAAAATCGAGGGGACATAACTCACTCATCACGAAATCTCGAAAACTACTGGACCAACCATGATGTAATTTGGCAGGAAGGTAGATTATGCCTAAAAGACGTCCGCTAAGAACGGATTTTAGGAAGCTCCCCCCCTAAAGGGGTAAAATGGGGGGGGGGTTAAGGTCATATGGAACTTCCTCATTTATGGATTTAGAAGCATGAAAATTGATACGTTGGATACTGGTTACGACTGAAAATGATCTGAGTAAGCAAAGTAAAAAAAACTCCCCTTTAATAGGGTAAAATGGGGAGATAAAGTTTATATGGAATTTCTTCATTTCTGAACTTAGAAGTATGAAAATTGGTATGTTGAATACTGACCACGATTGAAAATTATCTGCGTAAGCCAAGTTAAAAAAAACCCCGATAATGGGGTAAAACGGGCGGATTAAGCTTATATGGAACTTCCTCATTCTAACCTGAGAAGTATGAAAATTGGTATGTTGGATATTGGTCACGATTGAAAATGATCTGCGTATTCGAAGTTATAAAAAAACCCTTAATAGGATAGAAAGGGGGGATTAAGGCTTATATGAAAACTTCCTCATTTCTGGACTTAGGAGTATGGAAATTGGTATGAGGGATACTAGGTCATCATTTAAAATGATCTGCATAGGCAAAATAAAAAAAAAACCTAATTGGGTAGAAAGGGGGGGTTTATGTTTACATAGGGTGGGTGTGGGGTAGGTATTAAAGATACGGAGTTTGGATGTTTATGGCTCAATCACAACTAAACGGCTAAATCGATCGGGATGATTGAATTCTGGCCGGGAAAATTTTATACGGTTTTTTAACTCAGGAAAAAGTACAGTTCCCGTGTGATACAGTTTTTTTTGGTTCACTTTATTCAATGAAGCATGGGTCCCATGACAGCTCATTTTCGTGCAAAGCAAAAAATATTTATGCATTGGAATAAAACTCAAGAAAATCAGTATTACACATTTTTTAGCAAAGTATTGACTTGATTTCTTGCATTTTGGTAGTTCAAGAGAAGGAGAATGTCCGAATATTATTCCTACGATAGTAACTCCTGTTTGTCTAGGTATCATTACCTTCTTATGCCGAAACCACGGGTAGCGTGCTCGGCCTGCGATCGATGAGGTTATGTGACTTTTGCAATGGTCTATCATGGGATTGCTGTTAAAAAATATATCGTGCTTCGAAAGACACGACAAGCCGATGTTTCTGACTGCATTTGTATTGGTTAGTACACCATAACTTCAATGAGCCCGTGTGGAAGGTTGTAGCACCGTGCAGTATTTAGTCGTAGTAGATGTTGTAGTAATAAAAGATTGTTTCTTCACTTGTAGAGTTTTATTAAACATGGTAAATTAGTAATATGAAAGAATATGTAGAATAGGAACTGTCACTATAATTGATTATTGGCTATTTAATACAATTATCACATTTCACTTATAAATTTTGATACGCTAGCTCGCACGTGAGCTCTGTTCAGTTTGATTGTTTAGGTAGGACTGAATCAAAATGCTGAATAGGGCATGTGAAGCGAAGAATTTGAATTTAAATTAGGAAAGAACAGCATAGGATTAGATAAAATTGATGGCCAGTATGTAGAACGTGATAGAGTTTCCAGCCATTACGGAGTTTCTAACCATCCATAATGACTGGACCAAAACGGCAACGTTACAAGGTCATGGCCCATTCTACTTATCCATCTATATGAAGGCCTGTGCCCCAGCAGCGGTGACATTAAAATAGATTGATTATGGTACTGATGAGACCTTAGAGAAGGCTATCTACCTACTTTTTGACACAAAATTTTGCGATGTAGTACTCGCGGACGAAGTCGCGGCCGGCCATTCATATTCCTATTCCTACTATCCCTACTATTATTATAAATGCGAAATTGTATATACTCACGTCAAAACGGCTGAACCAATTTTGATGAAATTTGGAAAGGAGATAGTTTGAGACAGTGCTTCCGGGTGCTCCTACTAATTACTCCCACTGATAGGAGCACCGGGACACCCATGTTCTGATGCTAGGAAGGACATAGGCAAATTGTAACCGCGGGAATAAGGCTCATTCATATGGTAAAATAAGTTTTAGCTCGGGCAAAGCTGTAGAATGGAATTGGTATTTAAAGCGATAGTTTGAGTTCATGGGCAGGATAATATTTAGAATAGAGACAGTTTAAGGCCCTGGAAAGGACATATTTTACTTTTTACCGCGGGAAATCTCATTGTACTAACGGAAAAATCAATTTAAGCGCGGGCTAATTTGGGGGCAGAAATTGGTATTTAAGTAAATAATTTGAGACCCTGGCAACTTTTTACCACAGGATAGTATCATATTCCCATGGGAAATTCAATAAGTAGGTATTATTTGTTTGTCTCTCTTTCACGTCCAAATGGAGTAACGGATCAATGTGATTCTTGGTACGGGGGTAGATTGGGAGCTGGAGAATGACATAGTTTATCCCGGAAAATATTACATTCCTTCAGGATAATGTACACGTGGACACGTACACGTACACGTACACGTACACGCGGGCGAAGCCGCGGGCGGAAAGCTAGTTAGGTATAAAATAATTTGCAGCCGCACGCCTACCTAACTGATCTATCGACTACGTAACGCACCGTAGCTATACGTAATACGGAACCTAAGGTAAATGCTCCTATTACGGAGGTAAATGGCAAAATTTGAAAGTAAGTATCAAAAATAAGCTTTTGTAAGCATCAAGTTAGCCGTAAAAAAATTCTTCTGTAAAAATGGTGATTAAATTTTATATTTCTTAAGACACATTGTTTGTTATTAAGGAATTTAAAATAAAATAATATCATTTTAGAGCCCAAGTCGATTTTCCCTAATAGGGAAAATCGGGAGGTATGATTAAGGTTAGAGACAATTACGGAGGTAGTAGGCTCCTAATACGGAGTGGTAGACTAGTTAATGTATTGCGGTTCCGTACGATAAATTCTATGCCTTCTAAGAGAATTAGAAATGTGAAAGTGACAAAGATTAAGTATTTGCGTACGTTACATTTAACTTTTAAGTACGAGTCATAAGCTGTTGACTCGAGTGTGAACTGTAAACACATTGAAATTTTTACTGCAATTCCTATTCCCACGGGGTCGGAAATTACGCGAGTGAAACCACTGGGCGCTCGCTAGTTTTGTGGTATAATCAACATCTTAAGTTTGTTTGTAGTACGTTCGTATGGAAACATTCATTGTTTTCTACGTCCAATGTTTGTAAGTCAAATATATTAAAATAAAACCCAAGTGTACAGTTTTCGATTGCGAAAAAATTACAAAGTTTTTGTGCACTGATTAAAAATCCACTAGGTATACGAAACGAGTAACCTTTCTATTGTTTTTACGGAACCTATAATATGAATCTTGATATCCATATAACTTCGTAATAGGCACTATGAAGTTACGGAGCCATGGCCACTGCCAAAAGAGCTCATAGAGCCTATTACGGAGCTACCTTGAAATTCCTAATTTCGTAATAGGAGAACTGTCCGTGTTTTAATAATCCTTTCTCTGACCCATAAAAATTTAGATACATAAATAGTGAAGGTAACTCAATCTGAAGACGAACTGTATTTTGGTTAAGATATGTAATACTCAAGTCAAAAGCTATACTAGGTATATGACGGCTTTTTGATTAACTAAAATATATCTTCTATTTTTTACCTTTATAAGAAACCGTCATTTTGCACTCAATAGTTTTCATATTTAAATAAGATTTCTAGAGGATAAAACATAGCACAGAAATAGAATTTTAGTTTGTGATATTAATCATTCTTTCAAGTAAACTAATAACTGATTAAATAAGTTATCATATTTTCAGTTATAAGCCAATAAATAAGACGCAATATTTCTCCTATTACAGACGATAGCGCCGTATTAGGGTTAACCTTCACATTTTTTATCCTATTACGGCGCTATTTTGTTTTTGTTTTATAGGTTTAAAATCAGTTATAAATAGGAAAAAAACCTAAATATATAGTGAGTATAATTATAGACAAAAGCTATAAATGGAGCATTCACAAATTTGAGCAGTATATTTTTATAAAAAAATATAAAAAACTAAGATATCAAATATGAGTGCACTTACCGTAGTCACTCCGCGTTTGTATGACACACCTGCTTCATCTCCGCCACGTGGCACTGCCTAATTAATAATTGAAAAATGGAAAATGAAGTATTAAGAAAAAATCGACCCGTCTCAATTTTTCAATAATAAAAATTGCATTGTGAATGCAAAAAAACTAAAATTTAAAATAATTAATAATTGTAACTTGCCTCTGTGTTTTTATTTGTATCCTTTATGTGATGAAGTGAAAGACTATAAAATAAAAAAAAATCAAAAACGAACGAAAATAAAAATAGCGCCGTAATAGGAGTCGATTTTGACTACATCGGTAATAGGAGACCTTACTATTATTCGAATACGCTTAAGCCAAATTGGTTTTGGGTGGTTTTGGTTGCCTCACTAGGGTCACTCGACTGCAATGTTACGTCGAAATCCTGTGTTTAAATTAATATTATAAGTAGTACTTAAAATGAATAACAAGCGTGTCACATCACTATACAATTTGCTAGATGATCAGCGCAATAAAATTATGATTTTTAAATGCAGAAAGTGGATATTTCAGCCGATGAGTCCGAGTAGAGGAAAGACAGCGGCATATTTAGTTCGTAAAAACTCTTTCATTCTATTTTAAAGTCTTTAATTTTTTGACCACTTAAACTTACTTTACAAGAGTTGAATGTCGCAATCAGCAGCTGAATAATATTACGTGAATAAATTGAGGGCGAAGACACTCACCTTCATTTATTAAGATCTCTCAACGAATAATAATTAACGTCATTATATTTGCCTCAAGGTGTTTTCAGAGCGGCGGCTCTAGTTAAATTAACCCAAAATGTATAAGGATTTTGAAACATATTTAAAAAACAGAGAATACCTCGAATTCAGGTGGTTGTTCAATGTTTCATCATTAGCACTGCTAATTGTATCAATTGTTTTAATTACCTGTCTCATTCAAATTATTGTGATGAATTCCCTTAGGAATTTATTCTACATTTAGATAGGTACTTTTTTTTGTTGCAAAACTGAATAAGTATTAATAATCAGCGGTGTCGATGGTAAAATATTTTACCAGATTTTAACACTAATGTAAATGCAAACTAAAGATAATACTTTAGACAAAATCTCAATCACAGCACAAACAAGACATTACTAGTAGTAAGTAGTAGGGCGCGTGTGTGTATGCTGTGGGAAGGACATACCTACTTCAAAAAATAATAATCATGCATTTCGCCAATGTCGAAATCGTCGCGGGGCGGGGCGGGACGGGGAAGTCTTTTTGACCGCAAAGCAATTTATTGCGGTCTTTAGACCGCATCTGCCCGGCGGCGGCGCGGCGTCGACGCTCGCGGCTCGGTCTTTTTGTCCATCATGCGTGATTCCCTTAGAGCTATCGTTTGCTCAGAAATTGACCGGCCCGCCCTGCCCCGCCCCGTCGTCGTCTGTAAAGCGCTTAATGGACAATTTGTCCCATGACACAAGATGACGCGCTATATCCAGAACGTCGTCTGACTTCACACGCATGACATTGCCTCGGTACAGGCTAGAGAAGGTTCATGGATCTTTCCTGGGTCCTGGAATACGCTTTTCTAACAAAATTCCAGATGGTCTATTGGACTTGCCTATTGAAAAGTTTGAGATGCACATAAAAAATGGCCTCGTTAAAAAAGGATATTATACTGTTAGCGATTACTTAAAGGACAAAACGGCTTGGTCATAATTTAATTTAATTTTTTATTGTATTGTGTTACATTCTAATATTTCGCATTTGTTTTTTTTCAAATTCGGCATTTAACACTGATGCTTTAAGCTACCCAGCTTAAAGCATGTCATGCTCTCGTTAAACATTCCTGCGGAGGTGTCATGTGAGTCGGGTCGTTACGTTCCCTAAAATATGGTTGAGCGAAGCGATGGCTGGCTCATGCGTCATGCTCGTGAACGGGTGCTGCCAGTGGGGTGGGTCGGCTCATGTCTACTTGTGTTAAAGGTGTTCGGGATATGGTTTATAATAGTATTATATAGTTTTATGAGCGAGCTGGAGTGTCTCATGGTAATTTTGGTACCTGTGTCTTCCAGAAACAGCAATTTTTCTAATAATTGTATTATTTATTCAAAAATTCCTTTTATTTGTTAATACTTATAGATTTGAATATACGGCGCAGCTTGCATTTTCCTTTTTATTAATCCTATACAATAATGTGAATAAGATTAAGATTAGTATGTCCATTAAACTATTTGATTCCTTGTTTAGTTGAAAATTGTTTACTGTTTTAGGTAATAAGCAAAATTGTACTTAATTTAAGCGGTATTCTGTATTGTGATGGAAAGTAACCTTACTATTATGTGAAGGTCATTTTTCAAATTTGACGACTCTGTATAAGTTAAAACAGGGAGAAAAAAATAGCCCTTGGCGAGTTTCTTGCCGGTTCTTATCGCTACAAGGTCTCCTGCCGTAGGATTAGCGAACCGATGGAGTAGCTTCATTGACGTTCATAAGTGTTGTTAAACAAACCTAAATTGAATAAACGATATTGAATTTTGAATTCTAGCAACATTGTTTGGTTTGTTATGTTAAGTACTATGTTTGTCGTGACACCCTGCCCGCAGCGCTTCATTTGAAAGACAAATGCATTTCCACAGTAAGAAACAAGCCTCTTTGTTGACCATGGTTGTGTCCGCAAAATGTGGATGACAAAGGTTACGTATATATCTGAGGTATGGAAGTAGAATACCCCAACCAAAACGAGTAATAGACGTCGTGATGCGTCACATTCTGTGCCCTACATCTGAGACAACACGTGTCTCGGGCCACTTGTGCAGTTGTGCCCTAATGAATGCGAGGCGTTATTCAGGAATCATCATCATCATTAACAATATTAATTCTATCATTGGTGATGTTTTTAAAATGAATATTTAAGAACGAACTTGCCAGTTTCCATTTCATTCTCCAAGGTTGGACAAAATGTTTTGATTTCTTTTATGTTACCAAAATAATCAGATTTTCTATAGTTATTCTTTCAAGGATCGGATCATCGGATCCTAAACTTTGAATTCATTTCTAACAATGACTATTGGCTTAATCGGGATATTCATTTAAGAAAATCCAGCTTTTAGCTAAGGGTGTTTGTTTACTGAATTAAGACGAAAGCTGCCAAACCCGAAATCCGTGTAATCTGAAGTTTCAGCCACGATCGGCTTAATATTTACGAGTATTTAGGAAAACTTACAGTCAGCTCCAATTAAATTCAATCACTAGGGTTAAGCGGTTTACATTAATTTTTCTCTATATTAGAACGGCAAATGGCGCGCATCTTTATTTTTTTCGAGTAATATCCCTATTAAGAATAACTTATTTTTTAAGTACCTACCTAGATGAATCTGCAGTAATCTGCAATTCCAATATTTTCTTTATACTTTTAGGAATAGTACCTATCTATACATTTCCTACTTCATAAATTTCCTGTGACATATGCATTTATTAATTGCATATAGGGAATTTCGGTATTTTGGGATTAAAGAACCAAAATTATACCTAGGTACTATTGGAGGTACCTAATTATGATTTAAGGACAATATTATATTCTGTCTGTTGTTTGGCCAAGAACAAGGTTTTTTAAGCAGCTGGCTTAGAAATCAACACGGGGAGTGTGGACTGTGGACATAACGGTTGTATTCTGTGAAGTGGAGGAAATGATGCGCAAGAGAACACTTCAATGGGCGATTTTCTGAAAGCTCAGTCACTAGATGGCGCTGTCTCACCTATGCAGTTAGAAGGAACGGAACGTTATAAATTTTACCTTGACGCGACTTTTTTACGTAAAACGGAACGTCAGACAGATGTTATTTATTTACCTAAATCTTTAAATTTACCTATTTAGTTTCTGTTCCTCACAGTAGTACTTATTTAATATATTATTAGTTTCCTTTGGGTTTTTAAAAAGTAATTAATTTAAATTTGTTTCATACCAAAATATACCATAGACATGTACATACTTATTCAACGCCATCTAGTGAAGCAATTGGAAGCTTTTTTTTTTAAATGGCCTCTCAGAAAATCGCTCATTCGAGAGGAAAATTCGCATGATAGAATGTTTTTTTATATGGTGGCAGGGCAAGTGCCTGAAAATCTAGAGTTATTGTATACCTTATCCAAAATTAAGTTGCCTCATTACATTTGATTGATTAGGAAGTGATTCATAATGTTCATGTTTTTTACTTAAAATCTCAAAATAAAGTACTTAGGTAGTATAACAGACTGTGAATTATTTAACAACAGAAAGGGTTTTTAACAGGAAGTTAAGAAAAAGGGTATATAAAATGTGTATGTAATTTTATTCAAGTTCATTCAGTGTTGTACCCTTAATTAATCAGGTACATTAACGCTACTCTTTATCTACTGTTTCCTGTTTATCTCTTTCACACATAGGTTTATTTTGCTCTTGTCTTATTTTTCCCTTAACTACTTTATCTGTCCTTACGAATCAGTCATTGTTACTAAAGGGGGTACAAAAAATTTAAATAAGTACCCCCGACACAAAAGAATCTTCAAAATAGTAAAAACATAAAAATTTCTCTCGGTAAAAGAGAAGTACTAAAAGGGTATATTATACGTTGGCGATCCCGCGACCGAGAGAGAAATTTTATTTTTTTACTTTTTTGAAGGTTTTTTTTTGTCGGGGGTTTATAAAAATTTAAAATTTTATTTTTATTTGGCTGGATGGATTTTCATCAAACGTGACTAAGAACCATCTCGATTAATTTAGCTTTCAATTAAGAAAACCGTATCAAAATCGGTCTAGTCGTTTAGGAGCTACGTTGCCTCAGACAAACAGACAGATACACACAAACGTCAAACTTATAACACCCCTCTTTTTGCGTCGGGGGTTAATAAGCACATTTTAGAGTCCGCGCCATTTATTTTGGCGTGTATCAGAGGGCGCTGATCATCAAAAATAAGACTTATTTCCATGTCATAATTTAGTTCCACAAATTGGCACGTGCCAAGTTATGTGGCACGCACTCTAGATTTGAGATTAGAAGATTGTTTTTTTTTAGATTTTTTAGTAGACATGTCAAACAATAACCTGAAAGTCAAAAAAATGGTGGTTAGAGTAAAAGCAAAAGCAATTGAAAGAAAATTTGAATCAAAACGCAGAAGTGTTTTAGAAATAAATAAATATAAACACTTTTCTTATAAGTAAACAATTAAAAATCTACAAAAGTAGCTGTCATTTTTTTTGGAAAAGAACACTGGAATGTCAAGCCGTATTTATTTGACAGGTAGGTATTGTTTTATTTGGACTTACATGAATGAGGGAGCGATGACGTGGACAAGACTACGATCGCGCGGAATTTTAATGTATGGACCATTTAGAACAAGTGAATAGCTGAAATTCCCAAAGGTGTGGCATATGGTACCCCGGACAGAGGTACCCTTCTCTTATTTTTCCAAAAAAAAAGCAGTTGACACCCTGATTTTAATATGTAGGTAATACACGAGTAGATTACGTTATCTAGTTAAAATCCGATAAGAGTCTTCACTGCTGGAAATTGTGTCACGAGAAAATGTGAAAATTATCGAAAGACAATCTAAATCTTTCGTAGAAAAGTAAGACCATTAAGAAATCAAAATCTTATTAATTTTTTTAATCATTTAATATCACTTCAGATATGCCCTTAATAATTAGAATGAAATAACTCTTTTGATAAACCAGTGAAGTTCCAGATGTTTTTTATTTGTGCCACCACTGTTTTATTTTCGTTTCATCCTACTACTATTATAAATGTGAAAGTTGGATGTTTAGATGTTTGAATGTTTGTTACTCAATCACCCCAAAAAGGCTGAACGGATTTGGCTGAAATTTTGGACACAGATACTTTGTAGCCTGGACAGGAACATAGGCATTTTTTTTTCCCAAAAAAAAAATTATATTCTAGCGGGATAACGTCGTGTAGTCCACGCGGCCGAAGCCGCGGGCGGTAAGCTAGTTTGAAATAAAAGTTTGTAATACCTACTATATACAAAGCTACCTTATGGATGGATAAAGAAAATGGGCCATGCATGACCCACCACGCAGGCCCGGATGCCTTCCGAAGCACGGAGGAGCTTGATATAATAATTATTTGGTCACCCATCCCGTGACCGACCATTGCAAAAGCTGCTTAGCTTCAACGATTGCAGGCCGAGCGCGCAAACCACTGCGCCACGGGCTCCTCGTAAAAAAGTAGAACGCAATAAATTATTCATGGGTAAACCAATTTACGACTTCAGCAAAGACGAAAGGTAACTTGGGAAGGAAATAGGTAATATTGTATTAAACTTAACACAAATAAAATGTGGAAACTTCGGAGGACCCGCGTTCTATCTCTTTAAGCCAGACTTCGCGAGTCAACAGGGATTTAAATGTTATTATTTCCAAGATAACAAGCATTAAAGAAAAAAGTAATATTGTTTTTTCGGTGCGAAAATGTGATTGATGGAAATTTAAAAGAGAGAGCTTTTCTAAAAATAAAACTAATATTTATAAATAGATGCACACGGGCCACCGACCACAATCACAAAACGCCGCCATAGACCTTTTCTTGTAGTTTTTATACATTTTATATATTATGAACTCGCCGCACACGGCTGGATGTACCTATTCCTCGAAGCGCTCCCATTTTGGAGCGCTCCCAACAAAGCGCCCCAAAACTATTCCTCGAAGCGATCCGTTTAATTACTGCTTAAAAGGAGCGCTTCACAATAAAAAATATTGAAATTTAATCCTCGAAGCGCTCCCATCACGTTAAAAAATAGGGAAGAGCATGAAGTAAACGTAATAATATATATCGATGATCATTTAAAACTCATTTGTGCATCATCACGAACACTCTAATGTGTTATGTATTCGTACGATAATAATTAATAAAAAATATATTGGATAGTAGAGTAAAACTACTAGGAGTAGGGCAGGCGTACCGGTTTTGGCCACTGTACCGGTTTTGGTCACTTTTCTCTTTAAAGTTATATAAATAGGAGTTAAATAATTATTGCTTATATTTATTAATGGCGAATAAAAGATTGGACTTTTAGTTAATAATTACAGCACTTAGCTTTTTTTATGTAACATTTTTCTTAAGTTAACATTTTGTAAAATTCTTAAGAAAAATGTTAAGGGTAAAGGTTTTGAAAAAACATTTTTTTTCTACAATAAAATTATTTTATGGTTATTTAATATTTTATATCACATTGGAATATGTTTCTTCTAGATGGATTAAGTGTTGTTTTTTCACTGTTCTCACAAAAAGTTGGGAAACAATAAGTGGCCAAAATTGGGGCTAGAAATTTTAGCATTGTGCCACCTTTGGCCACTTTGGCATTAGTAGAAAGTTTCCAACCTTTCATAATGTTCATTTATTTAAAAAGACTCACAACTCACTTTTAAATTAATAATTAAACATTATTCATTTAAAAGTGAGTTGTGAGTCTTGGTTGTCCGCTGTCGCGGTAGCGGAGCGGAGTGAGTCAGCAATGCAGAGCGGAGTCGCAGACTGTTTCTGCTTCAGAATCATTGGGCCACTTTTCACTTAAAAATTTATATAAATCTACGTGCTTTATAGTGAAATGATAGAGGGAGTAGAGCAAGCGAGTCGAGAGGAGAAGCAGAGTCAGAAAGCTGTGCTTGCTTGCCCCGCTTGACTCTCTCTCTCCGCTTCTCTACTAGGTTTTCTCACTCCGCTCCTTTTTAGGGTTCCGTAGCCAAATTATAAAAACGGGACCCTATTACTAAGACTTCGCTGTCCGTCTGTCTGTCTGTCACCAGGCTGTATTTCATGAACCGTGACAGCTAGACAGTTGAAATTTTTACAGATGATGTATTTCTGTTGCCGCTATATCAAAAAATACTAAAAACAGAATAAAATAAATATTAAAGGGGGGCTCCAATACAACAAACGTGATTTTTTTTGCCATTGTTTTCTCGATCTTGAATATAGTGTCTAATGTATAGAATTATATTGTAAGTTATAAATAGTGTCTAAAATTGTATAGATAATGGTACGGAACCTTTCGTGCGCGAGTCCGACTCGCACTCGGCCATTTTTCATTCTTCTGTTTCTAGTGTTTTTTAACCCCTTGTTTTGCTGCCTCACTCCCCTCAGCTACCTCACTCCTTTTAGCTCCGTAAGGCTGCCTGTCCGCTGAAGTAGTAGTAGTAAGTAGTTGCGTTTCCATACTTTTGAAAGTAGAACTAACTAACTCCACCTTGTAAAATGTATAAAAACACAGCTCCGGTCCGCTTTATTATATGGAAAATAACAAAATTTTGCCATTATAGGTCGGTATGTACTTCGGAATGAGCGCTGAAGAATAAGGTACAAGTTCGTAGCAGACTCCTTGGAACTTCAAGTGTCTCTAGTTAGGCGACACTCACTTGCACTTGACGTCGATTGAATCGACGTGTTTCTGATATCAAAAGTAGAAAAAAAAACTCGTGGTCGAGTGCCACTTAAAGCTGGGTATCCCTTAAAATTAAGTAACACTCAACTGAACGTGAAATCGGCGTGTTTTGGTGTCAAAGTTAGAAACCACCATAATAGTTAAGTGCCCCTTAATGTTAAGTGCCCTTTAAAGTTAAGTGACACTCATATTAACGTGAAATCGGCGTTTTGATGTCAAATATAGAAACCACCATCGTAGTTAAGTGCCCCTTAAAGTTAAGTGACAGTGTTTCTGATGTCAAAGGTAAGAGGCACTATTGTTTTATTGCCCCATCTACCTTAATTAGCGGATTGAGGCTAGTGCCTACACTAGCCTCAATCCGCTAATTTTCTGAAAGTGGCCAAAACCAATGCAAACGGTGTATTTGGCCCCCTCCGCAGAATTTGTTTTATATAAAAAATACTATTGATTCTTTTTACTTTGTAGGTTGTACCCTTAAAGGTCGATAAATTCTTTATAATTCTACATTATAAATTTTCTCTAAATGCTTAAGATCATTAAGCACTAAGCGGTTAATAGTGAAAAAATCCTTAAAGTGGCCAAAACCGGTACGCCTGCCTACCTACAGAATCCATAAGGAGCTAATTTTTAAAAATTCTCAAGATAATTTAATTAAAGGGCTTTAAAATTAACTTTCAAATTATCTCCTGTATGTAGTCTATATGATGCCCTGGTAGGTACTGTATGTAAGGTGAGATCATCGATATCATATATTCCGTTAACTTTATGCTCTTCCCTATTTTTTAACGTGGGAGCGGTTCGAGGAATATTTTTGGGGTGCTTCGTTGGGAGCGCTCCAAAATGGGAGCGCTTCGTGGAATACCTCGTCACTGGTTTCTTTTTCTAGCTTCAAGTGGCGGCGGTTGTGGTTGTCACGTGTGCGGCGAAGGTAAGGTACCACACATCCTCCGCCGCGAAACTGTAGAAATGCGTAACCGTAGCCAAGCCACACGCGACAGCCACAACCTCAGATCATATAATACTACCTAGAGGCCACAACCAAAGCTAGTAGGAAAAACAAGTAACAACTAGCGGTCAACCGTGTGCTGCGAGTTCATCATAAAATTTATGAAAACTACAGGAAATTGGTCGGTGGTGGCGCGTTTTGTAGTTGTGGTCGGTGAACCCTGTGTGAAGAGGCTTAGGCCTTCGCCACACTTAGCGAAATGCCGTCGCTGATTAAATGACTAATAACTGGCACACTACGCTAATGATCCGTCGCTCTATTGCTCCGGCTTTTATATGCTAATCCATACTAATATTGTGAGATATAAAATTATTGTGAGAGAAAATAAATAAATACAATATTATAAATGTAAAAGTGTGTTCGTTTGTTTGTCCGTCTTTCACGTCAAAACGGAGCAACGGATCGACGTGATTCTTGGTATGGGGATAGTTTGGAAGATGGAGAATGATTGCTATTTTTTATCCCGAAAAAACATCACATTCCCCTGGGTAACGTCGTGAACTCCACGCGGGCGAAACCGCGGGCGGAAGGCTAGAAATATTATAAAGACGAAAAGTATGATTGTATAATTGATTTTATGTTGTAGGTATTATTTAAGCCCAAAATCTATTTGACCAACTTTAGAAATTCTTTCCTTATTAGAAATCTGCTTTTTCATCCCGTTATTCCTATGGGATCGGGATGGCATAATGTTGATGGCAGATATTCGATTTAATCCTAATTCATAAAATATTAACATGACAAACAAGTCCCACCCAGCTTTGATCATTAGCATGACGCTCAGGGGTTTTTGGGCGGGTATTACTATTATCAAGTTTGTTAAATTAATATAATTTAATAAGATAAATCAAGAAACTAACGTTTGTTTAAAAAATCTTAGAAAAATTGCTGAGCCTGCCTTTCCGAAAATGGTCTACCTTACAATCTTTCAATCGGTTCTCACATAGGTATTGAGTACTGACAGAACCTCGTGGCGTGGGGCGGCAAAAACTCACTTGTACAAACTAGAGTTAGCACAAAGAACGGTCCTTAAAGTGGCAGCATTGAGACCCTTTTATTTTCATACTAAGACCTTATATGAATTTTGTGATGTCCTTACCGTCAGAGAACTATTAATTCTCAAGTCGATAATACTTCAGCATAGCAAAACACATTTTCTGTAAACCAAAACCGTAAACGTCAAAAACTTAATGATAAAATCTGTAGCCTTTAAAACTAGCTTCAGCTACAGGTTTTTCTGTTAGATTGGTTCACAGCTTAATGACTCAATAAATAAGAAAAACAATATTTATCCGCCAAACAGACACCCTTGTAAACATAAATTAGTTGAATAGCTTAAAGGGATACTGAAACACTCCTCGCACCAGTTGCTAAGACAGCTGGTTTGTATCAGAATGATGCTTATATTTTAAATTTTTGTATATTTTTATCAATTCATTTCGTTTCAAAACCATAAATTTATATAAGTAACTACAGTATGTATGCAATCGAAAGGCAAAGAATAAAAACCGTCAATGTTAAGTCGAGAAAGATGGTACCATCCAACATTTTCGTCCAAATCCACCTTACTGAAATCTTAAATTTACAATCTCAACAGTGACATCAACTTAAGTAAATGCCATCCATTATGTTAGTTATGACTATGTATGCGTGCACACTCAACTCAACATGATTCTTACGTAAACACTTGTTTACCGGCAGGTATTTAAATGACTGATGTGATATGTTGTTATTAATGATGATTTATTGTAACTGTCTTAGTTACAACTGTTTAAGGTATAGGTACATGTTATCCTCTGGTATGTCCGGCCATTTTGAAAAAATGGCGGTTATCTGTCATGGGAAAATGGCGCGGGGTGACGTAAGGTCAACTTGACGTTAAAAAAAGGCGCAAAGAATGGTGATTGGTTAATACTGTGACGTTTTATCGCTCCAGTGTCAAATCCCACAGACAATAAACAAGTAAAACACAGATAGGAGTAGCAGAATAGAGTACAAACGTACCAAAATGTTCCATCGCCCCGAAGCCTTATAAGGCTTTGACAGTTTTAACTAACTAATAACCAAGGAATTTATAAGTACTACGTACAACAGGAAGGTGCACTCCGCATTTCTGTGTATATAAAAATACACTTTAAGTTTAAGAGATAAGGTTTATATTTCAATAGAAAATGTAAACGGTCCAGCTGAGACCGCAAGAACGAGGTGAGGGTGTCCCTTTCTTTAACATTGCCAGCACTTTTAAATAATAGTCCGGTCAAATTAGACCAAAAAATAAGAGTGAAGGTACATTAATTCGCAAGAAGCTAAAAGTTGGTGTGAAGTTGTTCAAAACATAATTAATAAATGAGATTTAAAAATTCCTCAGCGATCCGGTGCCTAGAAAAAAAATTACTCGATGTCAAAGGAACAAAACGCGAGCGCGCGTCTTGCAATATTATCCTGTGGTCTTGCGAATTAATGTATCTTTGGATGTCTAAATTGACCGGACTAATAACAGGTTTAGTAGATTTATGGTACACCACTTTCGTTATAAAAATAATTCCGCTTCGTATTTATAATAGGTATACCTATTTATTTGTACTTCTAGTATTATATAAAGTTCTCCTCTAAGGGGGTAAAAATCGGCCAAGTGTGAATTAGATTCGTCCATGAAAGGTTCCGTAACCACAATTAACATACCGATTGCCGATTGGCTAGGTATAGGTAGGTACTAGCCAAAATTCCACTGTAAATATTTCGTCAGCAAAATATAACTTTGTTTTTTATAGTGTTTTTATGAATGACAAAGATACATTTGCGGTTTTTGAAATTGTGTTATATCTCAAAAAGTGCTTACTATATCTCGTTCATACCAATTTTCGTTGAATGTTTTTAATTAGATCTAGGGTCACGTGGTTTACAGTTGATCACTTATTTTAGACGGCTGTATTTCCGAAACTATTACATGCAATGACTTGAAATTTAAGTGACTTAGAGGTTGTTTATTCTACTTTTAGAAAACTATTCTTTCAAAGACGTATCTGTAGCCAAAAAATAAATAAAAATATTTTTTTAAGAAATGGGATTTGATCGACTGTGTACCAGGGGTGGTGCACAGTAGATCGGCCCATGGGGAACAGTCGATCAAGGGATTTTTCATAGAAAATGAAGCATTTCTGTCAGGAATTTAAATTTCATAAAAAACCAAAAAAATCGTCAATTTTCAGTGTTTATTTGTGAAAATGTAAGAAAAACATAATAATTATCAAATTGTTATTAACTTAAACTTATTATTGCTTGATAATTAAAAATTGATCGGAAATACAACACTTTTATTAAGGCGAAGCACCTTAGGAAGTACCATGACAAAGTTTTCAGAAAGGCAATAAGGAAAATAGGCGTATTTTCATTTTGTATGGAAACTTTAAGGGGGGGTTCTGTAAAGTTTCTTTACATATTTATCTTTCTTTAAGGAGCTGTGCTAAGCCAATGACCTTAACGCTAGCGCTACTTTACCTAAGTACATAAATTGGCGCTAACGTCTCCGGCGTATTGGAGCCTATTTATAAAAAATAAAATGTTCAGTTTTGACAATTTAAATAATTACTAGACGTCTTAAGACTTTAAGAGAGTAAGTAAGGATATATATCATGTATAAACCATTTAAAATCGTTATAATTGTTTTTATTCATCACTTATCCTAAGAAAATTTCCATTAAAATATTTAATGGCAGTAAAATGTAAATAGGTACTGTCTCCGCCTTAAATGATGTACAATAATAATATGATCGTACTAGTACACAGTCGATCAAGATCAACTGTGTACTACTATGATCAGATCAACTGTAGACCTTGGGGTCATCTTTTAATAAAATATTAAATTAAAATTTTAAAACTAGAGTTCTACTAGGTTGAATAGAAAAAAATGTTAGACTGTAAACTGTTTCATACCACAGTAAAGAAATGTTATGGATTTTCATTATAATTTAAAAAATATAAACAAAGTTGCAATTTACGTAAATATTTTTTTTTCGCACCACGTTCCAAAATCTGACACTCACTCTTCGACCTGTCACGATAGCGCGCGTGCGACTAGAGGAGAGGGGTTTACTTGCGTGGGAGCTTCTTTGCACACAAACGCAAAGACACTACATACAGTAATTATGCTAGAAGTGTGCGTTATCGAGTGTGCCCCGCTGATCAGCTGTTTACCATATCACCCTACAGCTATTTCCTAGATTTTTCACTCTTTTATTGCAAAAGTTAGATGGGGGGGGGGCATATTTTATCACTTTGGAAGGCTCTATCATCTTTCAAAAGGTTGACTTTGAGAAAAAATGGTTTGAGAGACCTGTATGTAATTTTTAAAGACCTATCTATAGACGCCCCACCCGAATATGTGTGATTATTTTTTTTTTCAGTTTCAGTTCCATGAATGAAGAGTCCCCCTTAATTTTTTATTTTTGTATTAAAATCGTAAAGCGGTTCACAGAATACATCAACCTACTTACTAAGTTTCAACTGTTTAGTTTTTATAGTTTTGGAATTAAGTGGCTGTGACATACAGACGGACGGACAGACAGACAGACATGACGAATCTATAAGGGTTCCGTTTTTGCCATTAGGCTACGGGACCCTAAAAAGGGGGGTCCACGCAGACCGCAGACGAAGTGGCGAGCGGAGCGCTACATAGGTACGCATAAAAATCGGGTTCAAGTTTTTTACGGCTTATCCTAGACTAGAATAGAATGATCGTATTCAGAATGTTAAAGTGGCAACATTACAAGCTAAATGACGTCTTCCGTCTTCGTTATTTCAAATTGGTAAGGCGTTATATTTTGCACAATAAAATTACGGTGTTTTTTGAAATATGGTGAAAAGGTGTTGTGTTAAGGGCTGTGGAAATGAAACATTTGCTGGTTCCAATATTTCTTTTCACAGGTGAGATAGAATTTATAAAAAAATCAAGTTCTTACTATGGAGCAATTAGGGTGACCACAAATTTCCTTTTTCTTTTCATTTGATTGTATAAAACGTTGACAAACCTAAACCCCCTTATTACAAAACGTGGACTAAAGTTACACCTGGTTTAGAATTGATGCTAATTCTGTCTTTCATTTGGAAAATAAAAGTGACAGCACCAGTTTAGTACCAGTTTTAAACCAGGAATATTATAGTCCAAGTTTTGTAATAAGGTGGAAAGCGTTTCAATTTTTTTATATTTTTTAGCTTCCCCAAGAACGGCGAAGTGAGAGAGAAATGGCAAAAATTGCTTCAAGTAAATATTGGGAAGTATTCATTTGTCTGCAGCCGTCATTTTAAACCAGAAGACTTAATTTTAATAAATTCACGAAATTGTTTAGCACCAAATGCAGTTCCATCAATTTTACCTGTTGTAAGTAGAACTACGATTAGGTACTTAATTTACTAGTAGACCTAATGACTTTATCCTAGAATAATATTTTGTAAGTTTGGTTTGGTTTTCCCAATAAATATAGTTAGTGATAGTGATAAAACATAATTAATTGTATTTGATTCTTAATATATATAATGGCCCTATTTAGCGTTAGTCGGGTTGTACATACTTTTTATTTTCTTTTTGTAAGGTTAGGTTACATATCTTTTTGCACTAGCTTTTGCTGAATATTTATGTCTTTCTATTGTTCTAGGCAAGAGAGAAGAAAATTGTCGTCATAAGTAATTTCCAAATAGCTGTTCCAAATTCTGCTGCAGGAGCAGGACCATCAAAAGATTCTTCGTTACATATTGATACTGATGAACCGCCTACTAAAATATTTTGTGGTTCAAATCGTAGATCTATTGCTGTGCAAACTGTAAGCTCATCGGAAATGACTGAACAGTCCCTGAGAAGAAAAGTTAAAATACTTTCTCAAAGACTGCAGAGACGTAAGACAAAGATAAAAAGCCTTCAACAGCTTCTGGAAATGATTAAAAAAAATGCGTTAATTTCGATGAGGTACAAGATTTGTTAAGTAATAACTTTTCAGAAATACATCTTCAACTCAATACCGACAAAAATAAAAGAGGAGTAAGACACGCACATGAACTGAAGCAATTTGCACTGTCATTATATTTTTATTCGCCAAGGGCGTACTTATACTTGCGTCAACGTATGACACTACCTCATCCTGCCACATTGCGGAGGGAATTGTCAACCAGAAATTGTAACGTTGGGTTCATGGAAGAAGTCATTGAATATCTAAAAATAACAGCTACAAAAGAGGATAATTTGAAAGATGTTGCTCTTATTTTCGATGGTATGGCCATTAAATCGGATATTCAACCTGATAAAAAAACTGACAAAATTTGGGGATACGTAGATTTTGGTGGCATTGTAACAAGTGACTCAGAAGCTCTGGCTACTGAAGTGCTTGTGTTTCAAATTGTGTCTTTCAAACGAAAATTTAAATGCCCGATTGGCTATTTTTTTATCAATAAAACTTCAGCTAATGTCCAGGCACAGTTAATTCTGACAGCCGTAAGAATCTTACATGATATAAATATTACTGTGCGATCTTTGACATGTGATGGTACTATTACAAATCGCAAAACATTTGAAATCTTGGGTTGCAATTTCCAACTTCCAAATATGGTGTCAAGTTTCAAACATCCTTTGCAGGACACTCATATACATTGTATATTTGACCCACCCCACATGATTAAATTAGCAAGAAATATTTTTGCTGAGACAGAAATAACATCTGTGCTTGGTAAAATTGATTTCAATTTTGTTAAACAATTACACAATTTACAAGAAAATGAAGGTTTGCGACTGGGGAATAAGCTTTGTAACGCCCACATAAATTTTTTTGGTAAAAAAATGAATGTCAAGTTAGCAACGCAATTAATAAGTGCATCTGTTGCAGACTCCCTCGACTTTTTAAGACAAAGCGGCAATCCAATTTTTCAAAACAGTGAAGCTACAGTGGAGTACATTCGATGGCTAGATAGGTTGTTTGATATATTCAACGCAAAGAACCCTTTTGGTAGAGGCTTCAAATCTCCTCTCCGGTTGTCCAATTCTAATGTATGGACTAATATTTTATCAGAAACTAGAGATTATTTATTGACTCTTAAAATCAATGGCGTAAATAGCCTCAGCCATAACCGTAAAATGCCCATTTTGGGACTGATCATTGATACATTCAGTTTTAAAAACTTAGCCTTTGATCTCTTACAAGGTACTGCAGAAAAATTAGATTACTTTTTGCCCTATAAATGTTCCCAAGATCATATTGAAATGCTATTTTCTTGTATAAGAGCACGGGGGGGTCATAACGATAATCCAAATGCGTTACAGTTCAGATATGCGTTACGAAAGCTTCTCTTTCGAAATAGCGTGACACCAAGTATTAATGCTAACTGCACAGATGATTCTTTTGAGTCATGTTCGGTTTTCGCGTTTGGCAGTTCGAAAAGATGTTTTTTGGAATCCGCACCTGACGATCCTAATGATACTGAAAGGGATCAGATTTTAGTGAATTATCTGGACAGTACGCATTTGTCCGATTATAAAATGAATGTTATATATTATATTGCTGGAAATATTGTAAAAAAACTGTTAAACAAACTTACTTGTAAATATTGTAAGTCTGCTTTATTAACAGATAAAAAAACAAACGAGCATAACTATGCATTAGATATCAGCAACTATTCGTCTTTTACAACTTTTGTAGATCGGGGAGGATTAAAATATGTGTCAAAATTTGTTTTTGAAATTGTAAAGTACTGTGAAAAATTGTATGTTTCCTTATCATCCCAGTCAGAAAGTCTTCGAGACATATCTAAAAATAAAATGTTGGTTTTGATAATCCAACATTTTTCAAGCAAACTTAATGTTTTATTTAACCACCCAACGCAAGAAGAATCACATGAAATTCTTGTTGTAAAATTATTGTGTGACTCGTATCTTACCTTGAGAATATTTCATCACGCAAAGTTAAAGTCCATGGCTTGCTTAGGCAACCGTGTTGGCATGCGCCAAAAATTACACAAAACGATTCTATTTAGTAATGTATAGTTTTCTACTCAATGAGCTTTTCTACTTAACAAACATACAGACTCAGAACCATAAACACACTATTAACACTTCCTGATTTTTTATGTTGACAGGAATAAAACGTGGTAGTTTTTTTCCCCTGTGGTTTGACGCTGCAAACCACTTCTGTTCTGTGCTGCAAACGAAGCACTCTCGCAAATTCTTACTTGGTTTAATGCAAATAACCTAAAGCTTAATGCAAAGAAAACAAAATGTGTCCAGTTTGCTTTGCCTAATGTACAGGCTCAACATACTAAAATTAAAATTGGATTTAGTAGATTCAACAGTTTTCTTGGGTGTAACTCTTGACGGAAAACTTCAATGGACCACACATATGCATATCGCGACACTTGCTGGTAAACTTAGTTCAGCTGCATATGCTATTAGGAAAGTTATACAGTTAACAGATGTCGAAACTGCTAGGATTGTGCATTTCATTTATTTCCATAGTATTATGTCTTATGGTATTCTGTTATGGTGGACTGCAGCTGATATACAGACTATATTTATTTTACAAAAAACGAGCTATAAGGGCGATTTATCAGCTTGGCTCCAATACATCTCCTAGGGATAGATTCAAAGAGATTGGTATATTAACACATGCATCCCAATTTATATTTAATTGCATAATGTTCGTTCGTTGCAATATTAAAGAATAAATCAAACATAGTGATTCGCACAACCGTAATACTAGAAATTCAAAATAAACTTTCAATGCCTCGGTAAAGGCTAGAGAAGGTTCATGGATCTTTTCTGGGTCTTTGTATACGCTTTTACAACAAAACTCCAGATGGTCTATTGGACTTACCTTTTGAGAAGTTTAAGTTGCACATAAAAGTGCTCTCGTTAAACATTCCTATGGTGGTGTCGTGTGAGGCGGGTCGTTACGTTCCCTAAAATATGGTTGAGCGAAGCGATGGCTGCTTCATACGGGTGCTGCCAGTGGGGTGGGTCTGCTCATGTTTACTCGTGTTAAATGTTGTTGTGATAATGTATTATATGATTGTACTATTAGACCGGGCGGACACGACAGTTTGAGGTGTACAATTTTACAGTATGCAAATTTGCGAAAACGTCTTAGACGACGACATTAGTAAGCACTATCAAAATTAGATTTTTTATCCCTGTGCATCACACTTGAAATTTAATTTTAAAATGTAAAAAAAGTACTCGTGTGAAAAGTATGCAAACGCATATTTGTCACTTATACTAGAAATAAAAACGTTATCGATACATCAATTTTCATACTGAAAAAAATGATTGTTTTAGAGCCGAATATAATATAACAATTTCAAAAACTTATTCTCGAAATTTGCCCTCGCCCGAATCATTTTTTTCAGTATGCAAATTGTTGTATCGATAACGTTTCTAGTATAAGTGACAAATATGCGTTTGCATACTTTTCACACGCGTACTTTTTTTGTTAAATTTTAAAATTAAATTTCAAGTGTTATGCACAGGGATAAAAATTCTAATTTTGATAGTGCTTACATCGTTGTCTAAAACGTTCTCGCAAATTTGCAGACTGTAAAAAATTGTACACCTCTAACTGTTGCGTCCACCCGATCTATATCTGCTCTTTATGAGCAATGCTTCATGTCGTGTCTTACCTTATATAAATAGAACTCCTTTCTTTTTATCATTGTCACTTTTGTTTTTCTTTTCTTATTATGAAGCAAGTTAAGATAGGTAGGTAGCTCTAGTCTAGTACTTATATCATGTTCACTATAAACATTTCTGCGGTGGTGTAGTATGAGGCGGGTCATTACGTTCCATAAAGTATGGTTGAGCGAAACGATGGCTGGTTCATGCGTCATGCTCGTGAACGGATGCCGCCAGTGGGAATAGGTCTACTCCTGACTCCTGACTGACTCATAACGTATAGTTAAATATTATGTTCTTGTATTTTATTTATTACTATTTTATATTCTAATGTATGGCACAACTTGCAATTTTCTTAATAGTAATCTTAATATGAATGAGATGTATGGCTAATAAACTATTTGATTGAAATCTCTTGTTTAGTTTAAAATTGTTTACTGTTATATATGATAATATGTAAGAGCAAATGCAATTAATTAAATTAAGTATTCTCTATTATGATGGATTACTAAATGTGTGAAGGTCATTTTTCAATTTGACGACTCTGTATAAAATATAAGAGGGAGAAAAAGATTGCCCTTGACGAGTTTCTTGCCGGTTCTTCTCGCAAGGTCTCCCGCCGTAGGATTCGTCCTACGGCGGGAGACCTTGCGAGAAGAAGCTACGCCATCACTCGGTTCGCCGAGTGATGGCGTAGCTTCTTTGATATTCATAAGTGTTGTTACCTCAACCTAAGTTGAATTAAAAAAAGGATTTTGATTTATGATTAAGAAAAAAAAGAATTATAATATTTTTTACATAATAAATTGTGCTTTTTATTCCGTAAAAAACACGTCCGTTACTTTGATGGCATCATTCATCACTTTCGTGGGCACAAAAATTCAAGAAAATATCTCTGTAGCTTTGCTTAACAAACATTGTACATACTTACTTATTGATTTCACAGCATTTTAAATGTGTTTTCATTTACTCAAATATATCTTTTAAAATAATTTGGCCTCGAGTTTCACGCGGAGAAAAGTATTTAAAGGTATACCCAACTAATCATGTTTTGTAAAACATCTGTGTAACAATAAACTATTATTACCATTTATCTCTTTTATTTATTGGCCCCTATTTTCTGGCATCTCTACTAGATCACTAAGGTATCTGGGCTCTTGCAAAGTGCCGGCGACGTCGTCGCCCTTATGTGGGTAATGCCACGAACATCTAACTTGTTAGTATTGTCAATCTAGTGTGTTGTTTAATACATCCATATTATTACGCCAATATTCGAATGCTAAAAAAAATATCCTTGGTTCAAACTTTTAACAATTTATTCATGTATCAAATTTCATCAAAATCGGTTCACTACACGAAGCGTGAAAGCACAACCGAAAAACGCTTTCGCATTTATAATTTTAACACAAGTCTTTTCTTTTAAAACTTATGGTCACCCTAACGGCCTGGCCACGAACATGCGCGACGGCGGCACCGAGACGAGTGGTTGGTGCGTCTCATTGACTTATTTGATTAGACGTCTATCGCGAGCGCGCAATGATTCCGCAATTCGCTCGTCGCCGCCCGCCGCCCGTCGCGCATGTTCGTGGCCAAGCCGTAATAGAGTGAGATACACTGACCTCGTTCTTACTATCTCATTAGGACCGTTTTTTAGCAGCAGTGCACATTCCTGTTGTATATAAATTCCTTGCTAATAACTTATATACTATCCCACACATCTGAGTAATCTATGTACAAAGCTTATCTACTTATGAATCTATATATATAAATTTCAAAGTCCTGACTGACTGACTGACTGACTGACTGACTGACTGAGATATCAACGCACAGCCCAAACCGCTGAACCTAGAGACTTCAAATTTTGCACATAGATACGTTATACAGTGTAGGCATCCATTAAGAAAGGATTTTTGTAAATTCCACCCCTAAGGGGGTGAAATAGAGGATGAATGTTTGTATGAAAGTCCGTCAGTTTTGAAGTTAGGATCTTCAAACATTGTATTTAGGCTGGCAATTAAAAATAAATGTTTACCTGTGTCAGCGTTTTTGACAATTCCACCCTCGAAGGCGTTGAAAAGGGGGATGAAATGTTGTATCTGGAAAGTCCTTCATTTAATTTTTTATTTAGGCTTATGGTCGGAAAGTAAAACAAATAAGCAAAAACATGTTTCGTATTTTTTCGAAAATCAACCCCTTAGAGGTTAAATGGGATAAATAAACCTAAAAATCGATATGGATGTCGTTATTGAGGTTTTATGGGATGACGATTGCAAAAATGGCATTAATTTTGATGTTTAACACGCTGAACATGATTCAACCCCTAAAAGGTTGCAAAAGGGGTGAAATTTTAAATGAAAAATCAGGGGTAAAATAGACTTTTCAACTTGTAACTTTTAGGCTTATTTCTTAAAACAAAGAGGCAACCCATTTCGTAATTTTCCCAAAATCAAACCCAGGGTGTAAAAATAGGGGATGAATATGTGTATAAAAGTCCGTCAGTTTTGAAATTAGGATCTTCAAATTTTGTATTTAGGCTGGCAATTGAAAATTTATATTTTCCTGTGTCAGTGTTTTTGACAACTCTACCCTCGAAGGGGTGAAAGGTGGATGAAATGTTGTATCTGGAAAGTCCTTCATTAAATTTATTATTTAGGCTTATGGTCGGAAATTAAAACAAATAAGCAAACACATATTTCGTATTTTTTCGAAAATCTACCCCTTAGAAGTTAAATGGGATAAATAAACCTAAAAATCGATATGGATGTCGTTATTGAGGTTTTATGGGATGACGATTGCAAAAATGGCATTTATTCTGATGATTTAACACGCTGAACATGATTCAACCCCTAAAAGGTTGAAATAGGGGTGGGGTTTTGAATGAAAAATCAGGGGGTAAAATAGACATTTCAACTTGAAACTTTGTAGGCATACTTCTTAAAACAAATAGACAA
Organism: Crambus lathoniellus; assembly: GCA_949710035.1. NCBI lineage: Eukaryota > Metazoa > Arthropoda > Insecta > Lepidoptera > Crambidae > Crambus > Crambus lathoniellus. The sequence continues at coordinate 14,961,215 of OX453310.1, forward strand.
CCCATTTCGTAGTTTTCCGAAAAGCAAACCCAGGGGGTAAATAGGGTATAGAAACCTAAATCATCTTAAGTACCCTAAAAGTTCTTGGTAGGTTAAGTTACTCAAAACTAACTTTTTGATTGTGAAACAGACACTTATTATATACTAGCTTCCGCCCGCGACTTCATCCGCGTGGACATTCGAGAAAATACTTAGGGGACCAATAACCAGGATAAAAAGTATTCTATGTTTTAATTTCATAAAATCCGATCAGCCGTTTTTACGTGATTAGGCGGGTCCTCCCTCACCAAGCGAGCGCAGCCTCGTGCGAGGCCCGCCGCACGTGGCAAACGTTCTGCCTCGCGCGAGGCTGCTCGCTTGGTGAGGGAGGACCCGCCTAATCACGTAAAAACGGCTGATCTGATTTTCATGAAATTAAAACATAGAATACCTACTTTTTATCCTGGTTATTGGTCCCCTAAGTATTTTCTCGAATGTCCACGCGGACGAAGTCGCGGGCGGAAGCTAGTTATTATCTACAATCGTTGCTTATCTATAACTTATTAGTAGGTGCGATATAAATATGTGCATACCGGCACAGTTGAATGGCTGTAGGCTAGCTAGTAGGCTGATGATGGAAGGTTAAACCGTTAAGAGTTGGAGGGTGGAGCTTGTCTGAGCGTTCTCATTTAGATATGGACAACAGTTTTAGTCGTTGCAATAGGTTAAACCGTTAAGAGTTGGAGGGTGGAGCTTGTCTGAGCGTTCTCATTTAGATATGGACAACAGTTTTAGTCGTTGCAATATTACTAAATATGGAAAAAACACATTAAAAAAATTAAACCGTCTTCAAAAATAAACTGCAAGCAAACATTATCTTATTTACGTCTGACGCCATAACAATGATGTTTTCATTGCATCATGCATTGTTGTGTTCCGGCAGTTCCACAGTTAGAGATACGCTAGCCAGTTCCTCAGTAATTGAGGATTCCGGGAGTAGGTAGAATGCTTCCACCTTCAGCTTTATTATCATTTAACATCCGGTGTGATGTAAGCAAAGTGGTACCTCGTTGCGAATAATAAAAACAGCAAAACACCTAATTTTAGATTTAACTTCTAAGCTATTAAGAAAACGGGTCGAGTTTGTCTAATATTACATAAGTACTTATTATTTTATAATTTTGAAATAAAAATTGGGGTAAATGCAAAAAAGTAAAATTAAATACAATTTTGTGAGTAAGAATTATATAGTACCTACTTAAGTACAAATAAGCTTTGTAGATGAGAGTTCTTCATAAAAAACCTTAGGAACCTGTGCTCCTGGAGTTAAGCCTTTTGTTTCATATATTTGAAAACAATATTAAGTGCTTAGAATCTCGAAAGCCGACAAGAAAGCGCAATATTGGAAGATTTAATAGACTATTAAAACCCTCTGCAAAGTCGATGTCTGTTGAAGGCCGTAATGGTATATTTTCATGAATTTTATTCCCAAATAAAACGAGGGCCGTTTTATGTTTCGACTTAGTGATGATATGGTTTAATGAAAATATCTGTTACCTACCCATTTCACGTCAATCTATACCCCTTCTGAGCTGTTGTGACATGTTTCAGGTCCCATTTTCTTAATAACAGTGCTAATATATACGAAGGGACACAATTACAGTTTTGAGTACGATTCTATTTATACAGTCGTTATAGGTACCTACCGCGGGAATGTGATATTTTTGCGGCATAAAAAGTAGCCTATGTTCCTCTCCAGGCTACAAAGTATCTGTGTCCCAAATTTCAGCCAAATTCGTTCAGCCGTTTTGGCGTGATTGAGTAATAATCACCCAAACATCTAAACTTTCACATTTACAATAATACTAGGGGATACCTTTTAGTGCATTTTGAAACTAAAGCATTCAGCAGTATACACCTCTAAATTTTAATTAGTACCTACAAAGATCTTTGTTTGGGATGATAGTGTCCATCAATACGATCAATTTTTACTATGGAGCCAACGACGGAATCTCGAAACAAAAATCAGCTGTTCCATACAAAAGTACAACATCGACTCAACTAAAATGTATGGAACAGCTGATTTTTTTTCGCGATGCCGTAGATGGCAAATTTAGAGGTGTAGATGTGAAGCCAGTTAGGTATAAACGAAAATAACCGAGCGTTAAACTTTTCGTTACAACGGTTATTTTACTGCATCTTTGGGTTTATTATTCTTTGGGTTTAACGGTAAAAACCACTGCTAGGTGGCGCTAGCGGCTTGATTTGCTAGGTGTGAGTTGTTCCGCGACGATGATCGCTATTGTTGATCGGTGGAGAGGAGAGGAGAGGGGAGGTTCAAAGTCGGATATTAACTAACTAACGGTTATTAACTCCATTCTATGTGAAATTAACCGAGTACCTATTTCAGAACGGGGTTTTCAGCAGACAAATCAGATATTCGAATAAAGCTCCATTCTAGTTAATGCCGATTATCGGGAAGGATTCGTTTGTAACTAGAACGGCCCATTGATAATATTAATGTGGTTGTCGTGTAGATCAATTAACAAGGTAACGCGTGGTCGTTATGATGTTTAACGATACTGTTTCTATATTCGGTAATAATATTATCGATTTTATAATTTGTTTTTATCTGACAAGGCGACCGTGCATATCTACGCACCACGGGCCTCTACTTTCTAAATAAACCAGCCAGGAACGGCGGTGTACCGGCCTGCTTGCACTGCGGAGATCTTACGAGCTCCATCTAACCGACGACGATTTGGCGCAGGGGTAATCTGCCTGCCTTCTGCGCCAGAGGTCTCGGGTTCGATTCCCGAACAAGACAAATATTTGTGTGCATGAACATGTCTATTTGTCTTGGTCTGGGTGTATTCTATGTATATTAAGTATGTATTTACAATCAAAAAAGTATTTAAGTATATATTTATCTGTTATCAAGTTAACGTAGACACAGTTTCTTAAGAAATTAACTACGTATGGGCTTAGATAATTGGTGTGATTGTAAGAAAATATTTATTTATTATTTATTTATTTATTTATCTAAAAATTGTAGTTAATATACCTATAATAGATTTTAAAGACACATCGAGATCATCGAGAGCCATATAGCAAACTAGCTTTTCACTTGCGGCTTCGCCCATGTGAACAACATGAGGTTTTCCTTTACGAACGAGACATTTTCCAGGGATAAAAAGTAGCCTATATATAAACCTAGGGTATCCTAGACCATAACTATCCCTGTACCATGCAAGATGCATATATTCTATGCAAATAGAAGTGAAAAATTAATTTTATACTTACTAGAAAATAAAAACCATGTCGCTTATTTTCATAAGCTACGAAGCTCAGAATCAGAGCAATGTAGTGTAGTGGTAGTGTGTCTGATATTTATTTATTTATTCTCAGACAGATTTGTCATTAGAGTATTTTTCTAGTATAATACATTTTAATGAATCTCATTAAAATAGTGTTGTGAATACAAAAATTCAATCTTATTAACCGGAAGTAAATGAGAATGTAACCGTAATTATGAACAAAAATATGAGTGAGCTGTTACTAATAAATAATTCAATAAATAAATCAATGAATGAATAAATAAATATATAAATAAATATTTTCTTACAATCACACCAATTATTCTAAGCCCATAGTAAATTTCTTAAGAAACTGTGTCTACGTGAACTTGATAACGGATAAATATATGCTTAAATACTTTTTGTTTGTAAATACATGCTCAATATACATAGAATGATTTCTTATTGCTAAAATCGAATATATTTTTTATTCAATATGGGTGAGGTGTGCATCCATATTGAATATAAAAAAATATAGCCAGTGTTACTCGGGATGACATTACGTTTTTAGTGTAACCTCATACATAAAAATCCGTTATGGCATTCAAAAGTTATGGGGGAATAAAGAAACTCACATACAAACACACATACATAGATTAACCCTATACACAATACAACAAGAAAAAAAATACAAAAATAATAATACTCCTTTTTTTTGGCAGTCGTGTAATAAAATGCTTCCCATGGTTTTACCCGCGTGGTACCATTTCCCGTGAGAATATCGAGATAAAATATAACCTGTTACTTACTTCGGAAGAATGTTGCTTATAATAGTGAAAGAATTATTTAAATCGGTCTAGTAGTTTTTGATTAAGTCCGTTACAATACAAACAAAGAAACAAAAAATCTAATATTACCTCTAATATTACAAGTACTTATAAGTAAAATTGAATTTAAATTGCCTTTCCTTACTTCTAAAATAGCTTATTCGTGTTTATGATATTAAACATCAAAAACAATGTTATTCTATCTTATTGAAGTTTTTAAATTGAATAATAATTATAATTAAAAAGTAAAGTGTGATAGAATAATCCTACTAATTTATAAATGCGAAAGTTTGTGAGTATATGGATGTATGGAGTTTATGTGTGATTCCAGCCTATAATCAGGGAAGCGTTTTGGGACCTACCTTGTTCCTCATTTATATAAACGAGCTTACAGGATTGAATCTTGATGGTGGTAAAGTGATCTCGTACGCCGATGACACTGTAATTTTCTTCGAAGGATCTTCTTGGAATTCGGTCTTTGAGCTAGTTAACTTGGGCTTGATTAGGGTTTCTGATTGGCTACATTCAAATCTGCTTACTCTAAATGTAACCAAAACTAATTACGTTTGCTTCACCATAAACAGTAGAAGTCAACCAAATTCTAATCTTCAACTAAAGCTTCATTCATGTAAAAACATTGGTACCTTATATTGCACATGTGAAAGCATTACTAAAGTTGAATCCGTGAAATATCTTGGGATCATTGTAGACCAAAGGCTTTCGTGGCATCCACACATTGACTATGTTAACAATAGAATTAGGAAACTTGTATGGGTGTTTAAAAAACTTAGACATGTAGCATCGAAACCTATTGTTGACCGGAATTACGTTGCCCTGGCTCAAACGGTAATCACTTACTGTATAACTGTTTTGGGGAGGGGCTTCTAAAACTAAATTTCTAACTGCATTGCAAGCCATTCAGATATCCGACTGATGAATTATATAAGGATTGTAAATTACTAACCGTGCGGAAGCTGTATATCCTCATAGCAGTTTTGAAAATGCATAAAAATATTCCACACCAAGCAAATCTACCTCCTGCGCGGAGAAAGGCAAAAGTATGTTCCATGCCCCGTATAAGAACCAGTTTTGCGCAACGGCAGTATTCAGTACTTTCTTCACATATTTATAATAAAATAAACAATTTAAATAACATTAGTAAACGAACAAATTACAACCTTAAAAAACATTTGACAGAATTGCTACTACAGCTTAATTATGATGAGCTGGAAAATATAATTTTATCAAATTTATATTAATTAATTATATAACATAATCATTCACAACACACACACACACACACACAATTTACACATACACTTATCAAGCACACGCACGTGTATAGATTATTCTTTGTTTTATTTTTTAAAAATTCAATAGATTATTCTTTGTTTTATTGTTTAAAAATTCTCTTTTAGTGTTGAATAATCTCGCCAAATACAATATAATTTTTAAGGGTATGGAAGAGCGGGACCTCCTGACACACGCATCTTGAATGCTTACTCGGTTGGTCTCAACCACAAGTTACCAATGTATTTGTTATTATTGAATAAAATATTTTTGATTTTTTGATTTTGATTTTGATAATCTGTCTCTGTTGCAAATTTCATCGAAATCCGTTCAGTAGTTTCTGCGTGAAAGAGTAACAAACACCCATACATCCATACTCACAAACTTTCGCATTTATAATATTAGTAGGATAAAGATATACTTAAGTTTTTTTTAATTTGACACTATCTTAAGAAAAACTAAGTCGTGGGGCACACTGGAGCGGCGCGTCTTGCGTCGCGGGAAAACAAATATATTGAGAGTTGAGACGGACGGGAGGGGCCACACTGGCGCGTCCGGCGGTTGCCGCGACCGGGCGGAGGGAATAGTACGTGTTCGCCTATCCTGCGGATCCGCAGGTCGCCTCCGCGCCCCGCGGTCGCTCCAGTGTGGCCCACGACTTACGGTGATTTTAGGGCGTTTTGTGGCGCTATAACCTCATTATGGGGAAGTACCTCATGTTTTTTGTACTCTTTGATTCTGGGATGGGAATTCTTGAATTCTTCAAATGGGAATCTCTTCTTTAATTTTAATGGTTCTGTACCTCAAAATAAGAAACGGAGCTCTTTTAGGAAAACTTTTGATGTCCGTCTGTCCGTTTTTCAAACCCTTTTTTTCAGGAACTCGTGGAAGTATCAAGCTGAAGTTAATATCAAATAGGTACTTAGCACTATTATTTATTCTGTGGTACTAATAAGTAATATAATATATCAAATCTGCAATCCCTTGGAGCAAAGAAAAAACTTCTAACTTCTTAGTCAATGCTACGAAAAGATACGGCCGTCTCCTTATATGCCATATAGGTATTTTTGACGCTCGCAAAAGTCACTATGCGGTGTCTACTATATACGAGTATGTACCTATACTTAAGTATGCAGGACAGTCACGAGCAATACTACATAATTAAATAACATAACTTTATTACATTGAAGCGTGAATGAATCAATATTGTAATAAGACATACTTAGTCCTATCTCGCTTACATAGTATTGCTTGTGTACTCATCCTTAAAACTTTCTTTGGTTTATTTTAAAGAAAACTTTTATCTTTATACGTTTTTGACTGCTGAAACAAATGTTTAAATACGATGATAATGATAATGCCAATGCCAACTTTGACAATTTGGTGTAAAATTTGTGCTCTATACCTACCTACAGCTTCTCTTGGGATTGTTTAAGGCGATGATTCCCGACCGAAATGGGCACGCTAACGCTTGCTCGGCCGCGCGCGATACACTTCACGCGGACGCAGCGGCAGCCGGGGCGGCGCGCGGCGGCGGCGGCAGTGAACTGTGAACTCGCAAGCGCCCCGCGAATCGAAAATCACTTAAAATTCAATTTAAAAAAAATTAAACTTATGACGGCCGGAGTCCCTCGGCTATTCAAAGACAATTATTTTCGTATATTTTTCAATAACTAAAACTAAGTATAAGTACTGCAAGTAATAGGATATTTGGATTACGATTAGACGGATGTTTGGGATTTTATTTGACACAGTAAAATATCACCAATCGAAAAAAAACGGCCGGAAGCACTAGATAAATAACTGTAAAATAACATATATTTTATCCAAATTTTAAGTACTTACTTGTGGTTTGCGAGCGAGTAATCCATAATTTAAAATACCCTATTTTCGGGAATCGGCGCCTTAAAGATATCAAGACTAACGTGAGAAAAAAGTCAAAACGTAAACAAGAAAAGGCGTCATTTCTGCTGCATAGTTTGTTTTATTAGATTAGTTACTCCACAGGCTCAAGTTGAGTCGGTCTTTATTAAAAAAGTTAGCTGTTGGCAAGGATGCCGTAATACTTAGGTACTTTTGGTTTATTATACCATCACGAACCGGGACTCTTGAGCCACTTGCCAACATTCTTAATGTAGCCGTGTAAAGCAAGCGTGTATCAGCCGTGGCCCGTGTTGCCCAAAGTACTAAGCTGCGTATCGGAATTACACGGCTAAATTACAGACACCGGGAAGTGGCTCAAGAACCCCGGTTCGCGACTGTACGTTTCGCGGGGGCTCCGCCAGAACTTTATTAGGAACTTGTTACCGCTTATTAATTTGCACCAGAACCGCAAAACCATCCATCATAACTAGCCTAATATTTTAAAATGTAAAAATTAAATCAAAGAATATTGTTTCCGCATAATAACATAATTGGCAACAAAACTTTTAAATATTACTTATGACAGATAAAAAGCCCTCATAAGAGATAGGAAACATATTTGCAAACTGATACCACAGTTTAAGCAATCTTTCTATACAGTTGGACGACGCCCTTGAAGTTGGGCGATGCCGACGCCTGTAGATATAGGTATTTACGTAAGTACGTGAAGGTTGTCACTTTAAAATGTGCCGGTAGACCTTTTACGACCCCGGGTGGGTACATTGGAATTGCGATATTAAATTAATAAAATAATTCAATAATGCAAATGCAATGTCAAAATTATTAAAAAATTCAAGCTGGCGGCCGACTTTTTTGTTTGTAGGCTGATTTCGATGAAACTCTGTTTTTGGTACTATTTTGACAAGAAAACAGCAACGCAATGTCAAAAAAAATAAAATCCAAGATGGCGGTCAACTTTTTAGTTTGTAGGCCGATTTCGATAAAACTCGATTTATGGTACTATTTTGACAAGAAAACAGCAACGCAATGTTAAAAATATAAAGAAATCCAAGATGGCGGCCAACTTTTTTGTTAGCAGGCCGATTTCAATGGAACTCAGTTTCTGGTTCTATTTCTATAGTATATATTTATCCGTTATCAAGTTTTCCATGATACAGTTTCATAATTAAATTAAAATGGGCTTAGATAATTGGTGTGAATGTAAGAAGTTATTTATTTATTTATTTATTTGACAAGAAAACAACAACACAATGTCAAAAATAAAAAAAAAACAAGATGGCGGCCAACTTTTCATGTAAGCCGATTTTAATGAAACTTAGTTTCTTGTACTATTTTGACAAGAAAACCGCAACGCAATGTTAAAAGTATTAAAAAGTCAAGATGGCGGCCAACTTTTTTGTTTACAGGCCGATTTCAATGAAACTCTGTTTCTGGTTTTATTTTGACAAGAAAACAGCAACGCAATGTTAAAAATATAAAAATTCAAGATGGCGGCCAAATTTGTTGTTTGCTGGCCGATTTCGATGAAATTCAGTTTCTGGTACTATTTTGACAAGAAAACAGCAACGAAATGTTAAACATATAAAAAACCCAAGATGGCGGCTGACTTTTTTGTTTGTGGGTCGATTTTGATAAAACTCGGTTTTTTGTACTATTTTGACAAGAAAACCGTTCTTAACACAATGTAAAAAAATACAAATGGTCAAGATGGTGGCCGTTTTTTGTTTTTGTTTCTCTCTTTTCTTGAATTTTTTTTGACATTGCGTTGCTGTTTTCTTGTCAAAATAGAATCAGAAACTAAGTTTGATCAAAATCGGCTTACAAACAAAAAAGTTGGCCGCCATCTTGGATTTCTAGTATTGCGTTGCTGTTTTCTTGTCAAAATAGTACTAGAAACAGAGTTTCATCGAAATCAGCCTGTAAACAAAAAAATTGGCCGCCATCTTGGATTTTTTAATACTTTTAACATTGCGTTGCTGTTTTCTTGTTAAAATAGTACCAGAAACTAAGTTTCATCAAAATCGGCTTTCAAAAAAAAAGTAAGGCGCTGCCTTGGGTTTTTTAATTTTGACATTGCGTTGTTGTTTTCTTGTCAAAATTGTACTAAAAACCAAGTTTCATCAAAATCGGCTCACAAACAAAAAAGTTGGCCGCCATCTTGGATTTTTTTATACTTTTAACATTGCGTTGTTGTTTTCTTGTCAAAATAGTACCAGAAACTAAGTTTCATCAAAATCGGATTACAAAAAAAAGTTGGACGCCATCTTGTTTTATATTTTTATTTTTGACATTGTGTTTTTGTTTTCTTGTCAAAATTGTACTAAAAACCAAGTTTCATCAAAATCGGCTCACAAACAAAAAAGTTGGCCGCCATCTTGGATTTTTAATATTTTTAACATTGCGTTGCTGTTTTCTTGTCAAAATAGTACTAGAAACTGAGTTTCATCGAAATCAGCCTGCAAACAAAAAGGTTGGCCGCCATCTTGGTTTTTTTTTTACTTTTAACATTGCGTTGTTGTTTCCTTGTCAAAATAGTACCAGAAACTGAATTTAATCGAAACCGGCCAGCAAACAAAAAATTTGTCCGCCATCTTGGATTTTTATATTTTTAACATTGCGTTGCTGTTTTCTGGTCAAAATAGAACCACAAACTGAGTTTCATTGAAATCGGCCTGCAAACAAAAAAGTCGGCCGCCATCTTGGATTTTTAATATATTCAACATTTCGTTGCTGTTTTCTTGTTAAAATAGTACCAGAAACTGAATTTTATCGAAATCGGCCAGCAAACAAAAAATTTGGCCGCAATCTTGAATTTTTATATTTTTAACATTGCGTTGCTGTTTTCTTGTCAAATAAAATAGTACCAAAAACTGAGTTTCATCGAAATCGGCCTGCTAACAAAAAAGTCGGCCGCTATCTTGGATTTTTTTATACTTTTAACATTGCGTTGTTGTTTTCGTGTCAAAATAGTACCAGAAACTAAATTTCTTCAAAATCGGACTTTGTTTGACTTTGATGAAACATCAAAGTCAAACAAAAAAGTTGGCCGCCATCTTGGATTTTGGAAATTTCTTTTTTTTTAATAAGCGAGATGAAGATTTGCACGCACTCACACTACATGACGTATGCACCATAATATTAATTTAAAAATAAATTATAACGATAAAGACGTGATAGCCCTGGAAGACTTACTAGACTGACTCCCGAGTTACTATGAACGGCGTTGTATGTAACTCGGGACAACCACTTCCCCGTCTCACCCCGCAAGCCCCGCAGGATTGACCTGACTGTATGAAAAGTTGCTTATTCTGTGCTGATACACTGAGCGAAACGTAAGAACTTAATTTGAGAAGTTAACTGTGACTAGGCTTAATACCATTCGCATACTATAAGCATATTCTTCCTAGTATTCTGAGTGTCATTACAAAAAAAAAAACCGCCTTCAAAAAAATCACATCAAAAAGTAAGAAATAATTCCTCACCAAATAAATAACGTAAGTACTTTGAAGTCGGGCGTGAAACATGTACGATTTTTTGTTGTTTTTGTTAAAACCCGCCCGACTTTAAAGTACTTACGTTATTTATTTGGTGAGGAATTATTTCTTACTTTTTGATGTGATTTTTTTGAAGGCGGTTTTATTTTTAACCGACTTCTAAATCAAAAAGGAGGAGGTTCTCTATTCGTCTGTATGTATGTTTTTTTTTTTTTTTTTTTTTTTTTTTTTGTGTATGTCCACCTATTACTCGAAGACGGCTGAACCGATTGAATTGGTCCAAACGTTATTACATCAGGTTGGTTTCCAAGTTGGTCCCATTTTTTGAAATTTTGAAATCGGTTCAGTAGTTTTCAGGAAATCTTGAAAATACTGTCGTTTTCGTTACCACTTTATGTGAATTTAATACGTATCTTTAGGCATAACTCCTTTGTTTATAAACCGATTTAGATGATTCTTAATTTGTTAAAAGGGGATACCTCAAGGTATTTTAACCGACTTCGAAAAAGGAGGTTTTCAGTTTGATCACATACGTATTTACCAGAAAACACGTAAATTGCCTGCACGATGCACTAAAAAGAGTGAAATAAAAATTAAACCGCCTTCAAAAAAACCACATCAAAAAAGTAAGAAATAATTCCTCACTAAATAAATAACGTAAGTACTTTGAAGTCGGGCGGGTTTTAACAAATACAACAAAAAATTGTACTTACATGTTTCACGCCCGACTTCAAAGTACTTACGTTATTTATTTGGTGAGGAATTATTTCTTACTTTTTTGATGTGGTTTTTTTTATAAAAATTATTAATTTTTTTCACTCTTTTTAGTGCATCGTGCAGGCAATTTACTTGTATTCTGGTAAATAGGTATGTGATCAAATTGAAAACCTCCTTGTTTGAAGTCGGTTAAAATACCTTGAGGTATCCCCTTTTTAACAAAACAAGAATCATCTAAATCGGTTTATAAACAAAGGAGTTATGCCTAAAGATACGTATTAAATTCACATAAAGTGGTAACAAAAACGACAGTATTTTCAAGATTTTCTGAAAACTACTGAACCGATTTCAAAATTTCAAAAAATGGGACCAACTTGGAAACCAACCTGATGTAATAACGTTTCAATCATTTCAATCGGTCCATCCGTCTTCGAGTAATCGGTGGACATACACAAAAAAAACATACATACAGACGAATAGAGAACCTCCTCCTTTTTGATTTAGAAGTCGGTTAAAAATAAAAAGTGAGTTTCGGATTATATGAAAAGTGAATAGTCTAGGCAACTAGTTTAACTTTATCCATCCAAACCATGTGCCTTGCTGTTTCATTGAATGGCTGAGTATTATTAAGGCAGTTGATTGAACAGGGCCGTTGAGTTATATGGCTAAGCGGTTATGGCGCGACATGTATAAAGTGTTTAAAACTTAGAAGACTTTGAACGAGTGCCTTCATATTTTAAGACCCTTGTAACCATTACAGTGTCTTTCAAAAGCAAATTGCCGAAATAACTCGGTTAATGCGGAAGATAATTCACTATACCTTAAGCGTTTTATGTAAATTTCTTAAGACCTCAGAATTTTTAAGGGACCTGTTGGTAAAATTGAATTTGAACAGAAGAGCGTTCTTTGTAAACTTTCTGTAAAAATAAATGTACTAAATGCTATATTGCTTTAAAAAAAATGATAAATAGTTCTTATATGATCATGATTTCTTATTCGCTCTTCCACCGCTTATTTTGATTTTAAAGGTAGCTGAAGCTACTTATAAAATGAAAAAATTTGATAAAATCACAATTAGTTGGAACATGTATAAAAGTTCAATTTTAAACACTGAGGATGATAAATACTAATGCGAGAGGAGTTTTCAATCATTTTATCATTCACCTACCTTTCAAAGTATTATCATCGATCTTAGGAGTGGAAGTCTTGACAGGTTCTATCTTAAACTCCTCGTTCTCCTCGTGGAGACGAATGTCAGCGGGTGTCTCCTCAGTGATAAAATGATTGAAAACTCCTCTCGCATAAGTATTTATCATCCTCAGTGTCTAAAATTAAACTTTTCATACATGTTGCAACTAATTGTGATAATATCACATTTATAACTTTTAAAAATTATAAAAAAATACTAAATGGATATATTTTTAAAATTGCTTTTTTTGATCATTTAAGAATTTATTATCATTTTGATTCAGAACAAAAAAAAATGTTTCCATGCAAATAAAAGCGGAAAATTCAATTTGACTGCTTTATGTTTGTATGTATTATCGCAGGGCTATTGTAATTTCAATAGTGACGTTATATTTTTTCTATGAACAACAAGTAGTTTTGTGGCGTGAAAAAAAAATAACCACGAAAAGGCGATCGCGAAGCGCAGCGAAGCGTATTAATTTCTAAGGCATCGGGTATTTAGGAATATGCGACCGGGGTGCATCTCGTAACCGCCTTAGCAGGGTGACCTCGGCCTTATAGTATTGTTTGTACAACTTAAACTCGCTCCTCTACTCTGTTCTTTTTCTACCAACGTCCCCACCTTACCTTAAAAGCTGTTTCTCCTTTCATTCCACGTCTTCGCAGTGTACTTTGCGTTCTACAACTAATCTCACTCTAGAAATTCCACGGCACTCTACCGACTTCTTTTCCTACTCCTTTTCCGTACACGCTGTTCGTCTGTGGAACTCATTACCTGAAGGTATCAGGAAAGCCCAAACTCTGGGATCCTTTCGCAATGAAGTTCGTCGTTATTTCCTTTCTTCTGGTCCTCAGTGTTAACTATCATTTATATGTTGTATTTATCCCTTTCATTGCTTATAAATTATATTTTACTAAGTAGTTTATCATAATTTATTTATATTTCCTTCTTAAAATTCTTTCCATAGCGCACCGACTCCCCTATACTCCACTTTTATTTATTTCTTTCTTTCCACCTAAGGTTGTCTGGAAGAGATTGCTGTTAAGCAATAAGGCCGCCTTTTGTATACTTTTGTCTGTTGTAACTGTTTTTCTTCTATAGATATTTATTTTTGTGTGCAATAAAGCGTATTTTATTATTATTATTATTATTATTAAATCTTTTCGAAAAGGATCTCTGTTACTCAATCTTTAATCATCCGTAGCCGGCTGAATGGATATGAATGGAATTCGGAAGACAGATAACATATAAGAAAAGCAGGTAAAAATATTGCGAGTGAAAGGAGAATGTTTCGAAGTGATAAATACGGGAATCTTTTTCTAAGAGTTCTGAAAGGATTTGGGGAGAAATCGTAACCTAAAAATAAACTATTATGCGTCCAGTCCACTAAATTATGACTTCATAGATCACAAAAATAATGTTGACTATCGGAGCCTATCGCAACATTTCAACGATGCGGTTTCCTCCCGCGGCGGAATTTAGTTTTTTTTTAAACTACAACGGGGTAGCACTTAGCTTTCATCACACATCATTTTCTTTTATTTCAATTTCCACCAGCTCGCCACCGACCCACCGACCGCGAACCCCGCTCACTAATTCACTACGGCAAATATGGAATTCAAAGTCAATATTAAATTTCAATTTTTTCAAAAAAAAGCATAGGCTGCGGGAAACTGCGGGAAAGCAATCACGCATTCACGCATCAAACCGTGCGGGAGCAAAACGCGTCGTAGAAATTTTCAAATTCTTCGCTAGTTGCGGTACCGCGCTTGCAGTGGCAGTGGCCGTGAGAGAAAACCGCACCGTGGAAATTCTGCGTAAGAGTGTATCTACGGAATTTAATAGATACCACTCTCAAAATCCCTAAAATGTATAGATATATTTTGCTTAGAAGCCAGCTTGGTTTTTAGATCCGTAGATTTAGGTTGTTTTAATTTATATATTCTACGTTTTTTTTTTTCTTTTTTATTCTATATTTAATTTAGGGACTTTTGTTTTCAAAAACATGCCAGTCCCATCGAGCCTTATTTGCTAACATTACAAATTAAACTTAAACCTATTTATATTTAGAAGCAAGATCACAGAGCATCATAGCGGGGCTTGAAACTGGCTGCGCTAGGATGCTCTGTAATATGCCTACATCTAAAGATATTTTCTTAATAAATTTTTTTATAGCATCTCTTTCGGTTTCTAATTTTATACATTCCAACAGTACATGCTGTATATCATCTAATGTGCCACATACATCACAATTGGGTGAGTCTACTTTTTTCATTAGGTAAGCAAATTTTTTTGAGGGGAAGTGACCCGATCGCAGTCTATGAGCCAATATGACTATCTTTCTTTTCAAGCTATAGTTGGCAAACCAAGGAACTCGCAGGGGCTCGCACTGAATGGTTTTATACCAAATGCCTTTCTCTCTTGACCTAACATCAAAGTGCTCCTTCCAACTTTCATAATTAATACGCCTAAACTGCGGGAGTGCTTCTGAATAACCTGGCAAAATATTGATTGGTGTACCATGCGTAATTGCATCCTTAGCTATCCGATCGGCTTGCTCATTACCATATATTCCAATATGTGATGGTATCCACTGCAAACTTAAATTTAAGCCTTTCCTGTTGCATTCATCTATCATCTTTAGGATAGCATAGGCTATCGAGACACCTCTGTGCCCAGAGGCGCATCGAGCCAAGTGATACAATGCACTTTTACTATCTGTAAAGATAACGATGTATTGCTCATGTATAGTCAGTGCATATCTTAGTGCTTCGGAAATAGCAATCAACTCCAATGTCATTATTGAGAGCCCGTTATTTACTTTAAGTAATTTTGAGGACGGCACATAGGGATCATAAAACGCTGCACCCTGCCCACTATCGCATTTAGAGTCGTCCGTGTATAGTCTATACCAACCTGTATACTTCTCCCTTAATTCTTCAATAACAGAACACTTTAATGATGTTGTTTCGTAATTAGACTTGGCCTGGTTAACTGTATCCAACTCAACTCGAATTACATTATGAGTTTTGATCCGAGTAACCCAAACATCTAACGAGAACATTTCTAGGATGTGGGACTGAGCGATATCTACGTCCTTGGTGTCGTTGTAAGCTTTTATCAAAATTGGTTTCTTTTTCTTGTCCCAGTATCTACATTCACAAAGGGAACTTAGAGAATTGAGTAATCTGATAGTTTCATTGTTAGACCAAGATTGTGCTTTTAAACAGTATTTGAAGGCGAGAAATTGTCTTCTAAGGAAGAGAGGTAAGATGCTCAATTCACTCTCCATCACATGAATTGGCGTGCTCTTTATAAAACCTCCCGCGATTCTAAGGGCCTGATTCTGTGCTTTATCGAGTTTATAAAGGTGGGATTTTGCACTGTTATCATAAAGGAAACAGCCATAGTCCATCCTGCTTCGTATTAAAGCTATGTAAAGTCTTCTTAAATGAACAGGATGAAGTCCCCAACCAGACCCCGCCAAAACTTAGTTACTTTTTCGTGTACCTCATTTATATGTTTTTTCCACAGAAGGGCTTTATCCAGCCACATTCCCAGATATTTGATGCAGTCCGACGAGCTCAGCAAGTAGGAATTTATTCTCAATTCGACATCTAGCTGTTTACGACCTCTTGTAAAAACACAGAATTTTGACTTATTTACAGATATTTCAAGCCCCAAATTACGTAGTAAAGAAACCATAACATTTAGAGCGGCTTGAATAGCTTCGTTGCAAACAGATATGTTTTTATCACTTGTGTAAAAAACGTAATCGTCTGCGTAAATAAAACTGTTTAATAATGGTCATATTATAATACCACCGTATACAGCTTTCACTCATGTTTCACTTAATTTTAAAATCTCCATGGCAAACGTAGGATTTACCGGCCCTGACTTCCAACTCTTTCAAGCCCTTCTTTAGCCGGCAACAATAAGTAACTTTTAAAAATTTGAATTTTGAATTTAGAAGGGGTTTGGCGCCAATCCAAATTTTATAATTAATATTTTTTTGCTTAATTTTTGAAATAAATGACAAAATGTATTGAGTGTAGATAAAGTAGTGTATGAGACTGCACATAACTCGGTACCTATTAAAACACTCGTGGAATACTACTAAAAAAACTCGCCAAGGCTCGTTTTTTAAACTCCCACTCGTGTTTTAATACCCCTCATTATGCCACAGTCATATTTATAAACTACTATTATTTATTATCTTTGATTTGTATAATTATAAAAATTGTAACTAAGGTCATTGGTTAAGAAATGTTTTCCCTTTTTTATTTAAAACATAAAAATAAATGAAATATTAAATATAAGTCATAAAATGTACATATGAATCGATGATTGTAAAAATCCCCCATTTACAGTAAACCCAACTTGTGGGAAATGCAAAAAAACTGTCTGCTATAAAAAAATTATATGAAATAGTTACTGGCAATTTATGAAAATAGTGGATAATATAAATAAAAACTAGTATGAACAAATTAAAACATTATTAAAGGTCTTATTGATATTATATACATTTTTTAAATATTAAATTTTGGTGGGTTTTTACAATCATCTTGCAAATGGTGTGTTTTTACAAACAATATTAGAATAAAAAAAGACAATAATCAGTTTTATCATATTTATTATAAAATATTAATCACTTTCTTCACCAACATTACCACCACCAACAGTAGGCCAGGCCAGAAGCTCATTCCAAAAATTTTGTTTTGCTTCTTCTGGGACATAATTATTCTACACATTTTTTTAAATCTGCCATTTTTTTGGTTTTAATGGGTTTTTTTTTCCATATAAATATTAGTACGTATAAATATGAATATAAATATTAATATTAATAATATAAAATAAATAATAATATTAATAATATAAAATAAATAATAATATTAATAATATAAAATATAAATATTTTATTTTGTTGCGAGGATATTCCGCTGAATTATCTCGTCTTTTCTTTGTTTTTTCGCTATCATAATCCATTTTTATTAAATTGCGAGCAAATACAAACAAATTAAATCGATAAACAGATCACATTCACAGACAGATAAACAAATTGACAATGACGTCTCTGTATCGGTGTTGCCAGGCTTGATTGTAAAAACCCACCAAATGCGGCCGTATGGTGTGTTTTTGCACTCAACCATTTTATGCGGCTGTCAATTTAATAGGAAGGAGGGCTGATTTTGGTGTGTTTTTACAATCAAACTGTAAATTTTGGTTTCGTGAACAAAACTGCATACATAGTTCAATTTCGGTAAAAATGTCGAATGGTGGGTTTTTACAATCATCGATTCATATAGAATCGCCGATTACAATAGTATGAGTACCTAGAATCCCTAAGTTTTAGTCTGTAACTGCTCACTGAAGTAAGAAGTTCCGCCCAATTACCCAAACTAACACAGAACAAGTTGTTCGCTATATCCAACTAATGGGATCGTTTGGATTATATACGGAATAGATATGGACTATATATAGATAGGCACTTGCTTTATTAGGGTTCCGTAGCCAAATGGCAAAAAACGGAACACTTATAGATTCGTCATGTCTATCTGTCTGTCTGTCTGTCCGTCCGTCCGTATGTCAAAGCCACTTTATTCCGCAACTATTAAGACTGCACAGCTGAAATTTGGTAGATAGATGTATTCTGTAAACCGCTTAACGATTTCTACACAATAATAAAAAATGAGGGGGGCTGTTCAATGTTCATAAATGGAACTGTACTAAAAAAAATCTACAACCTTTTTTCTCAAAGTTAATCGGTTAAAAGATAAGACACTTCTGAAGTGGTAAAAGGTGGCTGTAATTTTTTAAATAAGAGAGTAAAAAATCTAGAAAAAATATTTGCTTCAAGAAACATTTCTAACGAAAATTAGTTTGACACATTTTAAAAAACCGCAAATGTTACTGTGTCATTCATACAAACGCTATGAAAACAAAGTTACTTTTGACTGCTGTTTTGTTGCTGTCGAGAATTATAGTGGTATTTTGGCTGGTCTAGGTAATCGGTACGTTAAGTGGGTACGGAACCCTTCATGGGCGAGTCCGTCTCACACTTGCGACGATTTCTTTCCTACTAGTGGCTTCCCGTGGTCTAACCCGCGTGGTATCCGTTCCATTAGGAATACTGGGATAAAATGTCAATAGCCTATGTCACTCGGGAAGAATGTGGCTTTCTAATGGTGAAAGAATTTTCAAAATCGGTTATTAGTTTAACGAATCTTTCCTCTTTATAAATTTTATTTTATTATAACTATAATTATTAGTATATAGAAATATATAAACATGCTCAAAGTTTTTTTATGGACCAAATGTTTTGGATAAATGTGTGAATGAAAATATTTGAAACAACTTCAAAATTCTTTTCACATTCCCAAACTTCCAAAAATATAAAACGTTAGGCATAGTCCACAAGAGAAAAAAATCTTTCCGTATTCTGTGGGTAGGTATAGTTGTTTTTCATAGAACAATGTAGGTATGGAACGTAGACAAACGTTCAATAATTTTCGCTATTAATGGGGTAATGGGGAAGTATTTCTTCTTTGAGGCTTTTATTCGAAAAGTAAGTGATTTTGAAAGTTTTTCCTTGTAATTTTGCTTATGGACTTCAACGTACAATCAGGCACAAATTCGGTGAACCACTTCTTACTTCTTTTC
Organism: Crambus lathoniellus; assembly: GCA_949710035.1. NCBI lineage: Eukaryota > Metazoa > Arthropoda > Insecta > Lepidoptera > Crambidae > Crambus > Crambus lathoniellus. Next base: position 14,980,551 of record OX453310.1, read on the forward strand.
GTGTGTCTGGCGACTTACCGTTCACTTGCTGTCCCTACCCCTAAATGTTTATGCATTCTACAACCCTAGTTTAATACATAACGAAATACTCAAAGGGTATGTATATACGTGAATGGTGGGGCACTAGCTACACAAAAAAAGTGAGAAGTGGATCACCGAATTTGTTCCTGAGTGTACAGGATTTTTACTGCTACACCGCATATAAATTCGCGCGAAAAGTGAGTTTGCAGCTATCATTCAAAAGTAAAAGCTTCTTCATTCGTTCAAATCAGAAGTTTTTAAGCCATTTTTACAAGCTTTTTATTAATAACTTGCCATGTTAGTTAGTTAGTATGTTAGTTGTATGTTAGTTATTTGGGTCAGGCCGTAGATTTTGCCACATTCGAGGGTACAAAAGTCTCCGCCTCATATAATTTTAAATATAGTACTCTTAGAAATGTCTAAATCTTATCATCGTGTTTCCTAAGAAATAGCAAACCAAGGCAGATATAGATATTTGGATAAGTTTATATATTTGGAAAACTATTTGACATTTCCCTCCCAAAAGTGACGGATTTTTTATAAAAACCGCGAATCCGCATTGGTAGGTGTACAGCTTAAACATCGATAAAATTATCATTTTTTAACTTATTGATGAGCTGTTTGATTTGACGTTATAAAATAATAATAAGGTTGCCATTCCTTTAATATCTTTGCGTCTTTCCTAAGAAAAAAGATAAGTTTTCGGCAATAAGATTTTTTTTTTGAAAAACCATTTCTTTGCGCTACTTATATTGCGTAACCATTTTCACCCATTTTATGGTTTTAAAACATTTATTAAGATTTTGTTTGAGTGCTGGCATCACCAAAGTATCGTATTCTATGGTCAATGCAGCGTTGACGACCATATTTTTTGACATTTCGGTGTCAACTCCGATCAAAGTGAAAAGTGTCGCCTACTTTGCAGAGTGCATTTTTTGAGATTTCAAGGTAAGTTTTTGATTAAAACTTATAATTTTTGTTGCGCATGGTTTAATTAGATGTGTGTGATCTGTATATGTTAAACTAGCCTTGTAAAATAGTATATTTTAAGAGTTATAATCGATTTCATTTGCGCCTCGGTTCCGCAAAACTGTCTTTATGTCACTTTGCGATACCGGTTGCGTAGAAATTGCGCCACTTATTTTACGCTATTGAATAATAGTGCATGCACACAAGGTTTTCAAGTTTTTTATTATTTTGAAATTACTTTTAGCTGTAATTACGCTAAAAACATGACTAGCATTACTATTAATTGATTTGTTAGCTTTTATTAATATTCTATAAGTACAGGGTGTTCGGCAGAAAGTTAAACATACGAAAATAGGGGTAGGTGCGGTGGTCTGCTACCTAACCAGCCTCAAAGATTTTACCTAGGTCCAAAGTTTTTTTTTTATTTTGTATTTTATAAGTTTTGGAATTACGTCACTTTCATACTAACTTTTAAACCCATGTAACTTTTTTTTTATTTTTTTATTTTTGGCATCCTAATGGTTGGCAGGTCCTTTTAAAAGTGATACTTCAAGCAGGTTGTTGCTAGAGTTAAAGTAATGGACTCTCAAACATTGAAAAGAGTTGAAATAAATTTTAAAGTTGTATTATATTTATAGAATTAATAATGAATAATACCAAATACCTCCATCTAACAAATTAAATGTATTTTTTTTGTAAATTGAACAAATCATTCATAGGTACTTACTAGTTTTTGTCATCCTGTTTAACTTTCCATTGTGCGCAATATATAAAAAAGAATTACTCATAGGTACATTATTGTTAATTATTAATTAAACATACTTACATACCAACATCGTGTTTCTTTTTCTAGTTTGATGCAATACCTCTTGTTAGTACATGTTTGTTAAATAAAATCACATTAATGTACGTGCTCCTTAATAATTTTGCGCTACCATTTTGCACCACTTTGTGCGACCGACTCGTAGAAAATTTTGCGTCACCATTGCGCTATTTGTGGCAAAATCTACGGCCTGACCCATTTATTAGTTAGTTAGTGGGGGACAAATCTTGCAAGCTTAATTTGATCCACTTCCCAGTGTCCCATGGAGCTGAAATTTTGTACTTATACAGGTTTGGTTTAGATGACAATACAATATTAAAGTACAGTCAGCAAAAAACCTTGTCATGAAAATAAAATTTTTACTAAAAACATTATTATATTAAAATTCTGAAGTTGAAAACAAGTAGGTACACTACCTAAGGTAGAAAAACATTATGTAAAATCATAAATGTTTAAGAACAAACTAATAAGCTACGTACTTAAGTCTAAGTTATGAAGAACAAATAAAAAAATCTCAACTCTTCAGCTTGTTAGGAAAGTTGAGTTACGTACTTATTTGTTTGAATAGAGCAGCGAATTTTTTTATCCACAACGGGGTAGCAATTAGTCTTCATATCACACCTGGTGTTAAGTGATGATAAAGCTGAAGGTGGAAGAGCACTAGTCCCGGAACCCTCCCTTACTGAGGGACTGGCTATCTTATCTATAACTGCCGGAACACAACAAAACATTATTGTTATGGCGTCAGACTGAGATAAGTTGGTGGTAGCTAGCCAGGCGGACTTTGAACAATCCCTACCATCAGACAAACCGAATACCTACAATATGTACCCCCACTGGGAATCGAGCCCGGGCACAGGATACTATGACCCGGGGCCTGTCGGTCCGATAAGGGCGTTTGTGCACTAAGTACACTGAATTTTACCGATCCGGAAAAAAACGGATGCTTGTCTTTTAATAATTTAATCATTTATAATAGTAAGAATTTATTTATTTCGTGTAGTTTCAATGTTTCGAACCCTAAACTACACGAAATAAATTAATTCTATTATTTATAATAATTATTAAAATACAAGCATCCGTTTTTTTCCGGATCGGTAAAATTCAGTGTAGTGCCCAAACGGCCTTCCGGTGGGTTGTACCCCTAGACCACAGAGGCGGTTAATCCTTCAACGCCGCAGAAATGAGACACAATAGATTTTCCAATGTTCTCCGGCCCTATTCGGCCGGTCAGGCAGGCGTCAATGGGTTAAATGCTTAAAAAGGCGACCTCCAGCGTATCTCCGACTGGTCCAACAAGTTTTGAATTAATGTCAATCCTGGCAAATGTCAGGCAATTGTAGTAGGTAGCCCTCATGCTGTATCAAGGTTGGACATGAGTTCTGTTGGGCCTCTCACTTACAGGAACACGCTAATTGAGTTCGAGCCTCATGTCGTCAATTTGGGATTACTCATCGACAACACATTGAGCTGGCGACCCCAGGTTGATTGCCTAAGCCGGAAAGTCATTGGCATTCTTAGGTCGTTTTATCAATTCAAAAACTCAAAATCCTACGAGTATTAGTACAGTCCGCAATTTGTCCTGTCCTTGATTATGCTGATGTGTGTTATGCTGATATTTCCCAGGAACTTCTTAACAAGTTGGATCGCCTACTCAACGCAGCAGTTGTTCGCTTCATTTATGGTCTTCGTAAATACGACCACATCTCGTCTTACCGCAGTGACTTGAAATGGCTCACAATTCGCCAACGTCGGGATTTTCGTATTCTCTCCACTCTTTTTTCAATACTTAACGATCCACATGCTCCTGGACATCTGAAATGCAAATTTCATATTTGGGGGCCTCCCGCAACCGAAATCATCGCTCAGATAACAACTTACTCTTAGCACTCCCTCTCATAGTACTGGGTAGACTGTGGTACTGGTTTCGTTTCAAACTCTTTAAGTCTTCAAGCAATACGACTCTGAAACGCACTACACCGCCCCACATTCAAAGAGCCCCAAATAAAACCAGTTTCAAAAGATTAATCCGTGATCAATTTTTAAACTCTCCACCGACATCAAATTAATCTGACAACCCTCTAATCTAAACTACATTGATTAGTGTTTATATAATTATATTATAGTAAGATATATATTTATATATTGTATATATATATGTATATTGTATAATGAATGTACGTAAGTATTAGGTATAAATTAATTTTATGTATATTTGTGTCATAATCAGTATTTATGGTTTCAGAACATGTTGTTAGTAAGAATATTTATAATTTTAATTTGACATTATTCTCTTATCAGATTTTTGCACCGCCTCTGGTGATCTCAGTATCCAGCTCTCTGGTTGACTGGTAGAGAATGTCTTCTGGCATTAAGTCCGCCTTTTGTACCCTTTTGTGCAATATATATTACTAGCTTTCCGCCCGCGGCTTCGCCCGCGTGGACTACACTACGTCATCCCGCGGGAATGTGTTATTTTTCCGGGATAAAAAGTAGCCTATGTTCCTCTCCAGGCTTCAAAATATCTGTATTCCAAATTTCAGCCAAATCCGTTCAGCCGTTTTGGCGTGATTGAGTAACAAACATCCAAACATCCAAACATCCAAACATCCAAACATCTAAACTTTCACATTTATAATATTAGTAGGATTTAAGACATTGACAATAAAGTAAAAAAAAACAATTATTATGTTTTTAAATAATTTACAGTTTGAAGTTGATAAGTAGAAGAATTAACATATCAAAAACTAATCATTTTGAGCCTTTTCTAAAATGAATTTTTGAATGGTTCTACAAACTTTTGACACTGAATCAGCAACTCAACTTTTAACTAAATAAAGTATAATGTAGGTATAAAATTTTCGTGTCACAGTGTTAGTGGCTACTGACCAGCGTCCCGCAATCAAGCTATCGAAGTCATTCGATATTGTAATATGACGTAGTCCTATGTTGTTTTTAAATTATTGCTCGTGACGTGCGTGACGGACTGTGTGTGTACACAGTCCTGACTCGTAATCGTAACAACTCGCTAGCGCTGTCTTATGAATGCGCTTGCATAGGCTTCTGTATAGGCCTTACTCTATTTACAAATAACAACTCATACAGATCCGTTTTGAAACTATACCTACGTGACATGCTAAAATGTATTACCTAACTATAAACTTAAAATTCAACTTTCTTAACTTTTATATGGTTGAAATCGGTTAACTTCTTTGGCTCTTACTGTCTATTTGCAGAAAATATATATTTGGTAAAAGTTTCGTTCGTTAACAGGAATAGACACCTACCGTTTATTAGAAGTTTTAAGACAACTTTGTTGTTAAAGGAAGTAACATTCTAAAATTCCCTTTGTAATTTATAAAAAGAAGTTTATAATCAACGGTTCTATCAAAGGAGCAAACGAACTTTGCCAAGTCCTTTACAAGAGTTACTAACGGCTTCTTTTACGTCTAAATCTTGTGACGTGATAAAATGATACGACGTGACGTGTTACGAAAATGTTTCAAAGGTTGTTACTTACGTCTTCAAAGGCTGGCAACGCATATGCAACCCTTCTGGTGTTGTAGATGTCCATGGGCGACGATGACTACTTCTCATCACGTGGCTCGTCTGCTCGTTGGTCCGTTTTTAATATAAAAAAGACTACGAAAAACAGACATTTCTATGGAAAGTAGAATTTTATTTTCGTCCTTTTTGAGAAGTCGTAAAACAAACGTTGTTTTTTATGATGTTAGGAGGTACCTAATCTTCTCCTGCGAGGATGTTTGTGTTTTATTAATAACTAGCTTTCGGCCCGCGGCTTCGCCCGCGTGTACTACATGGTCTACATGACGTCATCCTGAGGGAATGTAATATTTTTCCGGGATAAACAGTAGCCTATATATCCAATCCTCCAGCTCCTAATCTTCCCCCATACAAATAATCACATTGATCCGTTGCTCCGCGTTGACGTGAAAGACGGACAAACAAATAGTACCTACTGATTTTCCCGTGGGAATATGATAGATTCCTGTGGTAAAAATAAAAAGTAGCCTATTATAATCCTTCCCAGGGTCTCAAACTATTAACTTAAATACCAATATTTCTGCCCGCAAACTTCCCATGGGGGTGAGATTTATTCCCGCGATAAAAAGTAAGTTATGTCCTTTCCAGGGCTCCAAACTGTCTCGCTTTTATATAAAATCCTTTTCAGGAACTCAAACTAATACCATTTTAATTACACAGGTTTGCCCGCGCTAAAAGTAATTTTCCCATGGTAAACGTTTCTCAAAAAGTAGCCCTTCCTAGGGTCTCAAACTATCTCCATTCCAAATTTCATCAAAATCAGTTCAGCCGTTTTGACGTGAAAACAGAACTTAAAGACAAACAAACAAACATACACATCTTCGCATTTATTATATTAGTAGGGATTAACCCTGTGGGTATTAAAACATAAAAATTGTCTCTACCTAATGTCCGTTATAAATGCTTTGAAACCACAAACCGAAGATAACCACACGCCCGGATTATATTTAAAGTACGGGACATAAAACTTAGTTTATGATTCTATCCGTCAATGCTTTAACTATGACATTAAGTTTATTATACATATTATTATCATCATTACGTTGAATACACAAATTGGAACACAGCCACCGAAATGACTAAAGGCAGTCCAAATACTTAACCGGATTTTTTAATTCCATCGGGTTCGTAATTTCGATATAGTCTTCTGATTTACCTATTGTGGGAATGTATATCCCCTATCTAATTATAAATAGAGTAAGTATAGAATATATTATTCTCTTAGGTTTATTTTACTAAAGGGCCAAGACAAGATGCATTCAACGAAATTGCCATTTTGGAGTTACATTCTGTCTCTTTGTCGATAGATCTTAAGATAAATTATGTAAATGCTGTAAGTCTGTTCTGTGTGGCTATTAAATATTAGACGACTATTAAACTCATGAATGAATTTTAGAATCAAAGTAAAGATTTGCTCGGCTGATACGATACGTCACGACACCCATAAACGACATTTTAGTGGACGCATTTTTCTGTGAAATCGTATGGTGCGCTGTTTCATTGGCACGACATGCCGGTTCCGACAAGGTGACGGGTGTCATGTCGTGTCGTGTCAGCCAATGAGGAAACGGCTATTGGCGTAAATACTCAGTCTCAGACTAGAAGGCCTAGACAAGTGGCTTTCTATTATCGATATCGCCAGTAGAATAGAAAGAAAATGTATGGGATTGACATAAGCGATTGAAATGTCACGTTAGAATATCACTAGAATACTTAGTTAGAATGTCACTTGTCTAGGCCCTCAGACCATAAAGGCACAAAGTAACTACGCGGGCGGTCGCCGGAGATAAAGGCCTAATCAAACGAGGGACTTTTGTCCTCGTGGGACAAAAAGTCCCTGTACGTCCAAAATATGTCCTCCGAGTACTTGTCGCGGACTCAACGCATACGGTGTGCGGTCATTTGTTGCCCGGAAACGTACTTCACTATCAAGCGCTCAATGCAGGCAGACTAAAGTTCGTTGTGTACGTTGTTGCGCCTAGTTACCTACGTTAGTTCTATTTTCTTCGGGGACTACCGCGAACTTTTGTCCAGTCCAGTCTCTCGGTGTCCGCGGTACTTTCGGGGACTTTTTGTCCGCGCTACTTTTAGTTCCTTGTGTGCGTTATTCGATACAATTTATAAGAGATCTATATTGATGGACAAAAAAGTACTCGGCGGACAGTCTCTCGTCTGATCAGGCCTTAAATGTAACGAAAAATAAGGTAGGTATTAGTTAAACTTCGAAAGCTTTTGCATAATGCCGACTTAAATTTTTCATTAAGCTATGTATAAAAAGTAATCTTTTTTATTCAACAGGTGGTGGAGGGGCGCAACTGGGCGATATTGACAATTGTGATTCAAATGAACTGAAAGTGTGCGTCGACTTGATACCGCGGACGCCGGTCGGCCTCCCGCGGACGAAGGACGAGCTCGACCTTCATTGCACGTAAGTATAAGTTGTTAAAGTTTTATTTAAAATAACTGGGCGATATTGACAATTGTGATTCAAATGAACTGAAAGTGTGCGTCGACTTTGATACCGCGGACGCCGGTCGGCCTCCCGCGGACGAAGGACGAGCTCGACCTTCATTGCACGTAAGTATTAGTTGTTAAAGTTTTATTTAAAACAACTGGGCAATATTGACAATTGTGATTCAAATGAACTGAATGTGTGCGTCGACTTGATACCGCGGACGCCGGTCGGCCTCCCGCGGACGAAGGACGAGCTCGACCTTCATTGCACGTAAGTATAAGTTGTTAAAGTTTTATTTAAAATAACTGGGCGATATTGACAATTGTGATTCAAATGAACTGAAAGTGTGCGTCGACTTGATACCGCGGACGCCGGTAGGCCTCCCGCGGACGAAGGATGAGCTCGACCTTCATTGCACGTAAGTATAAGTTGTTAAAGTTTTATTTAATACAACTGGGCGATATTGACAATTGTGACTCAAATGAACTGAAAGTGTGCGTCGACTTGATACCGCGGACGCCGGTCGGCCTCCCGCGGACGAAGGACGAGCTCGACCTTCATTGCACGTAAGTATAAGATGTTAAAGTTTTATTTAAAACAACTGGGCGATATTGACAATTTTATTGTGATTCAAATGAACTGAAAGTGTGAGTCGACTTGATGCCGCGGACGCCGGTCGGTCTCCCGCGGACGAAGGACGAGCTCGACCTTCATTGCACGTAAGTATAAGTTGTTAAAGTTTTATTTAAAACAACTGGGCGATATTGACAATTGTGATTCAAATGAACTGAAAGTGTGCGTCGACTTCATACCGCGGACGCCGGTCGGCCTCCCGCGGACGAAGGACGAGCTCGACCTTCATTGCACGTAAGTATAAGTTGTTAAAGTTTTATTTAAAATAACTGGGCGATATTGACAATACGGTATTTTACTGATTTTTTTTATTTCTTTAAAATGTTTTTCGAAATATTAGCTACACAAAACAAGTTTTCATTTTGAATTATCTTGAATATTTTCAAAGATATAGGACTTCAAACTTTATAATTAGACAAGGACAGGACGCTATCTTAGTGACGTCAGTGGGTTAGTAGCGTCATAGTCACGCCATAGAAGATTTCGTTTTAGAAAGAGACAGCTATAGTCAAAATCAAACAGACTATAATTCTTTTATTATAAAACAGATTCAAATTATTTTTTCACATTTGGTATTCTTAATTGCAATATTTTTTAACGTCATCATTAAATATCTACATTTCAACAACAGTAAAATACCCTATTGTGATTCAAATGAACTGAAAGTGTGCGTCGACTTGATACCGCGGACGCCGGTCGGTCTCCCGCGGACGAGGGATGAGCTCGACCTTCATTGCACGTAAGTAAAGTTGTGAAAGTTTTATTTAAAACTAGCTTTCCGCCCGCGGCTTTGCCCGCGTGGACAACACTACGTTATCCCGCGGGAATGTGATATGTTTCTGGGATAAAAAGTAGCCTATGTTCCTCTCCAGGCTACAAAGTATCTATATCCCAAATAGCCATATCCGTTCAGCCGTTTTGGCGTGATTGAGTAACAAACATACAAACATCCAAACATCTAAACATCCAAACATCTAAACTTTTACATTTATAATATTAGTAGGTAGGAGTAGTCTTCCACCCGCAACTTCACCCGCGTTGACTACACGATATTATACCGCGGGAATGTACCATAAATATTTTTGGGATAAAAAGGGAGCCTATGTATGGATGTATGGAGATCCTATGTATGGAGAGTGCTACAGCTCCCAAACTATCCCCGTACCAAAAATCCTCAAACCATCAACGGAAAATGAGTTATTTTAGTCTCTTTACTACAAAAACATTTGTTACTTCTAGGTTTCTATCAACAATAACACGAAGCTTCTAGGCATAATAAAGACACAAAAGTTTTGTATAAGTATACTTACAACTGCATAATTTGTGACGAAAGTCATAGAATATTCGATTGTCCTGCTTTTAATTCTAAGAACACAGATAAAAGGTTGAAACATGTTCAAGAATATAAATTGTGTTTGAATTATCATTTCCTCATGGGCCAACTAATGTTTTAGAACTAAACTGGCGCCGCGCCGCGCCGGTATGAGTAAGTATCTTGTTTTTTTAAAGAAATCGTATAATAGAAAAAGTGACACAATTGACAAGACAGAAAACAAAACTTTTACGATGTTCACAACCATGGCCCGCTATTATTTCTCGGCTGCTTGCGCTCCTACAGGCCATGCTGCTCGGATTGGCAACGTCATAAATGTCAATGTCGTCTACTAATCCTAATTTCTTGTATGCATGAGATGAGATGAATTCCTGATTATAGCGCCTTAAAATCAAATAATACGCGTACATAACTAAGGGTTGTTTTATTTTAACTATATCACAGTCACGAAAATGTTTATTAAACACTCCTACTGATGTTGTAAGCTCCCAGTCGGCTCGAGGTATCGCACGAATCCATCGCTGACGCAGTGTTCCTCCTTCGGGAATCCAAATCTTTCGAGATCCAAGGTTTCATAAGTAATTTCCAACAATGATCACGTATTTATATGCACTAATTATACAATAGATATTGTATTAGAACACCCAAACAGCAATCAAGAAAATCAAACAGCAACGTTTCTTGACATGACCAAAGAGTATTCCGACTTGCCACATCCAGATAAAAAAATTATGCAAAATGTGCAAAAATAATAGATTTTCTTTTTATTTTGTAACAAGCAAATTTAACCAAGTTGTTAAATAAATGCGTGCAAAATCCGAGAAAGTGTTTTATTTAAATGAACAGTTCGCGCTGAAATCTAAGATGTGAATTGAATTACGGCGAAAGTTATTTTTTTTTATTATATTATATCAAGTTTAGCCTAGTCAACGAAGAGATATAGAGGGAAATGTTTGGAACACAATTTTTGACTTTGGAACTTTGTTTGGGCTAAAAGTTTTCTAAAATACTGTATATATTTTACCGGCCAAACCCGATTTCAGGACAAACTAGTTTTTCCTAGGCCAAAATATTTCATCGCGTTGACATTTCAGAGAGCGAGTTTGCCTCGGAAGTCCTGTAGAACACGTGATTGGTTAAAATGGTGGTTATTTTTTTTGTGTCATGTTCTACATCTACAGGTCTTCCGAGGCAAAGTCGCTCTCTGAAATGTCAACGCGATGAACTAGTTTGGCCTAGGAAGAACTAGTTTGTCCTAAAATAGGGTTGAAAAAAAAATGAGACCTTCAAACCGCCCCCTCCCCCCCGGATGAAAGGGCTACGGGCGGGGACTTTTGCTATGTTTACCTCCTTATTAGCCCAAACAAAGTTACAAAGTCAAAAACTGTGTTCCAAGCATTCACCTCTATACTGTTTTTCGAGTGTTCGTTGATTTTACTTCCACATAATTTGAGAGTTATCGCCTAACCTGGCAACACTACACGATTGTTTATTTATATAGAACAAAGAGTAAAGTGTATAGATCAACAATCTTTTCTGTTCCGGTGACAGCAGCGCTGGTTGGACAGTGCAACTTGACAGTAAAATGACATTATGAACAAAACACGTTAGTTCCAGTTTTGGCCACCGGAACAGAACACGTTGACGTCATCTACTGCAACGTTGCCGCTTTTCCAAGGAGCATGGCTTGTTACAAGTGCAACGAGTGAGATAGAAGATGGCTTTGTCATAACCAATAAAAACTAAATCAGAAAGTATAAGGAGGATGCATTGAAGCACAGCCATCTCTATCGTCTTCTACAAGCCATGCGCATAAAGTTGGCAACGTCTTTTTAAGTGAACCGATTTGACACCGTTTGCACCATTTGACAGGTAAACAGCGAGTAAACCTCGAGTAATGAATCCTATGGAGATGGCATATCTTCTATACATCTATACAAATAAATAAAATGTAACTTATGTTTGTAACATTAAATAACCGCTTTTTACCACGTGCATATGACTAAATATACGATACATATACCAAAATGACATGTTTTTCAATTTTTGTCTGTCTGTCTGTTTGTTCCGGCTAATCTCTGAAACGGCTGGACCGATTTTGACGAACCGATTAATACGACAATTAGAAGTAGTTTAAAATTGAAGTCTAAGATTTTCTTACATTGTGACTTAGTTACAGGTGACGCCAATAAAAGTGTGGTAAAAAGCACTACAACTGAACTACAATTGAAACACTATTGAGACACGATTGTGACTTAACGTTAGCAGACTTGGCCCCCTGTTTTATTGTTCAGACGTCCGCGTCGAATTTATTTTTGATATTTTTATAACATAGCTTAGCGACAGGCATCTAGTGACAGAAAAATATAGTGAAACTTGTATTCATAATGCTGCGGCTACATTAGCGGCCGATAATTCGTGCGAGTTGTCGCGCTAAAATTATCGTTGTCGGGCATACGCGATGTTCTTGTCTACATTAGCGGGCGAAGCTTCGTGTTGCGTTGTCGCGCTAAGTATCGCGATAATTAGTTTATTTGGTTTATTGTCGTAAGTAACATTACAATTCAACACAGAACACTACACCATTGTTGATTTATATAGTTATAACAGCCAAATCGACCCGATCGCGATAAAAATCACAAAATAATCGAGTGGACGCTTTTCATCTACGTGATAAAAGACGCTAAATGAATCAAATCGGGTTCTGCTGTCATTTTCTTCCAACTCTTTCTCGCACATAGGTTATGATGTATGGATTTGTTTCTCACTCGCACCATTGTCCGTCTATTACCCCTAGTATAAATAAGTTTATGGTGTAGGTATGCCTCACTTTTTCGTAAGTATGCCACCTCCATAGGATTTAGTACTCAGAGGAGTAAACCGGTTCACAGCTTGTTGCCGTTCCGTATCATAGCATGGCTTGTAGAAGACGATAGAGACGGCTGTGATTGAAGCCTTATCATAATTCAATAGGAACGTTACAATATTAATCAAAAACAAAAATGAGTAATTTCTTTTAATAATTTGTATTCATAATTCTTTCACTTCTTCTATTAAATGATTGCTATAAAAAACCAAAATTTTATTTTTATACTCAAACCGGCACCAGTCATGTTCTAAAAAATAGGTGGCCCATGAGGGGAACGAACCCGCGACTTTCGCGTTATCAGCACGAAGAAGGTACGTGTCACGCACGTTACACGTCAACAATTAAAACAGAATTTATATTTTTGAACATCTTTCAACCTTTCAACTAGAATTAAAAGTAGGACAATCGTATAATTATTCTTTGTGATTCTTTGACTTTCTTCGCAAATTATGCTGTTGGATACAAAAGCTTTACTTTCTTTGTTATGGCAAATAGAAGTGACAAAATTAAATGTCTCTGTAGTTGTGCTTTGACTGATTGCTATTAGGTGCAAACCGCGCTTGCAACACGGGAGGTAACAGTAACATTTGCAATAGACCGTGATATTCCACTAATTAAATTGTACACGGCGTCATATATACAATGTACCTACGTATGACGTCTGTAACACGAGATTTCTATGTTCCAATCTAAACCTAACTGCTTCAACAGTATCAAACTCTACGTAGGTATCTATTTCAAAGTAGACATACAAAGGAAATTCTCTGTTGACAAAGTGATGTCCTTTTGAAATCTGCGTGGATGGGTGTCACAGACGACATGTCATATTTATTAAAATACCTAGTTAAATAATTCTGTGCTTTGTTTCTGGATGTTTCAATTTTCAAAGTCAAAGTCAAAAACCATTTATTGAAATATATTTACAAAATACTTTCGAAGCAAATACACAACGTGCCGCGGCAACTTTAATGGCATAAGATGTTTCTACAAGAATATAACTTTAAGGCCCACCCCTTTCGTATTAAACTAGAAGGAACTATTGTTTTGATATTATTTGGTCATTCAACAACAAACGATTTGATCAATAAATATTTCTTAAATAAACAAAATATTTAGTTTAGTATTTAGTTGACAGATATCTGCTATTTTAGGCACAAATAAATACTATTTGTTAGGTCACGTCACTGGAAATGTTATTTACGTTTTGATATTATTAATTGGTGATTACAGGGTGCCTACCATCAACTCTTATTGCGGTTTTGTTTAGGACCTAAACTGATCTGCTTCGCTTATTCGTACCACGGCAGCATAATATCAATGACAGCGATTCAGTGATCATTCAATGACATTTCACAGCCGCTGAGCTGTCATCAACTCTTATTTGACTTATAACTCGGCCAAGCTAACATGACACCTGCAGGTTATATCCGTCCCTTTCACTCTCCGGGTATGACAGAATCGAGTGAAAGAGACGGGTAGAAGAAATAAGGACACAAATCGTTCGGTCATTCACATTTAGCAATTCATTTGCGATTCAGTTTTTAGAAGGTCAGAGTACGAAAGAAAGCAATTCATTTTAGGAACCTATTCTGCATCGCGCTATTTTTGAATCGCTGTCTTAAAGTTGATGGTAGGCACCCAGGTATCAGTAATTATTAGGTGATAGCTTAAATCAAATCCGTTAAAAAATCAGCACGCTTGGTTTCAATACAAGTCGTGATACTTGCGTTTTCTATGTAAATCTATATCTGTGGTTTCTACTTATTGCAGATCAGTTACTCGCAATTTCTTTGCGCTATTATCAAATTGCAAAATGATTATTAGGAACAAACACTTTTTCCTCATTACCCCACAGCGACAAAACATTGAACGTTTGTTCACGTTCCATGCATTGTTCTATGAAACTCAACAAATGTTTTACAATTTTGGAAGTTTGGGAATGTATAGAGATTCTCAAACTTGTTTCAAATGATTTTCAGAAAATCAAATATCTTCCAACACATTTGATAAAGAAATGATTGTGGACATAAACTGATAGTTTAATCTTTTAAATGACATTGAAGTGAGCATCACTATCACTACAACTATAAAACAAAGTCGCTTCCCGCTGTCTGTCTGTCCCTATGTACCTATGCTTAGATCTTTAAAACTACGCAACGGCTTTTCACACGGTTTTCATTAATAGGCCTCCTTCTTGGTTGGAAGGTTTTTAGTATATAATTTATGAAGGTTTTGTGTAAATTAGTTGTAATATAACGATAATTTTTGGAAGTGTCGGCAAAACTCAAGCCGCCGCGCCGCCCGGTAGCTTTCAGCGAAAACGCTGCCTACCTAATCCTTTCGAGGTTTAAAAAAATAATGCATGTTGGGATATTTCTCTTCTATAGATCTACAAAAAAATCTGCGAAAGCATATAAGGATAGCACATTATAGCCATTATTCCTTGCACATTATTTTCTACTCTTTTATAATTTAAATTAATATCTTAGTAGTTATCGCAAATAAATTAACGCACGCCAAAATAAATTCAAGCGCCTTTCTCACCAATAAGACGTAATCTAATAAGACAGATCCGTCAGGGATCCTTCAAACGTCTTTAAATTGCTTGTTCAAGTAATCATGCATGACTGATGAATTTTGAAATAAAAAGACTATCAGTTTTGCTTACGAATGGTATTTTTAGAGGGATAGGCTAAAACCATTATTAAAAATAAAATGTCATAAATTATGGATTCTTAATAAATTAAAATCATTAATTATTAAATATATTATTAAACGAATTCTATAAAATGTCGTTTGAGGCGCATTACCTACCAGATGAGAGTTAACGATAAAGGTTCGTTCGTAGCCACAATGTACGGAAGGAACAAATAACCTGCGTTTCTGTAAATAAAATGAGCCTTCCATATCTTTTTTTTTATTGATATAATATATATGATTAATATAGAACCATCCGTTTTTTTCCGGACGGTAAAATTCAGTGTAGTGCACAAGCGTACTTTTTTTTTCATTGCCGTCATCTCGGAACGGAAAAAAACGGTCCGGAATGGGGAAAAGTAAAATGACGGACGGTAAAATTCAGTGTGGTGCACAAGCGCCCATATGTTTTTCATAGCTGCCATATCGGTCCGTAAAAAACCGGACCGCCGGATCGGTAAAATTCAGTGTAGTGCACAAACGCCCTTGTATTCTGGTGGAGTATTTATTCATGTGACGCCACGCCGCGCTTACGCCTCGCCGCACAGTGGTTCCATATCGAAAAAAGGTGGACATGGGATCTGATTCTGATTTTTTGAAATATGGTTAGTTCATTTTCATTTTCAGACCACTGTGCGTAGAGCCGTAAGCTCGGGTACGGAGAGACGTGAGCGCGTGGACGACTAGCGGTAAGCGCGGGGATAGCAAGTTGAGCGACCCGCAAAGCCGTTCGTGAGCTGGTCCCGAGGCGAGGCGATTACGTTACGATTCCGATTAGTGTGCGTTGCTGTACGGGGTTTCATACAAAGAATACTGAACCGCTCGAGTTGATACGTTACGATCCGTTTACGAGTTGATATATCTGCTGTGACCTTTAAGGTGACAGTTTGAGTACCTGGAAAGGATTTTGTTTTTTTTAACATTTTGATTTGAGGCCCTGGGAAGGAATGACTTACTTTTTACCCCGGGAAAAAATCTAATTCCCATGGTAAAATCACTTTTAGCGCGGGCAAAGCTGTGGAATGAAATTGATATTTAAGGTGATAAGTTGAGTTCCTGGGAAGGATTATTTTTGGAATAGAGACAGTTCGAGGCCCGGGAAGGACATTACTTATTTATTACCGCGGGAAAAAATCTAATTCTCATGGTAAAATCAATTTAGGCGCGGGCAAATTCGCAGACAGAAATTGGTATAGTTTCAGACCCTGGGAAGGATTATAATAGGATACTTCTAATTTTTTACCTCAAGAATGTATCATATTCCCACGGGAAAATCAGTAGGTATTATTTATTGTCCGTCTTTCACGTCACAATGGAGCAACTGATCAATGTGATTTTTTGTACAGGGGTAGATTGGGAGCTGGAGGATTAGGTACATAGGCTACCTGTTTATTCCGGAAAAATATCACATGCCCTCAGGATAACGTTGTGTATAACGTGATCTATTACCAAATAAGCAATATTATGTCCTCTCATGGTTTTGTAATTAAGACATAATTAACAAACAGTGCCTACTCATGGTTTTGTAATTAAAATCATCGTCTTGGTTAGTCATACATAACTTTATTGTTGTGCTAAACTTTTGCTGCTAAATTAGGTATCACTGACAGACCATTAAGCTAGTTTTTAAATGATACGATCCGGCTAGACAGACGCGACGCGACCAAGCGACTGCAAGGGCAACGCGGGAACGTATGTCGCGCGGCGGACGCTCTGTCGGTTTATCTCATGCAACTAAAATGCCCACAGACTATCAGTCCGCCGTGCCCGCAGGCAAGTGATAGGGCGTTTGTGCACTACACTGAATTTTACCGATCCGGAAAAAAACGGATGCTTGTATTTTAACAATTTAATCATTTATAATAGTACCTAAGAATTATTTATTTCGTGTAGTTTCAATGTTTCGCACCCTAAACTACACGAAATAAATAAATTCTATTATTTATAATAATTAATTATTAAAATACAAGCATCCGTTTTTTTCCGGATCGGTAAAATTCAGTGTAGTGTACAAACGCCCATAGTCTGTGGGGCCCTTATGCGACCAATGCGCGGGAACTCTGCGTCAGCAAAACGGGAAGCAGTATATTGTTACTTGCCTGCTAAGTATACTATCTTTGACCTTATTACCTATTATTTATTATAGTTAGTATTATTTGGGTCACAGCTCCACCATTCCGATGGATGATCAACGCTGGCCCCAAGCAAGTCGAGACCGTTTATTAGGGACAAATAAAAATTGACAAAAAATAGGGACAAATAAAGTAAAAATTAAGATTTTTTTTGTTGTAATGGATAAACTCAACAACTACAGTACTGGGTACCGAACTATTTTTTTTATCAATATAAAGCCACATTATGAAACGGTAATATAGACTATAATTTTATCCCGATATTCCTACGGGAACACTTACCACGTGGGTACCATAATAAAGGATGATGGGACTTTTGGCTTTTATATGGCGACTGGACGTATAACATAATTATATTAAATACCTACTAGCTGACCCAACGCGACTTCGTTCCCGTGGCCCTACCCCCTACCCGTACTCTAGCCCTACCCTACTTCTACTCT
The DNA here is from genome assembly GCA_949710035.1 of Crambus lathoniellus. NCBI lineage: Eukaryota > Metazoa > Arthropoda > Insecta > Lepidoptera > Crambidae > Crambus > Crambus lathoniellus. The sequence goes on from OX453310.1 coordinate 14,998,490, forward strand.
ACCCCTACTTACCCCCCCCCCCCCCTATTTTCTCACCGTTAAAACTTTCCTTGGACTTCCACGAACATTTCAATACCAAAATTTGCCAAATCGGTCCAGCCGTTCACGCGTGATGGCGTGACCAAGGGAAATAGGGATTCATTTTTATATAATTCGAAAAGCGATGATTGTTTATCTAATAACAGGGCCCAAAACGATATATTGTTTACCTGTTATGGCAAGAGGGTAACAATAAGATTTGAATTTTGAACAGCTTCATAACTGATTTTGTATTGGTATGGGGCAAACAGTTGATTTTTTTTAAGTACTGCACACCCTTTGCTACGCTCCAACCAATGCTTCTTTAATTATGTTCTAAATTCAAATCTCATTATTAGCCTCTTGTCATAACAGGTAAACAATGAATCGTTTTGGGCCCTATTATTAGATAAACAATCATCGCTTTTCGAATAGATGGGATAAAAATATATTTCTATTCTGTTGGTTAAACGTCCATTTAACCCATCATCCTTTAAAATAACAGTTATATCGTTGTTTATGTGAAGTTTATGTTAAGTTACTTAAGTTGCAAACTCGTTCGTAATATTAACATAGTACCTATATGATGGAGCCCAACCTTTAATTAATTTTGTTCGAGTGTGAAATTGAGGTTAAGCTCTTTGTAGTATTAGTATTCTGTGTGAGTTCGTGTATTCATAATTTGGTCGCTATGTAAAATTTATATGTTCTGACATATACCTACGAGTATGTTAATCAAATTAAATTATTTAAAAGTGATAAATAATTTCAAAGTTATCTTACTTTTGTGGAATCCTTACGTTACCTGCTAATACTTTAATGGTAATGATGATTTATAATTATAATACGATTAAATAGGTGATTCCTTAATAATTTAAGAAAGCATCTACACACAGTAGGCGTCCAGTGAAATACTTATATTTTTATATTCTATATTTTAACAAACTCTTTGTAAATGCCCGATTAAAAAGTCTATAGACTTCATTCTTTTGCGGTAGGTTTATTTGTTTTCTCACTCATGCTCTGAAATGTTAACATTCCATGTTAACAAAAAAATGTATTTCCTCGCATTTCGTGAGAAAAGTTTTATTCAAGGCTTGTTCTGAAAGCTATTTGCATTGCCTCGAATGATTAAAGCATTCAAAACCATCCTCGACAATGCAAATTTCTAGCTTCCCGTGCTCGGCTATAATGTACTATTACCTATCTCTGTTACAGAGTTTTTATCCTATCATATTCTACTTTATCAATCTGTTTTATTATTTTACATGCTTTACAAATTAGTAAAAGGGTATACACCTACGTTTTAGTGAATTCAAAACAAGGGATGATTTTTTAAACCATTTGGCCTGGTAAAAAAGTTCAATTTACGAAATAATCTAGAAACCTATTTCAATCGCAGAAGCAGAACCTATACATTTATTTTAAATGTGAACGTGCTTGAGAATCTCCACGTCCGCGAATAATGACTTTTGCCGCCTTCTTACGAATGTCTGACCTTCTTTATTGGTCATTCACCATATTCATTCTTGCTTAGAAAATAATCAGGGGTTAAAATAGAAATATAACATTTATTAAAAACTATCAGATTTTTTATTTCAGTCACTTGGATATAATGATTGACGAGTTACATATCTTATAAATTTTTTAATTTTTTGCTCTTACTATGGGCCACACTCTCTATATTATGGCTCATTTTCACTGGTCGTTAACTCACGTTCGTTATAAAGCATACGGGCAATCCCCGCAGGCGAGGAAACGACTAATGAAAAATGAAAGTAACAATTCGAAAACGCCCGTCTGTGGGGAGTTAAAATAGCAGGAGTAATATTGTATTTTTCCTTTAACAATGTTTTAATATGATAGGTAATAATTATTATACACGATCACTAACACTCATATGAAATCCGGCCAATGATTTAAAAAATTATTGCGATTCAGAAATATAAGTAATAACGTTTTGAGTTTCATAATGCCGAACTTACGGGAAGCTAGGTTTAATTTTTAACTTAAGATGCGTCACGTGGGCCAGTGACGGAACATGAAACCAAAAACGTGACACAAGCATTTTGTACCCGCCGAATTTGTATTTGAGTTTTGGCAAGTAAACAAGGATCATACACAGTGGCCATGTAATTAAGCTGTGAAAACACCAAGGACTCTACCAGTGATGATAACGAGCTGGCTTTTTCGTATTAAGTAGGTACATCATTTTGCAACATTTTCAATACCTTAGCTAAAAAGATTAACTTTATTGCGTTGCTTTTCTTTCAATACATCATTATATATTAATTTATAGTGGTTTTTACCCGCGTGATACCCATCCCCGTGGGAATATCGGGATAAAAGCCTATGTTATTCAGGAAGAATGTAGCTTTCTAATGGTAAAAGAGTTTTTAAAAACGTTCCTTCTAGTAGTTTTTGAATTTATCCATTACAAACTTACAAACAAACAAAAACTCAAGTCTTTCTTCTTTATAATATGAATATATATAAGTGTAGATCGAATTCCAATAACTTTTGCCTTACGCCAAGTTGTATTGGAAAAGAATTAGTTTACGTCAGATACACCCCGCTGTCTGGCGAGAATTCCTCTATGAAATGTATTACTCCCAATCAATTACATCTTCAGCATCATCTTAACGAAATTATCACTTCGCTTGTGTTGGATATTTTCGTGATCACAAGGACAATCGACAAATTGATTATAATAAGTCTGTCTGTACATACTTTAGTACCTTGCTACCTAAACTAAAAACGATAAAAAAGATTAAAATACTCTTTTTAAAAGATTTATGAAAGTTCAGCCTTACAACTTATTGTAAGGCTAAACCAAGTGCACTGATTCCATATTTTTTTAGTTTATCGGCGTTGGTTTACATAATATGTTTTCTTTTTAATAATACCTCTTCAATGAATTCTCTTCTATTACTTTTAAGAACTTTTGTGTAAACACTTATCGTTCATTTACTATTTTATTCTACCTTTGCCTAAAGTTTTTTTACGCTTTTTGGGTATAAATACCCAAAATCTTTGTTCATGTTTCGCAAATTATTGAACTAATCTTATTTAAGAATACCTACTAGTAGGTATATACCTACAGCACTACAAAAAACTTTAAGTCATCTACTCATCAGTTCAGATGAATCGTAAGGCAGTGAGCAGAGCATGACTGTGCTTTGGCATTTGATCAAAAATCTGGAAATTTGTTTGGTAAGTAAGGTCAACTATAAAAATCTCATTAGTTTTTTTACTACACTTACTAAACGTTACTTAACACTTTTATTCTAAAACAATTATTTAAACCGCTGTGCAATGTGGTTTGCATTATTGTGGTGTGTTCAATCATCATCATCACCATAATTTCAGCCGTACGACGCCCACTGCTGGGCATAGGCCTCCCCCAAGGATATCCACAGCGGTCGGTCCTGCACTGCCCGCATCAAGCGGCTTCCCGCGACCTTGACCAGATCGTCGGTCCACCATGTAGGGGGCCTGCCCACGGAACGTCGTCCGGTTCGCGGTCGCCATTCGAGAACCTTTCCGCCCCAACGGCCATCGGTTCTCCGCGCTATGTGTCCCGCCCACTGCCACTTCAACTGAGCAATCCTTCGAGCGATGTCGGTCGTTTTAGTTCTCCTGCGGATCTCATCATTTCTGATTCGATCGAGCAGGGAAATACCAAGCATCGCTCTCTCCATTGCTCGCTGGGTGACCTTAAGCCTTCTTATGAGACCCATAGTAAAAGACCACGTCTCGCTTCCATAAGTCATAACTGGCAACCCACACAGGTCAAAGACCTTAGTCTTGAGACATTGAGGAATTTTGGACGCAAATATATGCCGGTATGCATCATAAGCCTAAAAAATAAAAATGCTGTCGAAAGTCACTATTCCACGCGGACGAAATCGCGGGCACAGCTAGTAATGAATATATACCTACGCTCTATAAAAATTATACTGGACAGGACCAGGTGCGGGTAAAACTTGCGTGGAGATGGTTCCGACAAAACGAGATCTCTTTATTCCCATCTTTGTTTAATTTTGAAGGAGGTACAAGTAAAATTAATAGGTAAGTATATGTCATTCGGTACAGATCGTAAAACTTTACCTTTTATTTTAATTTGGCCTTTGATGGGACTCCCATATTATGAACAGTGTTTTGAATCAACAAATTTAAATTTGTAGTTACTTAGCCTACTTTTAATAAAAAAAAATCGAATAGGAGAATATTGTTTACCAACTGTAAATGTAAGTTTGTAAGCATGTGTATCGTTTCCTTGTAATACCATAGACTCTTATATTTTTTCCAGTAATATTTAAGTAAAGAACATACGGGTTTTGCACATAAGGGGGAATGGTCAATTTCGTCGTTTTTCAAATAACTTTTATACCATCCTTTGTAGAACTTTAACAAAACAATTTATGAAATCTTTCCAGTACGCAAAACTATTTTTTTAAATCTTTACGCAATACAAAAAACCCCGCAAAAGACACTCCCCAATTCAAAATTCAGTTGTTAACGTTATGGCCTCTGTCTTTAAGTCACGATAAAGCATCCTACTAATATTATAAATGTGAAAGTTTGGATGTTTAGATGTTTGGATGTTTGGATGTTTGGATGTTTGTTACTCAATCACGCCAAAACGGCTGAACGGATTCGGCTGAAATTTGGTATATAGATACTTTGAAGCCTGGAGAGGAACATAGGCTACTTTTAATCCCGGAAAAATATCACATTCCCGCGGGATACCGTCGTGTAGTCCACGCGGGCGAAGCCGCGGGCGAAAGCTAGTTTATTATATGCTTAATTTCAACTCATATGGTCCAGTAGTGTCGGAACAAATTGTAGGGAATAAAATGGTCAATTTTCGTCTTCTTTATATCTTTTAGCTTAAAAAACCGACCTTAGAACACATGAGCAAATATCTTAGAACATTAAAAAAATATACATTTGAAATCCCTACAACAATACCTTTCTTTTGATAGGCTACATGACACATTCGAACTTTTTCTTTATTTCTTTAGGTAAGTACTTTTATTTCGCATTCAGTTTGCTTACGATATACCTTCGTATTTGGGTCACAGAAAAGCACACGAATACCCAATTGCAACTCATTTGGTCCAATAGTTTTGGAGCAAATTGTCTTAAGCACCAGACGGACAGACGCACGAGTGATCCTTTAAGGGTTTCTTCTTTTGTTTTTTTTTGTCAAAACCCTAAAAATATATATAAATGTATAGGTACCTAAATAATCTATATCCATACTAATATACTAAATGTGAAAGTGTGTTTGTTTGTTTGTCCGTCTTTTATGTCAAAACGGAGCAACGGATTGAAGTGGTTTTTTGTATAGATATAGTTTGGTAACTAAAGAGTGACTTAAGGCTACTTTTTATCCCGGAAAAACATCACATTCCCGCGGGATAACGTTGTGTAGACCACGCGGGCGAAGCCGCGGGCGGAAGGCTAGTAATTTAGATAAATGGCAGTTGAACCTAAACTCATATCATGACTTTTTTATAAAACGTATTGGTTGCCCAATATTATTTTTAATACAGTTGCTTAAAAAGTGGCGTATTGCAGGGACGTATAGCGTTCGGGATGTGGGCTATTACACACTCGAGCTTTTTCTATACCTTTCCCGAACTCGTGCGTTTTCTTTCCCAACTGTCAAAATAATGTCTATTAGAAAGAAAAAACAAACCACAAACTTTAAAAAAAAATCGTAGAAGTTTCTATGATTCATGCAAATATTTCTAAAAAGAAGCTACTAATTTGTTTCAATATCAGATATAAAATTAATTTTAATTAAAATTTAAACATTTAATTAATATTAGTATCGGCCAAATTAAATTTATGAATATAAAAAAATTGGCTGTATGACGTGCACTGCGATAGTCTCTGCTTATAGGAGTTTGCGCGGGTTTTTGATATGTTAGGTTTCATTTAATTTTATCTCATTTAATTTCATTTTCATTTCATATCAATAAAAAAGTTCTACTGAAGACTTGGCTGTATGGGCATAGTTCCCATGGCCTACCCAGAATGGGTGACGAAAACAAAAAAATCTCTGCCTATATTCTTTTACGATTAGTTAATTGAGTTTATTGTTTTTTATTATTTTATTAAATTGCTTCATTTTTTCGCAACTGTATTAAAAATAGTTGTTCAGTACACGTGCGTAACCGTCATTGCAACTTGTTCCGACTGTCAACCCTCACCTTCGGCTGCGCCTCGGCTCGGGTAGACATTTGTCGAAACTCTTTGCAATGACAGGCTTTCCGCACTTATAATGAAATATACTATAATTCAAAGCATGGTGATGGCAAACCATAAAACGTAATTAATATGTTTCTGACTGTAATACGCAACGGGAATACTCAGAATACAATGTAACGCTTCATAAATTATACTATTACTATGGAAATTCTGCAGTTCCGGCATTTAACACTGCTGCCTCGTTAAATTTGAAATTCACGGTCAATATCTCAACCTTTAAAGTTTTTACAGATTTAACCGATTCAACTTAATATGCCCAAAATATTTTTAGAGAGACCTATTTTAATAAAAAAAACCTGAATAAAAATGTTTTTACTTTTCTTTTCCACTAAGATTTTAAATTAGTTATTGCATTGAACTCAACTCAGTAAGAGTGACCCAAAATTTATTTATGGAATAAAACTTTCGAGAGGAATTCGTTAAATTTTTGAGGAGCATTTACTGCTTGAAACCAGGGGCCCGATTCTACTAAATACATGGTAGTTCAATGACAAATCAATTGGACGCCAAAGTCTCAAACGGTAGTCTACTGTCCAAAAATGTTCAATGATTGATCATTGGTCGGTCATTGGTCGGCCAATGAAATACTATGCAACCAATCGGTAGTCTATTGTTCAATGTTAAATCAATGGTCAATCACTTGTCGTTAAATCGGTATGCTACTCCTTATTTGACGTTTGCAAATACCGATGATCGACCATTGATTTGTCATTGTTTTGTCATTTTGCAAAAGTAAGCTAGTCAATCAAATTGTTCGTCTGTAGAAAGGTGAAGACTACAAATAAAATTAAAAATATTGTGTTTCTTTAGTTTATTCACGTTTGTTGGTGGAATTATCGTTAAGATGAATCCATCAAACTTTATTTTACGTCGGCGATTATTAGAAATCGCTGATAGGCAAGACCAAAGAAATCAGCAGCGACGAAATCGACGGCGAGATCGCGCGACATTACGTCAAAATGTTGACCCATTTTTGCTCCCGTACGCGGAATTTGTGCGCACATTTAGACTGACGAAGGCTGGAGTCAGGGAGTTGGCGGAGGACCTCACTCCACTTATTCCGAATGAGATGAGGCGTGATGGGATACCCGTGATGTTGAAGGTATGTTATAATATATAGCTAGGTATATTTATATAAATAAAACACTTTCACGGATTTTATCACGCAATTTTTTCAACAACTTGGTTAAATTTTAGTTGTTTTTTTGGAAACGTCGGATAAACCAAAAAATCTCAAAATATTTACTCGCAATATTTTTAAAATTGCTATCCAACGACACCCCACACTATGGGGTAGACAAGAAAAAAAAATACATCCCCACTTCGGCCACTTCACGTGTAGAGGAGGAAACCGAAAAAAAAATATTTTAAAATTTTTACTTCACCACTTTGTCGGCGTGATGTTGCAAGTATGTTCTAGTACTAAGACTCTTTGCTAGTCTGGGGACAGACGGACAGACGGACATGGCGAAACTATGGTTCCTTGTTGACTACTGAACCCTAAATAGGCACAAAACCCTTTTAGATTTTGTTCGAAATCCTGTAAAAATTATTAAAAAAAAATGCAATTAAAAAAACAAGTCCAGCACGTTTATTGATAGAAAAAATATTGTAAATCTTGAAGGAAGCAATGGCTGTATAAAATTTATTTCTTTGCCTTTTCCGAAAGAGAATAATGAAGCAAATAACTGACACATTTCATGTCACCTATCATGCATGCTAATGGCATGCTATCATGTACAGTGCCACAAACTTTGGTGTGCCGGTGGCCAAAATGTGAAACTAACGTGATTTTTTTTAATGTTATTTTGCTGTCAAGTTGATGTCCAACCATAGTGCTGCTGGCGGCTGAAGTTCTTAGAAGTCAGGGCCGGTTAAATTACTACAAAAAAAAGAAAAACGTACGTAGCGCCGCTGTCACCGGCACAGAAAAGGTTGTGGCACTGTAACTTTAATGCAATGATCATCCAGGTGTCATCCTGTCGTCATCCAGATGTCATCCTGTCGTGAAACCAAACAAATTTAGTAGAATACCAATTGACTCTGGTAGTTCGTTGGTATGACTTCTGTATGATAGTTGTCTGGTGATTTTTCCTAATTTAGCAGAATCGGGGCCCTGGACAAGATCAAAGAAAAATTGTTGCGTTAACTTAAACTTAATCAAAATTCGATAAAAAAATAATAATTATACTTCATGCTTCGTCCTCAAGATTAGCTTGATTAACACTTGTAATACGCCCTAGTAATCGCCAATTTCACACTATATTGAGAATATACCTACTTATAAATTAAAAAAGTAATAAAAGACAATTATTATTTTTTAAATTTCAAATGCGGGTAGTCAAGAGCAACCTGGCTCAAGCGCCCGTCATAGCTGTCATTCGCTTTCTAGTGCGTCGCCGTTCCACATCTAGTTTTTAAATTGTGTTAAAAAAGTTGTTAGTTGTTGTTAAAAGTGATTATTTAGGATGCCCAAACGCAAAAAAGATAATTGTGAACACATTACACGAAAAATTATAAGATTGGGGAGGAAGTTGGAGCGAAAAAAGAAGCACCACCACACCGGTAAGATTCATCTTGTTCTGAGTTATCTGAACAATCCTATCGCTCGTCGTCCTTATCTAAAGGTACGTTATGTATTTTTATACATTCATAGGTCACTGGCCTTGACATATTATATTACAAATTGAAGTTCAGTAACCTGGCTTTCTAACGTTTCGCAAAAAAAATGCAAACGATAATTACGTTCAACGATGAAACTTTTTGACTATTTAACTACTTATTACTAAGTTTGTAAAATAAATACTTTTTAATAAAGTATAACAAAATTATTAATTAATTTTAAAGTTATAATTGAACATAAATGCATTAGTTCGGCACAGACTTTTACAAGTTCTCGTATAAGTAGATTTCAAACAGTTTGCGGGCAGTACTTTCTATGAACTGGGACTGCTTCTTACTGAAAATAATTCACATAAGTGACTAAGCTAAAAAAGAGCTTTGTACTCTAAAGTATTATGCTTATTATGATGTGTCGATTTTCAATAGTTTGCGGACAGTACTTTTCTTTCAACTGGTACTGTTAAACAGTTTGCGGGCAGTACTTTCTTTGAACTGGGACTGCTTCTTACTGAAAATAATTTACATAAGTGACTAAGCTAAAAAACAGCTATGTACTCTAAAGTATTATGCTTATTATGATGTGTCGATTTTCAATAGTTTGCGGACAGTACTTTTTTCGAACTGGGACTGTCTCTTACGAAATTTAATTGCATACCTAAGGTTAAGCAATACATAATCTCAAATAATGATAACATAATCATCATTATATTATATTATTATACACTGCAGTCACTGGGTCCTACAAACAGTACAACGGGACTGTTATAAGGTACTTTTAAGTGTTGTTTGCGGACAGTACGTGTTGTTATAACTGGGGACTGTCTCTTACAATATTATGTATGAACATGAGGCTTGCTCTGTCCCTTACATACGACCTAGAGGTCATAGTTGACCATGTTTTAAGGGTTAACCTGAAGGACAATTAGAACAAGTGCTGGAGCCACTTTTGGAACCAACCCAGTACATCCCAGTCTGAAAACATTACAAATATACAGGACTAGCTTCCGCCCGCGACTTCGTCCGCGTGGACATTCGAGAAAATACTTAGGGGACCAATAACCAGGATAAAAAGTATTCTATGTTTTAATTTCATCAAAATCCGATCAGCCGTTTTTACGTGATTAGGCGGGTCCTCCCTCACCAAGCGAGCAGCGTCGCGCGAGGCAGAACGTTTGCCACGTGCGGCGGGCCTCACACGAGGCTGCTCACTTGGTGAGGGAGGACACGCCTAATCACGTTAAAAAGGCTGATCGGATTTTGATGAAATTAAAACATAGAATACTTTTTATCCTGGTTATTGGTCCCCTAAGTATTTTCTCGAATGTCCACGCGGACGAAGTCGCGGGCGGAAGCTAGTAAATAATAGTGTCAGTTTCACAATCAAAAAGTTAGTTCTGAGTAGCTTAGGTACCAAGAACTTTTTAGGGTACTTAAGATGATTTAGGATTCTATACCCTATTTACCCCCTGGGTTTGATTTTCGAAAACTACGAAATGGAATGCCTACTTGTTTTAAGAAGTAAGCCTACAAAGTTTCAAGTTGAAATGTCTTTTTTACCCCCTGCTTTTTCATTCAAAACTTCAGCCCTATTTCAACCTTTTAGGTGTTGAATCATGTTCAGCGTGTTAAACATCAAAATAAATGCCATTTTTGCAATCGTCATCCCATAAAACCTTAATAACGACATCAATATCGATTTTTAGGTTTATTTATCCCATATAACCTCTAAGGGGTTGATTTTCGAAAAAATACAAAATATGTATTTGCTTATTTTTTTTACTTTCCGACCATAAGCCTAAATAATAAATTAAATAAAGGACTTTGCAGATACAACATTTCATCCCCCTCTTCACCCCTTCGGGGGTGCAATTGTCAAAAACGCTGACACAGGAAAATATTAATTTTCAATTGCCAGCCTAAATACAAAATTTGATGATCCTAACTTCAAAACTGACGGACTTTTATACACATAATCATCCCCTATTTTACCCCCTGGGTTTGATTTTGGGAAAATTACGAAATGGGTTGCCTATTTGTTTTAAGAAGTAAGCCTACAAAGTTTCAAGTTGAAATGTCTATTTTACCCCTGATTTTTCATTCAAAATTTCACCCCTATTGCAATCTTTTAGGGGTTGAATCATGTTCAGCGTGTTAAACATCAAAATAAATGCCATTTTTGCAATCGTCATCCCATAAAACCTCAATAACGACATCCATATCGATTTTTAGGTTTATTTATCCCATTTAACCTCTAAGGGGTTGATTTTCGAAAAAATACGAAACATGTTTTCGCTTATTTGTTTTACTTTCCGACCATAAGCCTAAATAATAAATTAAATGAAGGACTTTCCAGATACAACATTTCATCCCCCTTTTCACCCCTTCGGGGGTGGAATTGTCAAAAACGCTGACACAGGTAAATATTTATTTTCAATTGCCAGCCTAAAAACAATGTTTGAAGATCCTAACTTCAAAACTGACGGACTTTCATACAAACATTCATACTCTATTTCACCCCCTTAGGGGTGGAATTTCCAAAAATCCTTTCTTAGTGGATGCCTACACTGTATAACGTATCTATGTGCAAAATTTGAAGTCTCTAGGTTCAGCGGTTTGGGCTGTGCGTTGATATCTCAGTCAGTCAGTCAGTCAGTCAGTCAGTCAGTCAGGACTTTGAATTTTATATATATAGATGGTCATTCGTCGACTGAGGCTCCGAAGCGTGATCTACCTTCAGATCAAACGTCTGCTCTTGAAATAGAAAACATACAGTTAGATATTGAAGTATTAGAAATATTAGGTACTGACCCTACTTCAGTCAGGAGTGCTGGAGTTTTCCAGCACTGGTTCACAACAGGTATTAACAAACAATTGCGTAAAAAACTCATAAGGATCATGTAACCCAGAAAATTGCAAATTGATTGACCCACCTGAGCTTGATCCTAAGATTAAAGCAGCTGTTTCAGATATTATTGCTAAACGCAATAAGGCCATTTAACTGAAACAGAAGGAATCGACTGCTGGAAACACTTGTCTGGTAAAATCTATACTATTATATTGTCTGCAAATGAGAAAAATACAGCCTTGCTAAAAACACTTATGGATTTGGCAAAAATTATGTGTGATTGTCAACATTCTAATTCAATTTACATTTTTTTTTCTGAATGCCGTGAAGATGGATCTAAGGGATTCTCTTCAAAATATTAAAATTGATAAACAATTATTCGGCGAAAACTTAAGGGAACATAAAATCAGATTAACAAGTCTGGCACAGACCCAAAGCAATCAACGACACAAAAGTTTCCTAATAAGAAGCCAAGCTCTAATCCATACAGTTCTTCGCGAAATTTAAACTGGAAGGGTCCGGGTCCTAGTCGCAGGCCGACGGGCCCTCCCAGGACGAAGGAGCCTGCAACGACTTCGACGCATAGACGCTCATCAACTTATCGAAGCAGTCGCAGTATCCGTCGCAGAGACAGAACAACAGCCGACGTTAAATACGTTAACGCATGCAGGTCGTTTATCATTATTCTATAAAGAATTTTTAATGATTACCAAGGACTCACTGGTTCTTTTTTCATATAAAAGGATACAAGATTCCCTTCAATCGAAAACCGATGCAACCTGTATCACCGTCAACCCGAAAATGTAGTGAAAAGGAAAAGGCTCTTTTCATACACGAAATTAAAAATTTGCTGTCTCTGCAATTTCATAGATAACAGATCTGATCAAGCTATCAAATATTTTTTAGTACCCAAGCCAAATGGGAAGATGCGCTTCATCTTAAACTTCTCACTAAATAATTTTCTTGACACAAGTCATTTTCAACTGGAGGATTTAAGAACAGTTATAAAATTGATATCGAGAGATTGTAACCGTGCACAGTAGACCTGAAAGACGCATACTTTTTGTTAAAAATTCACAAGGGAGACCGAAAATATCTAAAATACCAATTTGATCAAAAAACATATGAATTTAATGTCATATTATTTGGCTTAAACACAGCTCCTTTGGATTTCACTAAAGTCATCATGAAACCGGTCAATAAAACTCTTAAGATTATGTGGTTACCTGTTAACAATATATTTGGATCACCTCTGTCTTATATAAGGGTCTTATAACTTACAAGATACCGTAAAGTTGCTTACAAGCTTAGGTTTCATTACAAATACCGATAAAAGTAATTTTATACCTTCTCAGTCTTGTAAGTTCTTAGGATGTAGTTTAGACTAAAAGAAATTCTAGGTCACTGTGCCAAAATTGAATTTGCAATACAAAAGTTTTCTAACTTAAAAAGGTGTACTGTTAATATCCGCCTGTCCCGCCGTGAAATGCAGCTGGTTGTATACTAAATTATTTGAAATATATATAATAAGTACATGGATATACCTTGTTATTTGGAACAGGATTTCTATTGGTGGAGCCGCACCAAAATAAAAATAGTGGGGACATTAAATGGCTGATGCTGATGATGATGATGATGACCTGGAAGTTTTTTCAGGTGCCTCAACTACGGGGTGGGGAATTGCATGTGGAGACGACAGAGCTAGTGGTTTATGGAGTGTAAAAGAAAGTAGCAGACAATAAATTATTTAGGAATTCTTGCTGCGTTTATTGGTTTAAGATATTGACTGTCAAATACTTCTACGAACTGACAATACCACGGTAATTTCCTACGTAAACCGTATGGGTGATATACACTCCCCACACCTGACAGAGATCGCAAAAGACCTCTGGCAATGGCGTAAACGTAAAAATCTTTACGTTTTTGCATCTCATATTCGATTTTCAGATAATACTATGCAGGCAGACCAAGAATGGCAGCTACCTGATTATGCCTTTCAACAAATTGTTGAAAACTTTCATAGGCCTGACATTGATACGCTAGTCGTTGAAATAATAAATGTCCAAGATATATATCATGGCATAAGGATCCGGATGCATACGCCGTAAATGTTTTTTTCAGTGTCGTGGTCGAAATTCAATTTTTATGTTTTTGCTCCTTTCACAATGATTATTAAATGTTTAAGAAAGATTATCTCTGACAATGCCACAGATATACTTAATAGTTGTTGCATTTTGGTCCACATAACAGTGGTATCCACTATTTAAGAGTCTTTTAATAATTAAACAATTCGTTTTCAAAGCAGATTCAAACCTAATTTTATCTACAAATTCCAGCCGCAAACAAATGCGCAACTCCATTACCCTGGTGATGGTGATGATACAAAGCGGCGTCAAACAATTTTCTCTCGGCATCATGCTTAACTCCCTTTTAGATAACTCGTATAAACAATACGAAGTTTGCTATTAAAAGTGGTTTATTTATTGTAAACTAAATAAACTAAACTTATACGAAAGTATCAACTCCCGATATACAACATTTTTTGCATATGATTTTAACAGTGGCGCTCAGTATGGCACAATTAACTGTTATCATTCTGCTTTGGCTTTAATAACTAAAATTAATATCTCACAAAATCAAGAAATAAAAAGATTTATTAAAGGAGTTTTCGTACCAGACCCCCCTAAATTTAATGAAGTCTGGAATATAGCTTAGTTTTAAATTGTCTTGAAAAGTGGTTTGCTAACGAAAGTTAGAATCTGGAAAAAATATGTATAAAAAAAAAAAACTTTATTAGCCATTGTCACAGCCCATAGGGTATGACGAACCCTTTCAAAAAATAATATTTGTTATATTAAAAAGTCTTCTATAGCAATTAAAATCAAAATTTACCATTCTCATAAAGACATCTAATGGTAGCGCAGCTCAACCATTGCTCGTTATACCATTCTATAACGAAAAGCCAAGTATTTGTCCTGCAAGAGTTTTGATTACTTACCTTGAAATGACAATGTCTCTCTGTCCTGATTCCAACAATTTATTTATTAGTTACCGAAAGCCATATAAGCCTGTTACATCACAAACCTTATTCAAATGGATAAAAAATACGTTACATTTAAATGGAATTGATATTTCTACGTTTACTGCGCATAATACCCGATATGCTGCTACGTCAGCTGCGCAAAATTTAGGTTTAAGCATAGACCAGATTATAAAACTGCAGGTTGGTTTTCAGAATTACATACGTTTGTCAAATTTTATAACAGGCCAGTAAACAGCAATTATGATAAAAAACTTGGCACCACTGTTTTGAGAGCTTAATCAAAATATTTTTCGTTTATTTAATAAGCGATGTTGATTTTTTATGTAACAAATAATACTTTTTTATTGCTTTTTGTTCTATGTTGAGAAAATAAAGAAGCAAGCTATGTTATAATTTCAATCCATATTATTCAGTAACCTATTACAATTTTTGCATATTTTTCGAACACTTAGACTCTAAACGTCTACAAGTGTTAATCAAGCTAATCTTGAGGACGAAGCATGAAGTATAATTAGAGATTAAACGAACTTACCTGAAGTGAAGTTCTATCTTAATTATACGAAGGCTTCGTCCGAAGCGATTAGCATCCCTCCCTCCCAAAAGTTATTACCTACTCCCCTATATTATTCGAAAAATATAATACTCCAAACTAAATGACAGCTATGACGGGCGCTTGAGCCAGGTTGCTCTTGACTACCCGCATTTGAAATTTAAAAAATAATAATTGTCTTTTATTACTTTTTTAATTTATAAGTAGGTATATTCTCAATATAGTGTGAAATTGGCGATTACTAGGGCGTACTACAAGTGTTAATCAAGCTAATCTCTTCGGACGAAGCCTTCGTATAATTAAGATAGAACTTCACTTCAGGTAAGTTCGTTTAATCTTTAATAATTTTATAAATATTCATATGGATTGTTGTTAACTGGTTGTTAAAGTAAGTTTATAAAGAGAGAAAGAAAAAACATTTATTACACACACAGAGTAAGTATAGGTTAGGTGCTTACAAAAACACGTAACAAAAAGAACCCGAAATATGTATTGAACAAAAACAAAACAAGTAGGTAGGTACAAAGTGTGCAGCTAAAGGGTCACTGAATGGTCGTTTCATTGAATAGTAGGAGTCAATACTTCAAAAATTGCATTTCTTTTACCCCCCCGACCACAGATTACTAAATAGTTATGCCCCGACTTTAAAAAGAGGAGTGAAGTTTGAAGGGCCTGTGTATCTGTCTGTGGCATCGTAGCTCCTTAACGAATGGACCGATTTTGATGCGGTTTGTTTTGTTTGTAAACTGACGTAATCGATATAGTTATGTTATGTATGAGCTATAATTCGTGAATATTTGTTCAGATGTTTCAAGGTCATCAGCTCTTTCAGTTAGCAGCAGTTAGCTGCATCTAAGTCGCATAATGGGTATTTACAAACCTTTGTTTGTAATTTAAAAATAATGAAATATATAATTATCAACTTTAAACAAATAAAATTCTAAAAAGTTTTTTGGGTCGGGGGCTTTTAAATTGGTTTGCGATATGTAGCTGAATGTCAAATGCAAGTATACAAGTTAAACTTAAAAGTAACTTTGACTTTAATTTTAATAAACAGTGTAAGTATATTTAAATAAAAAATAAATGTTTAATTTCATTCATTTGCTATTTTTAAAATTACATTTGATCAATTAAGTTTGTCGAGCTTGCATGTGTTCGATGTCATCATCATTCTCTTGCCTTTTTCCCAAATATTTGGGGTGGGTGCAGTTTCTCAATATTGGCCTAAGATACGAATAGGGATCGACCTTCACCCATCTGTTAAATTGATGACAATAATGTGTTTTATGTCAAACTAGTTTTCCGCCCGCGGCTTCGCCCGCGTGGACTACACAACGTTATCCCGCGGGAATGTGATATTTTCCGGGATAAAAAGTAGCCTATGTTCCTCTCCAGGCTACAAAGTATCTATGTCCCAAATTTCAGCCAAATCCGTTCAGCCGTTTTCGCGTGATTGAGTAACAAACATCCAAACATCCAAACATCTAAACTTTCACATTTATAATATTAGTAGGATTAAGTATGCTATGCTAAATAAAATATCGCGAGTGGGTTGGCAAAAATTTTCCTGTAAAGACATACTTACTTATTTTAATTTCTTTCATAAAAAAATCGACGAATATTGCACCTAAGTGCCTACCTACCTTTTTTATTCTAATCGATAGTATGAGGCCTACATAATTATTTATTTCACAAACAAATTGGTGCAAACTACTCATTTATTATTAAACTTTCAATCGCTGCCAACCCTATGTTCTGATTAAAATAACGTAGCCAACCAAACGTTTTTACATTTTCTAGACTCCATTCTATCGAATAGTATAAAACTTATTCATTAAACAGATGCGATTCGTTATCGATTTGATTCGATTGCAATCGTCTATTAAACATAACCTTGGCAGGAAAATTTCGGCCAACCCACTGGCAACATAAATGTAGCCTGTTAAATTTGATGTAAAATACTTTTGATACTTTTGAACAGGATCCCTATCCATATCTCATTCTCAGGCTAGGTATATGGCATTTGTCAAAATTAGACAATAGTACGCAAAATGTATAATATTTCTGCATTCGATATAATATTATTATAGCATATTTAAGAGGAATTTACCATAAGCAAAATATAAATGTATTTTCTCTCTTTCTTTTTCATGATAAGCAATAACTGTAGAATAGGATTTACCTACACGTTTCGGCTGCTCTATTTACTCCATTAAAAGATGTAACAACGATTTTGAATGATTGGTTTGTACCTTCATCTCAGATATTATCCGTAGGAATCGTGGGACCATTCCACACTCGATTCACTTACACAAGCAAAGATAATGGCTCAATTTCCTCTTGGGAATGAGTTAGGAATTTTGTGAGATGCAACGGTGGAGTTGACAAATCATTTGCTTTCATCCGGCTGCGAAACGATATTATGTTTATGGATGAATGGAGGGTGTTCCCGTAATGTTTTACGGTTGGATTAAGGTTCTAGGATATACATTTGGACTGTATTAATAGATTTTTATGCAACTGTTGTATAATGAGGGGTATTAAAACACGAGTGTGTTAATACCTAATTACTTATGTACAGTTTCATACGGGACATTCATTTATTACGTAAGACTATTTTCGCTAGTTTTTAACCCCCTCTCCCCCTATTATAAGGAAAAATAAGAATAGGCCGACCTTCTCCCCCCTGTGTTTGATATTTATTACGTAAGAATCTAAAGATTGAAGAAGATGAATACATGTTTGGTTTGTTTTAATGTTTATTTTTCAAAGTAACCATTTTTCAAATGTTTCACATGGAAATGGAAATCGTTTACCGATACGCATCGTAGCGAGTCTCGGCACTGGCGCGGATGCCCGCGCTTTTTCAAAGTATAATTTTAACTTTGAGCATTTTTGTGGTCTTAAGTAAGAATAGTTCTTACGAGAGACTCCCTCCCACCCAAAAAATAAGACATGGTCGACCCCCTTCCCCCTAAATCGTCTCACGTAGTAAATGAATGGCCCCATACAAGACTTTATCTACATCCATGATATGAATTTTATAAAAAGGTTCTGATAACCTATCCTCTTGTCTGTCTCAGAGATTTTCGACAAATGGCGGGTGTGACCCATCTGTCAAGGCGCTGCTGTGGTAGTGTAACGTGCGTGCCTGACAATTTTCTCTTTTTTGAAATGAGTTGCATATTGAAATTCAGTAAACATTACCCGTTTAGATGATATAATGGTTACCAAAGGCCAAGCAGTGGGTAGTTACGACACTGGATGTTTAAATGTTGGCTATAAGCTTACTGTTTCAGATACTATAATAGAGGATTTATAGCATGGGAGTAGATAATAGTAGATTGTACAACAAGTGCATAAAACGTACTGTTAAGAACTCCTTTTTGATACTATGCCTATACCATAGTCTACTATGTAAAAATATTGACATGACATAACTGAAGAAATGAATAAAGACAGCTATCGAAGGAATACGATATTTTATTATCTTTAATGTAGATTATTTACATGTGTGGTCCTTTTATCGCCGAAAATGGATCAGGATATCTTGCGGAGAAGTGAAAGACTACGAGAAAAGCAAGGTATTGAAATGGCCACCGAAAATAATACGCAAAAAAATCCTGTGAAAACGCCGTCGTCTCTAAGGTCAGCTCGTACTCATAATTCTCGATCAAGTGTAGCGTCTCTGAAACGATTAGCAGAAGCACGCGCTGCAAGGGAGTTAGCCGAGTTAGATAAACAACGCGCTGAACGTATGCGACAAATTGAGGAGGAGCGACAGGCGGCTGAACGCAATCTGATTGAGGCCAGGTTGGCGGAGGAGACGGCGAGGTTGGACGCCACAGTGAACGACGACGACTACGATGCGTCGACTAATACGCAGTCCGTAGTGCAACACTGGGTCGACAACAACATCGCTGGTAATGTCAACGCTATCGATAATCAAGTTTCAACGACGAATGACAGCGGCAATGACTTAACAAACCTGACACGCGCTATCACCGATGCTATAAAGATGACGAGTGCACCGGCGAATGTGGCTTCGGGAGATAAGATGCTAGGTCGATTGTCGGCAAGAGACTTACCACTATTTTCGGGAGATCCGCTGGATTGGCTGAGATTCAAGCACGCGTTTGAGATGACGACGAGAGTAGGACAATACTCCGACGAAGAAAATGTCGCTCGTCTGCAAAGGTGTTTGCAAGGAGAAGCTTGGGAGGCCGTGGCTGCGCGATTAATCACAGTTACGTCATCCAATGATATAATTAAGACTTTAGAATTAAGATTCGGTAGGCCAGAATTAGTGTTGAATAGATTAGTTAATGACATAAAAAAGTTTCCTAAGTTGACAGGTTCTAGGTCCGAATTAGTCTTACTTGCAACTAAAGTTTCAAACTGTGTAGCGGCTATTAGAGCAACTAATGTTAATTGTTTGTATAATAGCGATTTAGTCACTGAAATAGTGAATAAATTTACTGAAAATCTTGTTTACCGATGGATAGATTACATTCATGACAAGGATGCTCACCACCCTCGATTATCCGCTCTCTCTGATTATTTAATGCGGGAGGCCGAACTTGTCTGTAAGGCTGGGGTAGTAGAGCTACCACAGAAAAGTACTAGTAAACAATTTCAATTTTCAGCTAAAAGAAGTGTGTTAACGACTATTAACGATTCTGAAGATGACATTACTACTAACATTGTTTCAGCTCAATGCCATAAACAAGAGATACATTGTTTGTATTGCGATAAGGATGGGCATACACTAGCGAGGTGTAAAATGTTCAGTGAAGAAAACGTAAGTAAGCGATGGACCTGGGTTTGCGATAAGAAATTATGTTTCAAATGTTTGAGTCCGGCACATAGACGTGAACGGTGCAGATCAAGAAAACAATGCAAGGTATGTAATAGAGGTCATCATATATTACTTCATAGGTATGATTGGGTGAAAGATGATGATAAAAAGAATGATGAGAAAAAGAGTGAGAGTGTACGTGAAACTACAGCTAATGTATGGGGCAACGCTGCAAAGTGTACGCGAGTATTTTTAAAAGTTTTACCTGTCACAATACAAGGACCTATAGGGTCTTTCGATACTTACGCGTTATTGGATGAAGGCTCAACCGTTAGTTTAGTTGACAATTCTATTGTCGATAAAGTTGGTGTCGACGGTCCACCGGTTGAACTCAATCTACAAGGAGCAGTTGGCGGTAAAAATAAAATAAGCAGCCGTATTGTCTCACTTACATTACGTACATCGTACGGCGTGCATACACTTGATAGAGTTCGCACTATTAATGATCTGTCTTTGCCTATTCAAAAACTTGATGTACATACTTTAAAGCAATATTCGCATTTACAGGATATTCCAATGGATATATATGACGGACAACCGACTGTGCTCATTGGTCAGGAAAACTGGCATCTGATTGTGACCAGGGAGATAAGGCAAGGTCGTAAGAATGAGCCGGTTGCGTCAAGAACAATGTTGGGATGGGTATTGCATGGTTTTGTCTCCTCGATTACAAGAGATATAATACCTGAATTTAACTATCATCTGCATCAAAACAATTTGGATGAAGATTTACACGAACTTGTGAAGGGTTACTTTCAGATTGATAGCATAGGTTTAAAACAAGAAAATAAGGATAACAACAGACTTACGGCGGATGAAGAACGTGCCTTACGTATTCTGGATACAAAGTCGAATAAGCTTGATAATTGCTGGGAAACCGGATTAATATGGCGATCGGACGACTTGAAGATGCCTGATAATAAGATGAGTGCTATGCAACGATTAAAGATTATTGAAAAAATGATGGATAAAGATGCTAGTTTTGCTGCTGACTATAGCAAACAGGTACATAGCATGCTCGAACGTTGCTATGCAGAAGAAGTTAAAGGTACTATTTCGGGTGAAAGAGTCTGGTATTTGCCACACTTTGGTGTCCGTAATCCCAATAAACCAGGTAAGCTCCGACTAGTTTTTGATGCTAAAGCAGAAACCAAAGGTATCTCATTGAACACTGAATTGTTACCGGGTCCAGATTTATTGAACTCACTTGTAGGTGTTCTGATGCGATTTCGAGAACGTGCAGTGGCAGTAACAGGTGATATTAGAGAAATGTTTCTTAGAGTCAAGATAATAAAAGAAGATCAATACTCTCAAATGTTTTTAAAGGCGTGATTTAGATAGAGATAAACCCCCACGTATGTACAGAATGACATCTATGACTTTTGGAGCAAAATGCTCGCCATGTACTGCTACATATATTTTGCGGAGAAATGCAGATACATTTGCACAGACACACCCAAGAGCTGTGAACGCGATTAAAGAAAGACATTACGTTGATGACTACGTAGATTCCGTGGACACTGAAGACGAAATGAAGCAGCTAATTGAGGATGTGTGTATGATTCATCGTAGTGGAGGCTTCGAGATTCGAGGATTTGTGTCGAACAAGCCTAGTTGTTTACCTGATGAGTCTCAAAATGAAACAGTAAATCTGCTTCAAAACGACACTGTACAACGCACTTTGGGTATGATATGGCGGCCAAAAGCTGATGCATTAGGGTTTGATTTAAGTTTGAAAAAAGTTAACCCTAAAGTTGCCAATGGGACTAAGAAACCTACTAAGAGAGATATACTCAGGGTAACGATGTCTATATTTGATCCCTTAGGGCTCTTATGTCCATTTTTGATTCGTGGTAAAATTTTGTTACAGGAAGTGTGGCGTAGTGGAGTACAGTGGGACGAAGAGGTTGGTGACGGATTTGCTAAAACTTGGTTCGATTGGCTACGAAATTTAAAGGCGTGCCAACAGTTTAGTGTTTCGCGGTGCTATAATTTCAGTAAGTTAGATACCTTTCAGTTACATGTATTTGTAGATGCTTCAGAGCAGGCTTATGCCGCTGTTGTTTATTTACGTCGTGACAACGGTGAAATTTCGTTCGTAATAGGAAAGTGTCGAGTAGCGATTATTTTGGTCCGATGGTAGTTACAATTGGTCGGCGCCATGAAAAACGCTACGGTGCTTTATTTACTTGTATGACTACTCGGGCAATTCACATTGAGTTGGCCGGCAGCTTGACAACTGACTCTACAATTATGGCGATGAGGAGAATGATGAGCCGCAGAGGATGCCCCGCAGTTATGTATTCTGACAACGGCACAAATTTTCACGGTGCTAATACAGAACTTCGGAAAGTAATTCGCGAGATTGACAACGAAGAAAACTCTGCCTTTTTGACAAACCGGCAGATAAGTTGGCGATTTAACCCACCACTCGCCCCACACATGGGAGGATGTTGGGAGAGGTTGGTGCGGTCAGTGAAAACTGCGCTTAAGGTTGTTCTGAAGGAGCAAGCACCCAGTGAAGAGACCTTAATTACTATATTGGCTGAAGTCGAACACACCATTAATTCTCGCCCTCTTACACATGTCTCTGTGTCATCCGATGACCCTGAAGCACTAACGCCCAATCATTTTTTGCTTGGAGGTAGTTCAGGAGTGCCGTGGCTTGGTCCGTGTGACACAGTATCCAGAAAAAGTTGGCGAACTGCGCAAAGACTTGCCGATTTGTTTTGGCAAAGATGGGTACGCGAATTTTTGCCTACCTTATTACCAAGAGGTTGTCGCGGTAGGAACGCTAGCCTTAAGGAAGGGTCATTAGTTATAGTCGTAGACCCTGCATTACCGCGCAATGTATGGCCAAAGGGGATAGTAGAGAAACTTTATCCTGGTCGCGATGGAGTCGCGCGAGTGGCGGATATTCGAACGGCTAATGGTGGCATCATCCTTAAAAGACCATTGACTAAACTTGTACCATTATTGTTGACTTAGTTTTGTTTAAATGTTTTTTGTTACCCGTTGTAATGGTCATTAGTTATTGTTAAATTGTTGTGTTTATAATATGTGCTTTTATGTTTATTATTTATGTTGTGGCGGGAGAATGTTAAGAACTCCTTTTTGATACTATGCCTATACCATAGTCTACTATGTAAAAATATTGACATGACATAACTGAAGAAATGAATAAAGACAGCTATCGAAGGAATACGATATTTTATTATCTTTAATGTAGATTATTTACACGTACCATTTTACCCGAGAGGTATATATCCGGATAGTAGTAGAGGATAGTCAATTCGAGGGTAAAATGGGTTTTATGTACGAGCTATACACTCTGCTTTTCACTTCGAGTGTGAGGAAAATAAATAACAATATTTCAAAAAAGAAAAAATAAAGACTTCGCCATATTGGCGGGAAGACTTTCTTTTTCTTTTTTTATGCGTGACATTGCCAGCACAGTGACTTTAGCATAGATCGTAGTCCAGAATGCTCTTGAAATACTTATTTCTTACAAAACTCATTAATTTTGCCTAGTTTTATTAATTTAGTAATTTAACAGAGATTATGTACAAAATTTAAGAAACAGAATGAAATACGTTAGTTATTAATAATAGTAGATTATTAACCAAGGGGATAAAGCAGTGTCTTCTGTCGCGGGTGACGATTTAAATCGCGAGCCTAACGAAGGACTCTAGATTTACTCCCGAGCGTAGCGAGGGTGTTAAAGACGAGTCCTGAGGGATTTAAGTTCACCCAAGACTAAGACAGCTTTATCACCTAGGAAAATACTCTACTTTTCGTACCATTTGCGAAAAAAATAACACAATAATAATATGAGATAAGCATTTATAAAAAATAAAGTCAATTAAAAGTAAAAGTTAACATTCGAAACATTGGTCCAATTATTGATAGAGAGTTACATTTTTGTTTGGTACATTTATTGTTGATGAGTTGTCTTGGATAAATAATCAAAATAGACAAGAAGTACTTACTGATTCTGAAATTGATAGGCCTTTCGCACTTCTCCACGTTGAAAATTCTTCATAAGTTTTTAAATAATTTTCCTTGGATTTTGTTGGAGCAAATTATTTATAATTGCGGCAGCATTTGCACTGATGGAATCCGACAATTCACTGTCACTGTCGCTTTGATTTAAAATTGTAACGTATTTTTAGAACATTAACTTATTTATAAAAAAATAAAACCGCCTTCAAAAAAACCACATCAAAAAAGTAAGAAATAATTCCTCACCAAATAAATAACGTAAGTACTTTGAAGTCGAGCGTGAAACATGTAAAATTTTTTGTTGTTTTTGTTAAAACCCGCCCGACTTCAAAGTACTTACGTTATTTATTTGGTGAGGAATTATTTCTTACTTTTTTGATGTGGTGTTTTTTCCCTCCAGACCATCTTCCCACCAAATCTCACCACCGGTGGTCAGTTGAGACTAAAAAAATCCCATTTGATCACTAGAGGTCAATTGGGAGTAATTTATTCCTAATTCGTCACCAGTGATGAAATGGGATTTTTTTTGTCTCAACCGACTACCGGTGACCTTCTGGACACCCCTCCGGCCCATCAAAGCACCATATCCACCACCGGTGGTCAGTTGAGACTAAAAAAATCCCATTTGATCACTAGAGGTCAATTGGGAGTAATTTATTCCTAATTCGTCACCAGTGATGAAATGGGACAATTTACACCACTGGTGGGTGAAATGGGAGTACCATTGTGTTATTTGGTAACTGGTAGTCAGTTGAGAAATTGGAGTGCCAACTGAACACCGGTGGTGATGTTTGGTGGTCAGCTGGTCCGGAGGGGAAACACTCTGCTTTTCATCCCCCTCTATAAGAAAAGCAGTAAAGACAACTCAAACTACCTACCTTTCTTTGTCGTTCGGATACATCATAGCGCTAGTCGGGCAAGAAAAAAAATTTGAGTTTTGAAAAAAAAAAAAAAAAATGTCCATCAGATTTCTTATAAGTATCTCCGGGGATGCCGTAGGCGGTTGAAAATTTTGTTAGATTTTAGCTACGACTCACCGATTACGAGATAATCTCAATTTTATAAAATTCCGTTTTTGAAAATGTCTCGGTCATACAAAATCAGTTGTTTTTTTTTTAAGTACTGGGTGCCTACCATCAACTTTAAGACAGCGATTCAAAAATAGCGCGATGCAGAATAGGTTCCTAAAATGAATTGCTTTCTTTCGTACTATTACCTTCTAAAAACTGGATCGCAAATGAATTGCTAAATGTTAATGACCGAACGATTTGTGTCCTTTTTCTTCTACCCGTCTCTTTCACTCGATTCTGTCATGCCCGGAGAGTGAGAGGGACGGGTATAGCCTGCAGGTGTCATCTTAAATCGACCGGGTTATAAGTCAAATAAGAATTCCTGACAGCTTAGCGGCTGTGAAATGTCATTGATCGATCACTGAATCGCTGTCATTGATATTAAGCTGTCGTGGTACGAATAAGCGAAGCTGATCAGTTTAGGTCCTAAACAAAACCGCAATAAGCGTTGATGGTAAGCACCCTGCACACCCTTTGCTACACTCCAACCAATGCTTCTTTAATTATGTTCTAAATTCAAATCTCATCGTTTTGGACCCTGTTATGAAGCTGTTCAAAATTCAAATCTCATTTATACCCTCTTGTCATAACAGGTAAAAAATGAATCGTTTTGGACCCTGTTATTAGATAAACAATTATCGCTTTTCGAATCGATGGGATGAAAATGATATTATATAATCTTGTCTACAGAGCTTACCAGACCGGAATGTCATGCATGGACTCGTGGATCAGGCGCTGCCTGCCCACTGACGGCCAGAAGTTCGTGCAACAGCAGATTGGCGGTGCACGCGCACTTATGCGCTTTCTCTGCACCAATGAAACTGCTCTGCGGAAAGGTAATTTTTTTTAACAATAAATTATCAACTGCAGCATCTCTACATAGTAATCAAGGCCTCTTCCGCCGTTTGTACGCTTTCATCTTTCAAATTGCGCAACGGATTTTTTTTTATGCACAATGGTTCATCACATCTGATGTTAAGTGATGATAAGGCTGACGGTGAAAGAGCACTAGTCCTGGAATCCTCAATTACTGACACACTGGTTATTCTATCTTTAACTGCCGGATCACAACAATGCTGAAAACATTGTTGTTATGGCGTCAGACTTAGATAAGGGTGGTAGCTAACCAAAAAGACTTTGAACCAAGCCCTACCACCAACCAAACCGAATATAATATGTACCCCCACTGGGAATCGAACCCGGGACCTCTCGGTCTGATACCGGTGGTATGTACCACTTGACTACAGAGACGATTAAATTAATGTGGTGTTTATTATTAGACAAAATTAATTAAAGACGAAGATTCATTATGTATAATAAAGATTCTTCCAATACTTAAGAGGTTTCATTTTAATATGTAACAATCGAGTATTTTTTAATCGAAATTGGATTGACGAGGACGTTGGATGTTTATTTAATTGTAAAGAGGAGATTAATAATGGACAACGATATTAGCCAAAGGCCGCTATGGCTACGCTTGCAAAACCATATTCTTTTCATTAATTATATTTTTTTCATCACGTAAGTATTCCATCTTTGAGGTCTTGAATCGATTGTGGGTCGCATTAACTTTATCTTTCACGTGAATTCAAAGAAAAAAGTCAGGGTTTTAAATGGATTGGATTGAACACGCTTTTTAATAAGACAACCTATTATGGTTAGACTGGGACTAAAGGAGATTTTTCAGTTTTGTATGGAGCCTCGGCTAGGACCTTGTACACTATACCATAGGCAAGCAAAAGATAAATATAATAACTATAAACTAATTATATCGCAATAAGCTAACGCGTTTAATGGTACAAAAGCATTATCTAGTCTTAATAATTATGCAACCCCGATTCAATATGGCTGTAAAATGTCACACTAACACTAAAAAAAGGTTCACATTGACAGATTATCATCAGTCGTCATTGTGATCGTTTTTTCGTACAGAAACATCAAAGTTTCCGAACGTGATTTAAATATGGTTGCCAGTGTGACCATGGATGGCAAAGAATTTTTATTTCAAAGTTTATTTTTGTACCATTTATCCAGAAAGACAACGAGAATTTTAATATTTTATTTGACTTTACTATATTTTTTACTATTAGTACGAATAGTGTACAATGTCCTAGCCGAAAATGAAAAATGTCCTTTAGCTTTCATTTGGTAGTAGCACAAAACAGACAGGTACTTATGCAATTCGATTAAATAACTTCTTAGAGAATACTAACAACGGCTACTTACCTGTTTTTTCAAAATTCAAATTGCTTTTGCTTTTTGAGCATTCTCTTTTGATTATGTTTTAAAATCATAGGCACAGGATTTAAGTAGTTAGGCAAACCATGTGCGATGTATCAATCTAGACAATATCTAGCAATTATTCTTTATTTGAATTAAATAACATCTATAGGAACATCATCAAGAAATATGAAACCATTACTTCTATGGAAGAACGGAATTTTCAAACAAAGGAATTTCCCGGACTTCCAGTAATTAAAAGGAAATCCTACAAGTTTGATTGAAGACTTTATGCCTCTGTAAATGTCGCAACCGTTCAAATTGTGTGGAATATTGCAGTTACGTAAATTTCTGTAGTTTCTCTGTATTCACTAGTCAGCCAAATTGACGAAGCAAATCTCCTTTGCACGTAATAGGTAAGTAACTTAATATCCTCTCTTTGACGAGCTACAACTACATCTCGCTGTCTCGCTGATGATGGAACTATAGTTAGCTTTGAGGCACGAAATATAAGTGAATGTATGCATAAAAACAGCATTCACAGATTTAAAAAAAATTACCTCTTCCACCCACACATAAACAAGTAGGTACACATTGAGCGTCCTGGTTGTCAGTTGGTATTTATTTTTTCACAATGGACAACCCTGGTTATAATTACTAAATTTTTTGTTTTATAGCTAACAGTCTGGTTGGTCAGTTAATTTTGCTCTCAGTCGGCACCTTTTACATATTTCAAAAATATAGAAAAAATCAAATAAGTATAGATTTAATCCATACTTAGGTATTATACACTAGATTTAGTTTAGTGAAACGACATATCACTGAACTTGTTTAGGAAGAAGACGTCGTAAATAAGAATATTTCACATCTTCCGTGATTTCGTGGTATCCCTAGGGATTTCGTGAAATCTCTGATTTCCTCATATCCCTGCGACATAATATAGATTGGCAACTTAAGTTGTGCCCTTATCGGACCTTTTGTATCAATTATGAAATGGTTTACATTAAACGTTCTATGCCTGAAAGATATTCTTTATAAGTACTTTTGTTTCTTGTGCTTGTCACATTTACGTTCCTATTAGGTACAATAGGTATTACTTAGGTACTCATTTCATACTAGCCAAACTTGTCATTTGCAGGAGGGCGCTGATCGTCGTGGTCAGAATAAGCTTTATTTCCATGACTTAGATTTAGACACGTGTCAAGTGATGTGGAGCGTCCTCTAGCGCGCCACACCTATAAAATTGACAGCCGATGGTTTAGCGCTCAGTTTAGCGTGAGCTCTTCGTACGAGTGCTCCAACAAGCTGTCGTCGTCGTCGTCGTCGTCGTCGTCCCTAGAGGTTCTCAATACTTCGTCTATGCAGGAGCCCGTGACGTACTGGTTAGCGCGCTAGAACTGCCGCAATAGTCGATCACGGCACGGGATGGGTGACCAAAAACGTTGTATCTCGAGCTCCTTCGTGCTTCGGAAGGCACTTGAGGCCGTTGGTCCCGGCTGCGTTTGCAGTCGTTAATAACCACCAATCCGCATTGGGCCCGCGTGGTGGGTCATAGCCCAATCTCCTTATCCATCCATAAGGAAGACCTGTGCCACAGCAGTGAGGACTTGTAATGGCTGATAATGATGAAGACCCATAACCATTGTCATAAAATATAAACTTTAAAATACAAAAACAAATAGCTAGTATGAAATAAATCTGTTTGATACATGACAGCGTACACAGATTAACCGAGCACAAACGAAACGCTATTTTGCATGTTGTTTCAAATTCGAGGCATGTCTGCGACAAAATTATGTGACACATCTACCGTTTTGCCACCAAGCCATCTAAATGTTACACAGGGGATTTATAAGCGGCATCCGTTTCGTGAGTTATTATGATTTATTTAAAATTGTTTCATTATGTTACACCATTTTGAAAATACAAAGCACAAATAATGATATGACGCCATCTTGGTTTTTGGCACGCAAACATTATCTCCGTATTTTATATTATTTAAAAATAGTAAACTGTGATTATTTGTTTCAAATTGGTTAAAACTGTGGAAAATAACACCTAAACAACGTGTATTAATGTTATCTCTTCAAAGTAGTATCTTCCTACTGTGAAATTCGTGAAGCAAAAGTGATTTAAAAGTGCAAACAAAAATATTGAAACAATTTATAATACCCGCCGTTTGTTTTTAATTGTGTTGCATATACTCGCGCTCAGAGGAACATAATTCTGATTAAAAGCGGATAATTGCAGTGATATAAGTGAAAAGAACCCGTATTTTTTTTTACGTGAAGGTGTATGTTCATTAACTTTTTGCAAAATACTCGCTCCAAGAGAATGTAAACTGTTCTCCAAACCCAAGGAACAATACCTTATTTTCGCACTGTGTATTAGTGCAGCCGTAGAGGAACCGGTCAGAGCATTACATTTCAGGCCGTGATTCTGCAGATCAAACCTCTCAACATAGTAAATTTTTAACTTTTTTTTTTGGTTTTTGTGGTTTCTGTTTTTATTAAAGAAACTTATTTATTTATTAATAAAATTATAAACATTTTAACAACTAATTATAAATATATAAAAAAATCGCCTCAATAATTTTAAGCGAAAATTAAGAAGTGAAATGAAGCTTGTTACAAATACGAGAGCGTTACTTCAGCAGAAATGCTTTTCACAATAAAATATTAATAACAGAAAAATATAAATTCTTAAGGAAAACCAAGAAAATTAGATTGCTAAGAACGAACCAAAGTAGAATAAAACGTTGAACAATAAAATATGGCGCTGATATGTAAAATGTGCAAGAAAGAGATAACAAAAAGAGACTTTATATTGTGTCATGAATGTGAGATGCCTTTCCATCTAGACTGCACCAGTATAGGCGAAAAATTGTTTTACCTCATGACGCCAGAGAATAAGAAAAAGTGTCTTTGTGATCGGTGCCAGTACAACAATGAACCAAATGAACAAATTACAATACCGACGACTAATTCTTTTGAAGCATTAAGTCTGGAGACGGATATATCTCTAAATAAAGAGTCAGATAACGTCACAAAACGAAAACCGAAAAAACACCTATCTATGACTAATCTGACCGATTCCTTTGTTTCCACGAATGACATAAACTCGAGTTTTAATAGAACATCACACAGTCTTGATGCTGATGCTGGAAACAACTTGGTCATCGATGAATTAATGTCCGAAGTTAGTTTGCTAAAAAGAGAATTACACATAGCACATAAGGAAATAGAACACTTGAATTTAGATAACCGAAACTTACAAAAAGAAAATCAGGAACAAAAGAAGATAATAAAACTGTACAAGTCCCTCAATTCCGACGACCTTTTAAGTAAAAGACCATGTACTTCTAATACATCTACGCCATTGACTGCAAAAAATAAAAAAGAGCAGAAAAAAGCAAATTTGATAAAATGCATCAACGCCGCGCCTGATAAAGATAACCCATGTCAGCCTAAGGCAGGGTCAAATAACTCCTCAGAACTTCAAGCAGACGGAATTAAAACCAATGAAACGGAACCAATAAAACTAGATAAGGCAGACAAAATATGTTTAATTAGTTGCATAAACCGAGACCGAGCATCGAAAATCATACGAAGACCATTTGAAAACAAGCAGACTTGCCACTATCGTGTACCAGGAGGTGGCATCGAGCAACTGCTAAGCGGACTTGAAGAGAAACTAGATAAGTTTACATATAATGATTTTTGTATTATAATGTTGGGAGAATCTGATTTTACTGTTTCTAAAAACTATGTACATCTGGTGTCAGAAATAAGATACAGGCTTTCGTCTGTACAGCATACCAATATCATAGTATGTGTACCGTCATTCAAATACTCATTTCAATCAAATTTTTTCAACAGGAGATTGGAGTTGTTCAATAAATTGCTTTATCATGACAATTTAAAATATGAATATTGTTATATGCTCGACTCAAATTTAAATATTGACTACTCCTATAATATGTTTTCAAAACAGACAGGCAGAATAAACAATCAAGCATTAAAAATCATTGCAAATGATATATCTCAAATAATTTTGTCAATAAATGAAAATAATAAAAATAAATTTACACTGTATAATTCTTCTAGCTCTTTAAACAATAATTATGTTAACTGTGAAGAACATCTACCGACAACAAATTGTTCCTTTCGAGAGTAAATTTGGGATATTATTTCAGAATGTACGTAGTATAAGTAATAAAACTCATCTTTTCGATACACTAATCTTGGAAGAGAAGATTAAAATGAATGCAATATGCGTATCCGAAACTTGGCTCTCGGAAGGAAAAACTAAAGTATTAAAAGTAGGAGATTACTGTTTACGCACAACATTTAATCGAGAAAATCACGAAGGGGGCGGAGTGTGTATACTAGTAGATAATGATATAGAATGTATTGAACGCACGGATATTAAAAAGTTGTCAGTGGAGTTGATATTTGAAGTGTGTGCCGTGGAGATACAAAAAATTAATTTATTGCTGATTAATATATACTGGCCAAGTAGTGTTAGAGGAATCGATGTTTTTTATAAGTCTCTAGAAACTTTGCTACAAATTGTAAATAAGAAAGACAATTCTAAAAAAGTTATTATTGGTGGTGACTTTAATGTAGATTTTCTCGTAAACAGTAAGTCACGCGAAACTCTCTCCAATCTAATGCTAACATTTAATTTCAAACAACTAGTGAAAGAAGCTACAAGAATCACACCGACTACGGCAACATGCCTAGACTTAATATTTACAAATTTTCAGTCAGACAAACTTGAAATCAGTACTCATGAGTTTGGTTTTTCTGATCATAGGGGTGCCTTTATAACCATGCCTGTGAGCAAGCAACCCAAAAAGCAACACTACACAAAGAAAAGACTATTCAACGAAAATAACATAAGTAAATTCAAAAATACAGTTAAAGATACAAATTGGGATGAGATAATAATACCAAACCACAACGCAAACGAAAATTATAAATCATTTAATATCACTCTTCAAAATATCTTGAATGAATGCATGCCAGTAAAACATATATTTAAAAACCCATCTAAAAAAACCTACCTTACATTAGGACTTAAAACTTCATGTCGGCATAAGAGACTTTTGAGACTACTTACACAACAAACAAATAATGGAATTCTCAACGAACACTATAAAAAATATACAAAAATCTTACGAAAGGCTGTTCTTAAATCCAAAAAAATACATAATATTAACCAATTCCAAAAGTCCTCTTGCAAAACCCAAGCTCTTTGGCAAATTATAAAAAAAGAAACAAACCTCAAACCCCCAAAATGTAATGAGAATTTAAAATTAAAAATAGGTGGCTCATACACAGATGATCCTTATCTAGTCGCGAATCATCTGAACAATTTTTTCGCATCGATAGGAAACTCCCAAAATATTTCAAGCACTTCCATTACCACACAGACACCTTCCAGATACATAGAAAATAGTATATTCCTACAACCAGTAGAGCCACGAGAAATATTTAATATCATCAAGAATCTCAAACCTAAAGCGAGCTGCGGTATAGATGAAATCCCACCTACACTTTTAAAAAAATGTGCAACCGAATTAACTGTACCGTTTTGTGAACTCATAAACCAGTCTTTTGCAGAAGGGGTATTCCCAGAAGCTCTAAAAACGTCTCTTATCAAACCTATACATAAAAAAGGAGAAAAAACTGATCCCAATAACTTTCGTCCCATCGCATTGCTGTCAACAGCATCAAAAGTTTACGAAACTGCCATGATACGAAGACTTCAATCCTTTTTTGAAAAATATGATATACTCCATAATAGCCAACATGGATTCCGAAAAAAACATTCTACAACACTGGCTGTATATAAATACCTACAATTGGTTTTCAATATAATAGATAATAGACAATATGGAGTAGGCCTTTTGCTTGACATGAGCAAGGCTTATGATCGAGTACGATACGATATACTTTTACACAAGCTATATAAATATGGAGTGAGAGGACAAGCACATAAATGGTTCAAATCTTATCTCACAAATCGTGCACAAATCGTAGAAGTCGAACATACTGACCATTTAACTGGGAGAGAACAAAAAATTCGCTCTGCGGAAACTTACCAAAAGGGCTCAATCCCTCAAGGCAGCGTGTTGGGATGTTTTTTATTTTTAATCTATATAAACGACCTTTCAACACAGCTAGAGGATGGAGTCGTGTTGTTTGCGGACGACATTTCAATTCAGATACCATGTTCAAATGAAAGTGAAATGAATGAAAAGTTAAATCATGTACTCGATCAAACTACACATTGGCTCAAGTGTCACAATTTAGAGTTAAATCTCAGCAAAACAAAATTGATCCAATTCAGACCCTTTCAAAAAACTCCTCTAGAAATAAAATACTCATATAAAAATAACAAATTAGAAGAAGTGGACAAAGCCATGCTACTGGGAATAAATATTGACTCTAACTTAAATTGGAAGTCACACATACAGAAGCTGTCAAATAAACTATCGTCATTCATCTACGCTCTACACCATCTCAAAAGGATCACAGACCTTAAAACAGCTTTATCGGCTTATTATGCATATGCTTATTCGCGGTTAAGTTATGGCATTGTGCTATGGGGTAACTGCTCCGAGGTTCAGAATATCTTTATATTACAAAAGAAGATGCTTAGAATTCTTGTGAACATTGATCAAGACAAATCTTGTAGACCTTACTTTAAAAAACATAAGCTATTAACTTTGACATCAATATATATATTAGAATCTTGCAAATTTGTTAGAAAGCACGAATACTTGTATTCACCGGTTAAAGACATAAAAAGGAACGCGCGCGGTTTACACCAAATGAAATCACAATTTACTACCTTACAAATAGTGGCATCCAGTCCCCACTCAATGGCTATAAAACTTTATAATCATATTTCAAATAACATTAAGGATATTAAGGACTATAACAAATTCAGCTCAACATTGAAAAACCACCTCATAGAAAAGTGCTACTATGATTTGAGAGAGTTTTTCGATGATAAGAATAATTGACATCTCACTAAAAAAAAAATAAAAAAAAAAAATTGAGTATACAATTGATTTGAAATCTTATAAATACTTAATTTAATTTTTATTTTGATATTGCTTTCTTGACTTGTACGTTAGATTTTATTTATTAAACAGACACTTCAATTTTATTTATTTGTATAGATTATAAAATTTACCTAGTTTAAATATTTAGTATAACTTGTTTAGATAAATAAACTTGTAAAGATAAATAATATTGTTACTAAAATTATGAAGTCTCTTCCACATTGCTACACCCTTGCAGGGTGTCACATGTTCTGTACTTATATATAACAGCTTTATACTTTGTGACATGCAATAAATAAATGAAATGAAATGAAATGAAATATTTAGGGTAGGTATATATAGGTAATCTCTAGTAAAGAGGAAATATTATTAGATTTTTGTTACAAATACAAATATATTTATTTGCAACAAACATGGTTATAAAGGTGGAAATAGCCATGTAAATTATTACATGGCTATTTCCACACATTAACCTTTCTAATAAGACATAGAGCGCTACCAGCCAGTGACGTCACATGCTAGTAGGTAGCGACATACTCTCGCCATAGAAAAGTTTAAGGAAGAGATAGCAAGAGTCACAAATAACTTGCTCATAATTCGCTTTTGATATGTAATACAGATTGAATTTCTTTTTATACGTTTGTTTTTCAATAACGTTAGGTATATTTCTGAATGTCGTAATTAAATATCTACATTTCAACAACAGTCAAATACTTATAAAAAAATAACGCACTCGTTTCCGAGTAGGTACTTACTGAGCTGAGTTTTTCTACATTTTTGATTGATTATTTCTGGAGAACCATTCCAACCACCCCTTGGATCGTGTATCTACTGATGAATTTTGATATGTAACTTTAAAACGACTTTTGAGGCGTTTAGTCGCATATTGACAAATTTTACTGTTGAAAGATTCTATTTATTGACAGATTCTATATTTGACAGATTCTATTTTGTTAAAAGAAGAATCTGTCAATATTTTGTCAAAATGAAGAATCTGTCAAAAAGAGATTCTATATGTAGAATCTGTCAATAAAAATTTATGGTGTCAAAAGTAGAATCTGTCAGTATGCGACCAAATGGTTTGAGAGTTATAAGTTTGGTTGTATTATTTACGCTTGCACAATGTGGTGGGTGTTTCTAAATCTTCTAATATAAACTTTGTTTTAGTTACATAACTTTTGGAGGAGAGGGACATATCTTTCAACAATATTACCACTAAGCGCAAAGCTGTGGTCAAAAGTTAGCTAAGTAGTTTGACGTAAGTTTACAACTGTGTGCTTGCTAACGTAACTTAGAAAGTTTACGAGAAAGATCCACACTGGTGTCGAAATAATTGAAATTCATATGTTTGTGAAAATAGTTTTGTGCAGTATCGAATTTAAAAGGAACTAGGTGTTGCCCGCGGCTTCGCCCACGTTGACAAAGGGTATTAACAAGAGGGGTGTTATAAAATTGACGTGTCGTTGTATCTGTCTGTCTGTGGCATCGTAGCTCCTGCATGAATGGACCGATTTTGATGCGGTTACTGTTCAGACGTTTCAAGGTCTCAGCTCTTTTAGTTAATTCAAGTAGGGTTTTGACTCGCATAATGGGTATTATTTACTTACAAACTTTTGTGTGTAATTTAAAAAAGATGAAATAATAAAAAAAAAACAAAAAAACACAAATCTTGAAAAAGTTAGAAAAACGAAATTTGTCCTCTATTCGTTCCGAAACCATTGATCACATTGTGATGAAACTTTGGTAGGTAGGTTATTCAATTGTGAAAAAGCAACATTTTAAGGTTAATTATAATTTTAAGGTCTAAGAATCAATGATTTATAAAGTTTTTGTTTGTTTGTGTGCACGCTTTAATGCATGATAAAACAAGAAATAATGGCTTATTATTGTCTCCAGAGTTCCTGAAGGAGATATCATGCTGGAGCCGAGTATCGCCTGACTGGTCCCGATGCGTCAACGAGTTGCAGGATGCCGTCCGAGAGATCAGCGATAGAGCTCAGCAGCTGATGTACTTCAACAGGAATGCTGAGCTATGCTGGTAAAACAATATTTCATTAAATTATAGTCAAACCGAGTCAAGTGTCGTCCGACTGATTCCCATGAATCAACGAGTTGCAGGATGCCGTCCGGGAGATCAGCGATAGAGCTCAGCAGTTGATGTACTTCAACAAGAATGCTGAGCTATGCTGGTAAAACAATATTTCATTAAATTATAGTCAAACCGAGTCAAGTGTCGTCCGACTGATTCCTATGAATCAGCGAGTTGCAGGATGCCGTTAGGGAGATCAGCGAAAGAGCTCATCAACTGATGTATTTCAATAGGAATGATGAGCTATGCTGGTAAAACAATATTGCATCAAATTGGAATCAAACCGAGTGAATTGTCGTCCTACTGATGCCCAAGCATCAGCCATTGCAGGATGCCGTTCGGGATATCAGCGATAGAGCTCAGCAACTGATATATTTCAACAGGAATGCTGAGCTATGCTGGTAAAACAATATATTATTCAATTATAGTCAAACCGAGTCAAGTGTCGTCCTACTGATGCCCAAGCATCAGCACATTGCAGGATGCCGTTCGGGATATCAGCGATAGAGCTCAGCAACTGATGTATTTCAACAGAAATGCTGAGCTATGCTGGTAAAACTATATTTCATTAAATTATAGTCAAACCGAGTCAAGTGTCGTCCTACTGATGCCCAAGCATCAGCACATTGCAGGATGCCCTTCGGGATATCAGCGATAGAGCTCAGCAACTGATGTATTTCAACAGAAATGCTGAGCTATGCTGGTAAAACTATATTTCATTAAATTATAGTCAAACCGAGTCAAGTGTCGTCCGACTTGATGCCCAAGCATCATTGAAGGATGCCGTTCGAGATATCAGCGATAGAGCTCAGTAATAAAATTGATGTATTTCAACAGGAATGCTGACCTATTCTAGTTAACAAGGCGGGGACCAGCTAATCACGACTAGCTGCTCCCCGCGGTTTTACTCGCGTAGTACTTGTTTCCGTGAGGATATCGATAAAATATACCCTATGTCACTCAGAAAAAATTAACGTTTCTACTGGTGAAAGAATACAAAATCAAATCATTCAAAATCGATTCACAGAGTTCGATAGATAACCTCTTACGGCTCGTTCAAACGGGATCCGTCATTGAATGATTCCCGAGCGTGCGAACAAGGGCATTTAAAAAGCATTACCGCTGTCAAGAACGACGACTCGTGAAAAAAAGACGATATGTCAAAACGTCGTCGTGTGAACGCTACCTTCTGTGTCACTTCATCAAAACTTATACCAACTTGAGTATAGTGCGATTCAATTTAAGTGGCTGACTATTACTGGTTATTTGTACCTAATGCCAAAGTGGGCATTGATCCGGAATAGGCAGCAAATTAACAACATAATACAATATTACTTCGTAGCTCAAAACAAGGTTAACAGTAGCAAACTTGTAGGACAATCATGACTCCCCGTTGTCATTAAAACAAAGCGGACATTAGCAACTCACCGAATTTTCGTATGAATAATGGTACCACTTCCACAACGGTTCGCAAACTAGTTGGCGCATTTTCCTTGATCGTACAAATTCCATTACTTATAAAGTTTCGAAATATCGAGTTAGTGACATTTACCTTCTGTAACTTTTTTAAATACCAAAGGGTGAAAGCTCTTATGAAAACACACATTAGTCATGGAGTCAAAATTATATAAATTTTAGTCGCCCTGTAACCAATGAAAAATAGAGTACTGTATAAGACTGTAACGTTGTCGTTACAACCTCCTTTTGGTTATTCTATATTTTTATTCCATGTCGATTGTGGAAAGGTAAAAATGCTAAAGCCCCACTTTGGCCATTTTGATTCAAGATTCAAGATTCAAATTTGTTTATTCAATTTAGATTGTTATTTACAATACTTGTGAACGTCATAGAAGCTACGCCATCGGTTCGCAAACCCTACAGCGGGAGGCCTTGGAGAAGAGCCGGCAAGAAACTCCAAGGGTTGTTTTTTTCTCCCTGTTTTATTTCATACAGAGTCGTCAAATTGAAAAATGACCTTAACATGGTATGACTAAGGTCAGTTTCCATCACAATTACACAATGGGTTATGATAAATACAGTTAAGTATAGGCGAACTAATGATCATAGCGGTGAACAATTTTCAATTAAGTACTTAGGAACTCTACTTAAAGCTTTAATATTAGTTAAAAACAAAAGACAATTCTACTATATACTGCAAGTTGCGCCATACATGTTTCAAATGTAATTCTTAATAAAATGAATAAAAACAAAAGAAAACACATTTTAAAGCAAGCAGATAAGAGCAGACCCATTCCCACTGGCAGCACCCGTTCACGAGCATGACGCATGAACCAGCCATCGCTTCGCTCAACCATATTTTAGGGAACGTAACGACCCGCCTCACACGCCACCACCGTAGAAATGTTTTAGTGAGCATGACATACTCAAACTGCCTACCTTAAATGACCGAATTAAAAGCTTAACTAATATAAACGCTAATAATATAAAATATAGGACACGACTCACAATATCATACTAGGAACATTCGTTACGAGTGTTACGACCAAGGTGTTTTGTCGTTCAAATAATCATTTACAGTGTAATAGCCTTTTTTGAGGAGGCCACTCTTTATATGATTCTTAAACTCTAGATATGGTAAATCCAAGATATCACTTGGGATTTTGTTATATATGTGTATACCTTGACCAACGAAAGATCCGTGCACCTTTTCTAAACGGTACCGAGGCATTACGAGCTTGTTTCTATTTCTAGTATTACGATTGTGTAAATCACCATGTTTGGTATACAAGTTAATATTGCGACGTACAAAAAGAATGCAATTTAATATAAATTGAGATGCAGCTGTCAGTATACCTATTTCCTTGAACTTGTCTCTAAGCGAAGTTTTGGAGCCTAGTTTATAGATGGCCCTGATTGCTCGTTTTTGCAAGATGAATATAGCATTAATGCCACCCGCTAATCCCCACAAAAGAATGCCATATGACATGATGCTATGGAAATAACTAAAGTATACAGTTCTAGCAGTATCAACATCTGTTAGCTGTCGTACTTTTCTAATAGCGTAGGAAGTAGAACTAAGCTTACCAGCTAATGTTGCGATATGCGCATGCCATTGAAGTTTCGAGTCTAAAGTTACACCCAGAAAGATCGTTGATTGTACTAAATCCAGTTTTTCGTTGTTGATTACAATTTCTACAGGTACCGTCTGTACATTTTGACGACCGATTTGGCGCAGAGGTAGGCTACCCACCTTCTGCGCCAGTGGTCTCGGGTTCGATTCCCGAACAAGACAAATATTTGTGTGCATGAACATGTCTATTTGTCTTGGTCTGGGTGTTTACTATGTATATTAAGTATGTATTTACAAAAAAAAAAGTATTTAAGTATATATTTATCCGTTATCAAGTTTTCCATGATACAGTTTCGTAATGAAATTATGCCCAGCAGTGGGCGTCGTTCGGCTGAAATTAACATGGGCTTAGATAATTGGTGTGAATGTAAGAAGTTATTTATTATTTATTTATTTATTTATTTGGCAGAGAAAAAAGTACGCACTTTGTTTTCTTTGCATTAAGCTGCAAATTGTTAGAATTAAACCAACCGAGTACTTGTGACAGTGCTTTGTTTACATCGTCAAAATTGGTTTTGTTTCTGTCTATGTTAAATATTAAAGAAGTATCATCTGCAAACAACACAATATCACAGAAGTTTTTGGCAAAGAAAGGCAAATCATTAATATAAACCAAAAATAGCAAAGGGCCTAAAATAGAGCCTTGAGGTACGCCTAGTTTAATCTGAGAGCCGTTTGATTTCACTCCATTAATGTCAACTGTCTGAGTTCTGGAACTGAGATACGACAGTATTAGTTTCTGGGCATTATTTTTTACACCGTAATGATTTAGCTTCAACAGCAGCGTCCGGTGATCAACACAATCAAAAGCCTTGGATAAGTCGCAAAATATTCCAAGAGTATTTTGCGACTTTTCCCAGGCAACAAACACATGCTTTAAAAGTGCAACCCCAGCATCCGTGGTTGACTGACCCTTCATAAATCCGAATTATTTGCTATGCATGAGATTGTTTAATGAGAAATGAGACAATAATTGCTCTAGTATTATTTTTTCAAATATTTTGCTTAAGGCGGGTAATATTGATATTGGTCTATAATTGCTTGGGTCTTCTTTGTTTCCTGATTTAAATAAAGGTATGACTTTGCTAAATTTCATTAAATCAGGAAAAAATCCTTGAACGATACACTGATTAAATATAATAGCAAGATAAGGGGCAATAGCATGAATAATGTTTTTAAGTACAGTAACAGATATGCCCCATAAATCAGTGGTAGTTTTCATTTTAAGTAAATTAAATGTTTTGATTATATCGCTAGAATTAATTTCTTTAAAATTAAATAATGAACTACACTCAGATACATGTTTTTCAAGAACCGAGACAGCAGAAGCTGGTGAAGAATTCAAATTAGAGGTGGTTACTAATGGTATATTAACAAAAAAGTTATCAAAAATATTAGCAATTTCTGTTTCAGAGTTTATTCTTGCGTTATTAATGTTAAGCGCTAGACTGTTGTCATGTTGTTTACCTTTTCCGGTTTCACGCTTAATAATATCCCAAGTTGTTTTGATTTTATTATTTGACTTTTTAATTTTATCCTTTAAAAAGATTGACTTTGCTTTAGAACATGCTTTTTTGAAAATCTTAGAATATTGTTTTACATGTTCTACGAAACGAGGGCTGTGATTAGTTTCTCTTAATTTATATAGTTCATACAGCCTGTTTCTACTTTTATAAATACCTGTCGTAGCCCATTCGCAAAACTTTAACTTCTGGGTGCATTTAATCGTTTTAGACTTAAAGATATTATTGAACTCATTCGTTACTAATTCAAAAAGGGTTCCATAAAGCGCATTAGGATCATCATGCACATATGGCATCATAGAAACTTTATCAGCTACATTATTTTCAAAATTACGTAGTCGCGTTTTTGTAACGGGCCTGCATTGTACACTTTTAGGTGCATCAACAATATCTAATTCATAGGATACCTTTAATCCGTAGTGGTCGGATGTAATATTTTTAACGACTAGTTTGTTAGTCGGATCAGACTCCGAAAAAACATTATCTATGCAAGTGGCTGAATGAGATGTATATATCATTGGATAGCGTTTTTTTTCTGCGTCGATCTGTCTAGGTTTAAAAGCAATGAGAGCACTTTTATGGAGCTTCAGCATTTCTAAAATTCCGTGTTTTTCTCAAATCTACGCTGTCAATATGACTAAAGCGACATATTTTTATTATTTTTGTAACAAATGTAGCTTAAAAATTACCTTTCTTTCATTTGTACCACTTGAGCAATTTTCGTTTTTTCAAACTTGAAAAGTAATGGTGATTTAGTAAATTTAGCATTTTATAGACTACAATGGTTTGGCGCTTTAGCAAAACATCATTGGTTTATGAATCTCTTATTACCAGATTTGTAACAACTGTAACCGTCCTATAGTTTTAAATCAAAATGTCCACACTTTTTCCGAGTAGCGCCTTAAGCGACAAGTATTTCGCTATTATTATTATTCTAATAGAATTAGAAACCAATGAGTTCGTTTGACAAGGGCCTCCAACCAAAAGGCAAAGCAATAATTTGAATTTAGCCGCTTACTTCACGACAGCGTACAAGATTAAATCCACAGAAAATGACAAGAGAAAAAAATCTTTCCGTGTTCTGTGATTAAATCGCACTGTACAACGTTTGTTCACACCTTGTTCACAGTAATAATTTATGTAAGTCTATATTTAACCATTATTTACCGTTTTTAAGTATATATTTACTTAACCGTTATCAAGTTTTAATGAAATGAAAGATTCTTAATGAAATTTACATGGGCTTAGATAATTGGTGTTATTTATTTATTTTATCGAAGCAAGCCAAATTATTAGACAAGAAGAAGAATAAATTGTAGATATCTTTCGAAACAAGCAACTACAACAAGAGATTGTAGATATGGAGATTTAATTTTACTTCAACGCACCTCCATGGCCTTCAGCAGGAGTTTTCTGGTATTTAGTTGTCAAGAGCTTCAAATTCCATCTGAAAAGAGCGATTGGAGAAGAAAAGCTTACTTATGAGGAGTTTTTGACCTAAATCAAATTGAAGCCTGTCTAAATTCAAGGCCATTGTGCTCCTTAACAGATGACCCTGAAGACCTAAGTTATATAACTTTCCAGCGGACCCGTACCGTACTTACCGTACTAAAACTGAAAGAGATCTCAGAACACGCTCGCACTTCACAGAAAAAATACCACAAGATAGGTATTTGGAAACGATGGTCAGAAGGATATTTAACACAATTTGTACATGAAGAAAATTTACCTCCTGGATTATGGGTTGGGTTACCGAAGTACATCCGGGCAAGACGATTTCATTCGTGTGGTCACCCTAAAAACAACGAACGAATAGGTACATGAAACGCCCAGCTTTCAAA
This sequence comes from Crambus lathoniellus, assembly GCA_949710035.1. NCBI lineage: Eukaryota > Metazoa > Arthropoda > Insecta > Lepidoptera > Crambidae > Crambus > Crambus lathoniellus. The sequence continues at coordinate 15,041,622 of OX453310.1, forward strand.
ACTTGTATAATAAGGGTTCAAAATTCGATTGCATACATTTTACACGGTGACTGACACTATGTAGATAGATTGCAGTAAAAGGGTTATTATTTATGTTTTTAAAAAGTTTGTAATTTATCTGTTCTGTTGGCACCGAGCCCGTTACGCATCACGTAAACTATTTTTTATCGTAGATATGAGAAATGGTTCTATTGTTGCTAGATTTGCATATTTCAATGCTATGGGATTGAAATATGGTAGACTAGTGGCTCCCGGCGGTTTTACCCGCGTAGTACTCGTTCCCGTGGGAGTATCAAACTAAAAATTGTTAGTCAAGAATATTTAAGCTGTCTTTAAAAATGAAAGAATTTTACAAATTGGCTGGTTTCGAGGTTATCCATTACAAACATACTTCAAAAAAAAAAAGGAAGGATAGGATAGAAAATGAGCTGACTCCGATCAGTCTAGAACTGCTTCAGTTGCTAATTTAATATTTTTCTTTGTTACAGTGCAAGAGACGCATTCATGATATGCGTTGGACACGCGGGTCGATCATGTTCGAACTCGGCAAGCACGTTGCTGAAGCGCATGGCTTGGGTCTTAGCTCAAGATGTAGCGGCCTGCGGTCAGCAGCCTCGTGCCTACTGCTCGGCTCCACCTGCCCCCTACGCTACACCACTGCTGACTGCTCTATATGGCATGGTCTTGTACCCGCCAAGGTTGTAAAGAGACTATCAATCATAGGTTATGTGGGAATGTCGAACGTATGTTTTTACAGGACAATGCTCAAAAACCCAGGCCAGATAGAAAAGTTACATTTTATAAGTATGATGTTTACAGACATAGGTTAGGACTAGGTTAATTATGAGCGTTGTCCTAAAATATCCACCGAAGATGATTGGGTGAGTCCCTTACATGAGCATTTAAAGGACCATACTTACTGGTTAAGACCGTGCTGGGTGCGTGTACAAGGTGTGGACGAGCCACGAACGAGCAACGGATTACATACATCTTGTATCAAGTAGTTCATATTTCTACGTGTGCGACCCGTGTCTCTTCCAGGCCCGGACAAAGCAAGGATCGCGGATCGTGGGAACAAAGCATTCGCCGGTTTCGGTGGCGGAACTAATGTAAGCGCGCCATAAAAATGCGAAAAAGAAGTTGGGCTACTGCTTTAGCTAATAATGTGATGCAGTTACTAATACCTATAAAAGAAAAAAATGTACGTAATAGAAAATAAAAACCATTAGACCCACAAGTCCATTTTCGGACGAAATGTAAATAATATGAAAACGAGTTCTGGAGTAGAAACCGCGTAGGTAAATGTAGGGTAGGACGCCCTGCTACGAGGTGGAGCGACGACCTGCGAAAGATCGGAGACGGGGGCTGGAAGCGAAGAGCTGAAGACCGGGCTCTGTGGCGCGAATTGGTAGAGGCCTGTGTCCAGCAGTGGATGAGTATGGGCTGAAGATGACGATAATGTAAATAATATAGTTGTGGGGCAAGTGGTTTTTTTCTATTACAATTTCCTATACATACATAAATTGCACTGTGACTGTACAGAGAGGACACAGCACATTACATCAACTCGGAAAGGGATCGACACCATATCGCCTTTCGCCTCGCGGTCAACCAGGCGTCAACCTAACGTAAGCACTAAGCACGTATGACGTAAACAAACCGGTACCCCTAGTATGAGTTTGGCAAACTGTATTCGTAATCGAAAATAATCGCTCTATCTCTTTCATGTCCTTTGACTGCTTTACCGACATGAGCAGTTCATCCGATAGTTTTCGTAAACGTTGACAGTTAAAATCAGACAGATCAGTGTCGTCGGTACGTCAACTCGGCTGCGGCTAGGCGACGCCTCGCTTACCGCTCGCTGGTCCCGAGGCGAAGCGATTACGTTACGATTCCGATTAGTGTGCTTTGCAGTAGGGAGTTTCATACAAAGAATACTGAACCGCTCGAGTTGATACGTTTACGTTCCGTTTACGAGTTGATATATATGCTGTGACCTTTCAAAACCATAACTACATACAGAATAGACACTAATAAATTATTACATTTGGTTGCGAAATCTGTGCAAACTCGCTAATTAGTCGAAATCTGAAAATGAATAGCGGCACGGGAATTCTTTTTGGTATGCCGCTGTAAACTTCTATTAGTTTCCAATTGATTTAGACCCACACCACACGCGACAGCCATAAACGCCGCCACGGATTGTCTAACGAAGTCTCACCGTCCGTATCGTCGTTCACTTCGATTCTATATGTCAAAGTTCATAATAAACAAGTGAAATTCAAGCGAAAAAGAACGTTGAGTTTTTTGATAGAATCTGAGAATTGCACAAGAAGAAGCGCCTACAAATGTAGATGAAGCGCGCGACAGACACTTGTGGTATTGTGGTCTGTAGGTAGTAGATACTTTGCGGTCGGTGTTCATGGCCCCCATTTTTTTAACCCATTGCTTGCAGTATTTTGAGTTGGCGGTAATGGCCGGTGGCGGCCACAAGAATCGTGTGGCAACGGTTTGTAGCACCGGCGTCAACCGTGTGCGGCGAGGTCTTAAAAATTGTAAGAAAACTACAGGAATAGGTCGGTGGCGGCGTTTTGTTATGTTCGATGGTCCGTGTGCGGCCAAGCTTGATTACCAATTGATTTAACTCAGCGTATCAACTGCTGAAATCTAATCTAATTTAACTGGGTTTAATTTTGGGCTTGATTGTTGTGAACCGTTTGATATGGACTGTGTCAAACTATAATTTGTCATGTTTTACTTTTCTCTTAGTATGTCAAAAGATCCAGTTTTCCGTCGATAGCGTTTGTTGTCCATATAAACTAAGTACAGCTTGGCACTGCCAATGGTTTCAAGGGAAGTTTTACATAACCGTAAGGTATTGGCTGATTAAACGCAAGTTATCAAATCTCTATTAGATCACCTCATTACTCATTACCAATGGCACTAATAAGTAGGCATATAGGTACTTTGGTAACAAAGCAAGATAAAATATTTATTAGTCCCAAAAAGTGTAAAAACAGTAATTGTATAATTGACTTTTGATTATTTTTTAAAAAGAAGTGACTGTTAGGTAATTGTAACAATATAGTTAGCTTTCCATAAGTCATACGAATATTTTTCATTATACGATTTAAAGCCAATAAGAACAGTAGTAATCACGGGATAGTAAAATTACCCTTGACACTACTCAATTAGTACGGATGTGCCGGCTATATGATGATCTTCTGTCTAAATCTTGCAAGGAACTTGATATTTTCAATGATAGACTTAATCTATTTGTCAGACTTCTGCATAAGTGTATTATTTCAAAATATTCCTGATTTCCTTATTATAGTTTTTATTATTTAAATCTAAGTAGTTTGTGTAGTTAACAGATCATTGTGGATGTTTTGTCATTTTATAACTGTTTCTTGATTTAAAAAGGCATGAGCTTTAGTATACACAAGTATTTGGTTTGTATTCAGATCTTATTTTTATTAAGTTAGTTTTAAGCAATGTGGAATGCAAACTGTTGTTGTGTATGTAATAATAATAAATAATAAATAAATAGTAGTTGTGCCAAGCGCTAGTGCTATGGCCTATAAAATGGTCGATAGTATTCGTTCGAGTCGGCTCTATTTTTTTCCCGTGCTCCTTCTAGGGTGGGAATTCCCGCAGAATATCCTTTCATATCGCTCACTTACATCGCTTGAGGAACTCACTTAAGTATATACAAAGTTTCAAGAGAATTCATTGAAGAAATAAAAAGTTTTAGTAATGGAAGAGTTTATTGTAAAGATAAGCTCGAAACGTGCACACAATACATTTGTTCTAGAAGAGGTTAAGCAGAAGTTTATGAACAGAAAAAGTACGACTATTTTTGAATAAATAAGTAGAAATACTTATGATTACTTATGTGAAAAAAAATCATTTTTTAGACCAAAGAGTAAACATGGCCTAGCTCTGCAGGCCTACTCTAATTCAACGATAAAACCGCCCGCGGTTTTGATCGCGTCCAGATTTGCTCTGTGCTCCCTTTTCAGACATTCAAAACTATACTATACTTACTAGAACCAAAATTCTAGGCCTGACAGTTCCTTTGAGGTCGCTTCTATAGGTGTGCGAAATTAAACGCTTTCACAAATAATATAATAGATAGGTATAAGGAATATAAGGATATCAAGCTCAAATTATACGATTGTTAGCTATTATTGGACATTGAACTTTAAAAGATATTGAAAATATCAATGAAAGGAACCAACGTTAAATTAAATTAGTGGAGAACTAAGTGTACTTGATAACTGATTGAAATAAGTGAGTAGTGGAAGTTATTTGAGAGAGGTACAATCGGCAAAACAACCAGGTATACACCGTAAGGTTCAACGCCAGTTTTAGTATACTGCACTAAAACCTTTTGCAACGGACTGCCATTTCGTAAATCTACCAATAGTGTAATAAATGGGCAAATCAACCAAACGAAACAAAAATCATATTTTTTGTAATGTTATTTAAACAAAAGGTCATTTGGGTTGACCAGCTACTTGGGATCTAAAACTTACAAATGTAATTAAACAACAACAAATGGTTACGGTAGTGAGTGCCCAAAGCAATAAAATTTTAAAAATGACACCTTTTGTAAAATCCTAGACAACGCTTGTCATTGAACCTTCAGCTTCGTTGGTAGAAAAAAAACCAAAGGGGGCGGGGCCAAGGAGCAGCCCTTGTAGTCCATGCAAGCGAAAAAGTTTTATAAGTGTATACCTGGTTGTTTTGCTGAGAGTACCTAACTTATGTGTTTGCCTAGCTGTGAGCGAGCACCATCAAGTTGATATAATAAACGTGAGTATTTGAGTTTTCAACCAACGATACCGCCAGATAACCAGTTGGAGTTTTAAAACGGCCGATCTATTCCTTTCTAATAACAAAACTAATAAGTACCAATGGTAATTTGTTAAACTATTACGATAGTAAACAAATAGGTATGGGTATTAGAAAGGAATAGATCAAACGATCGAGGAAATAAGATCACCCTTCAAAGATGCGCTCTTATTTATTATCGCTTCCGACATTCGTCAATTTATGACGTGATATCGTAACATTCAAACCCATGTTAATAGAACATTTTATTACCTTTAAACAATCATGAGGGTAATATTAAGCTTAAAGTTAAAATAGTTTTTCACATTTCTCAAAACCGCCCAATGTAAGGGACCGGACTGTTTTTTTATTTTTTTTAAATGTTTTTAGAAGTATCAGAACCACGACACAGGTAGGTATTTGTTTTGAAATATTTTACATACTTTCGGAGATATAGCTAATCAAACTTCATATTATTAGATTTATAAGACATGTTATTTAAATTTTTATTTTTTTGCATTCACAATGCAATTTTTATGGTTGAAAAATGGAAAATGAGTATTTAGAAAAAATCGACCCGTCTCACAACCAGCTCCGATGGGACTCGAACCCACGACCTTTCGCTATCGATAAATTGATAAATTGACGATTGATAAATTCGACGCTTCTCGTAACGACTCCGTAGCTCAGTGGTTAGAGCAGTCGCCCGGATAGCGAAAGGTCGTGGGTTCGAGTCCCATCGGAGCTGGTTGTGAGACGGGTCGATTTTTTCTAAATACTTCATTTTCCATTTATTAGACATGGACAGCGCTAGACACATGTGATGTCAGATCTGTAAGGTGTCTGTAAGTAAGTATAGCGCCCCAGCGCCATACTCTCGCCGTATAAAATTTCGTTTTAGAAAGAGATAGCTAGAGACACCGTTTTTTTACAATTTAGCAGATTATTACTTAAGTACTTGCTTGTTAATCAACATTTAAATATATTTTTTTGACTTTTGTTAAGTATGTCCAATGTTAGGTATATTTTGAATGTTACAGTTAAATATTTTAAACATATCAATAACAGTCCTATCCCCTATTTTGAAGAAATTATTTGGTGAATACATACATAGTTGAACTTATGTAAAAATACAAACTAGGATGAAGATTGTATTTCTAGATTTAAATATACTTATTAAAAGAGTTATTTGTGTCCAATCTAGTCGGTATGTAAATTTATAAATGTTAAAGACATAATAGTGAGTTAGCAAAGTACTTATTTTATTGCTATTTCCTTTCGATTTAACTAATAGCATTTATAAATAAGCTCTGATTAACTGTTACTTGACAGAAAGGCCATACAACAATGACATAAATAAGTGATTTTAATTTAGTTAATTTTGAATGTTTTTTATTTTTATTATTATTTTTAATTTGTATTACCTAATTTAATTTAATCATAATTTAATAATTTTATTATAATTTCCGACACAATGTATATTGTTTTGTGAATAAATTACGACTTATGACTTATGACAAAACTGTCATGTAAACTGGAAAGTATCTTCTAATCGGACATTGAGAAACAGGCACTTACAGTTATATTTCTTTAATATGTATAAACGAAATAAATGTCGGTAGTAGATAAGTAGGGCAGAAGCCCCGGTTTTGGCAACTGTACCGGTTTTGGCTACTTTTTGCTCTAAAAGTTTTCTAAACAACTTTTCGCCATTTTTGCTACAGGCAATAAAAATAAGGACCTGTTTTAAGGTAATAAACACAACCGTTAGAATTCAATAAGTCATACGATATTTTTTTCAATAAATTACATTTTCTGTTTTAATAAATGTTTTGTATGAAAATTTTAAGAAATTTGTTTTGGATGAAATACTTTATAAACCTTTGCTTTTTACAATTAAATTGTTGTTTTGCAATTGATTGGTTTCCAGCGTATTAGAATATTATTGATTTAACCTAGGTTTGGTTTTAATTTTTCGCTATACTTACAAAAGTTTAACTATCAATAAGTGGCCAAAACCGGTACACTTGGCACCTCTCACACATTTTGTGTTATGTACAAAAAACTATTTAACGTTTTTAATTTTGAAAAATTTACCTTTAAAGGTAGATAAATTATCTATAATTTGAGATATAATTTGTGTCTAAAATACCGAAGACAATTTAGTACTTAGTGCTTAAAAGTCAAAAAATCCTTAAATTGGCCACAAAGGGTACCTCTGCCCTACTTCACGTTTATTAATACCTTGTAGATTGAGCAAAATAATGTTTTTTTTTCATTATAATGCCAATATCCCTTGTTATACTTAGTTGTTAATTTTTTATTTGTTTGACATAACTTTTTAAATCGAAATAGCTATTAACAGTGTCTTTACCTATAAAATTGCCGTTTTCTAAGGGGAAATTGTAGGAAGTTGGAAGTTATCATACAAAGATAGGTATTAGGGGATTTCTTGGACAAAATATGACCTCCAAATTCAACGAAACTTTTAGAGATATGATTAGACAACATTAATCTCACTATTGCCTATAAACTCATTTAAAAACTGCATTGGTATAAAAAATATCTGTTCGAAACAGTCAAATTGACGACAACCAAAGAGGTGTAAGTACTTCGGAGTATTTATAAAAATTTTAGACGCGAGTTAAGTTATCCTTTTTTAGATGTTTTTCATTACGACATACTCTACTTTCGGAACTGACTATTACGGCAAAATACGGCAATTTCATATAGGTAAGGACCTATTATTTCTCGCTGGTAGGTATTAGAATAAGGTAAGTGCAGAGGTGCAACGTTCGATAAATAATGAACAAAGGTACTTCAAAACAATTGATTATAATATATAAATTGTGATTGACAAGTAAAGTAAGAATGTATTTTCAGTTACAAAGTTTATGTATGTATCCTTTTTTGTAGCGATATGAAATGATTTGTTAATACCTTTAAGAGTAAAATCTTTAAAATATTTGGAAGACCTACATGTGTAGGAATTGTATAAAGCATGTTGCAATTAAATGTTGTAAGGCAAAATTTAATAAATAAAATCTTTGAAACCACTTTTTTATTTTCTGTACAGCTGATGTCAAAATAATTCCTTAGTATGTACTTAGACAAGTACAAACAATATTAAACTCAATCACAAAATAGCTATAGGAACAAGTTTTTTGTAAAAACTTCGTTTTTATGACAAGCTATTTTATTGACTGTACTTTAATATTGTGTTGTCATCCAAACTAAACATGTATGCAAAGTTTCAGCTCAATCGGACACCGGGAAGTTGGTCAAATCTTTACTTGCATGATTTGATTACAAACATCGGGACAGGTGAAATTAAATAAAAGCTTGTAAAATTCGATACACTTGTAACTTGCTAGCAATAGATTTCCGTAAAAAAACTGACACGAGTTGTGTAGTTTTACATGAGATCTCAACCAATTACGTGAGCGCATGATGCTCTATAGTCAGCCGACTCCGTAGCTCAGTGGTAAGACCATTCGCCCGGACAGTCAAAGGTCGCGGGTTCGAGTCCCATCGGAGCTAGTGGTGAGACGGGTCGATTTTTTAAGTACTTTATTTTAATATCTTCAATATCTTACGACTGTTGTTAATGAGAATCGGGCAGGACCCTACCTACAGTCGGTCGTCACAAAATAAGAGGCCCGTTTTGACACATGGGAATGACCCTAGAATGTAACTTGTTACGAAAACCAAATAAATCTTGATTCCTTACCAAACAAAGTGTGCGTTACCGCCGCAAAAACTTGTGCTTTAGAGAGATGAGACCTTATCAGATAATTAGTGTGTCGTGAGGAGAAATTTGTTTACTAATAGCAAAATTTGTGTGAATTGTAGTTTTTGAGATATTTGACAAAAACAGTTTTTGCCAGGGTCACGTTTTAAACGTTACCCTGGCAAAAAAAGTTGTTTTAGCTCGGAACTAAATACATGAATAGATAGCTTTTGTTGCGTTGTAAATGTTAGCAAACAGCAAAAATTGTGTGTGTTATGGTTCTTGAGTTATTTGAGTTTTTGCTGGGGTAACGTTTTGAGATTTCCCATATCTCAGAAACGGTTCAACGCAGAAGTTTGAAAAAAATACCAGTAAGAGACCTGAATTTGTTTAAATTTGTTTAAACATTAGTTTTTGATTTGGTTGTCGTAAACCAACGTAATTAAATGTTTTCGAAAATCAGAAAAAACTGATTTGTAAGTAAACTATTACATTTACAACCAAACAAACAGCTGCAAAAAATACCCGTGGTAGACACTTATTATGTCTAGAATTTTAGATCTTGTAACTTTACACGATTTAAAGATAAAGATAAATTTGATTAATTTTAGACTGGTCGTACTTAAGAGATCGAATACACAGTTTCCATAACATTAAGGCACATGGCATACATTAAACAAATTTAAGTAATTCATGAACATTCGTTCCTGTTAATTTTAGCTTTCAATTACAGCTATCATGAAAGATATATCCAAAACAAGATTGAGACAGCAATTCTTTAATAAGCCGACCAAATTGTAAAGGTCACTTATAAGCGACCGCACCATACGTACGGGCTATCTTCGTAAATTAGCAGCTTAGTATCCGATGTTTTGTACAGTTACGCAGAAAAACGTTATTGGTAAAGTATTGATTCTACTAGTTTTCTATTTTATAAGTAAAAATCATGTTTATTAATGGTAGTTTTAAATAATTTAATGATTTACGATAGTTATTAGTTTAAAGGCAAATAAATATAAGTTAGTCAGTAGTAATCTATATCTACCTAAGTAGGTAATAATCTCAGTAAGCAATTTATAGTGTGATTTATTTGTCAGTACCAATCATGTACAAATAAATACATTTATAGTAATTTGTTGTTTCTCTTTAGTCAAACCAGTTGTTTTATTTTTATACCACAACGCAACGAAAACGCCACGCTAAACTTTTTTTACTTTCGCGATGCATGTCGGTTCTCGCCTCGTTCGCCTATCGCAAATATTTACCGTTTTAAAGTCCATTGAGCGTTTTCACATTGGATTGGACGATAACGGTAACGAAACGATATCGGCACGATATCGTCGGACTGTCAGTTTGATACAATCACTACTAAATGCTTTCACACTGTGTCGTTCGTTACCGTCAACGATATTGTCTGTCGTGCCGATATCGGTGTCGTTATCGTCCAATGTGAAAACGCCCATTCGCTTAGATAATGTCGCCCTTTTATCGCACCGCATTGGCACGTGCCGCTTTTTGTCAAAGGTTGCCACCGCATAAACAAAAGAAGCCGCGTGCGGCGTACACCCGCAATTGAATTGGATTTTGGGATTCGGCATTTATTAAATTATATTTTCTTAAATAATCTATGTTGATTATAAATACAGGTCGTAACGACGGTTGTGACTTGTGACAATTCAGGCGATGATGAGTAATCATAATAATCATATAAAAATTATTATTATTATTATTATTTGTAAATCACTTAATTAACTTCTTTTTATATAAAAACTAGCTTTCCACCCGCGGCGTCGCCCGCGTGGTATACCCGACGTTATCCCGCGGGAATGTGATATTTTTCCGGGATAAAAAGTAGCCTTAGTTTCTCTCCAGGCCACAACGTATCTGTGTCCCAAATTTCAGCCAAATCCATTGAGCCGTTTTTGCGTGATTCAGTAACAAACATACAAACATCTAAACATCTAAACTTTCACATTTATAATATTAGTAGGAAGTAGGATATACAAATTTTCATTAAGATTGACTTTGGTACCCAACTTGAGTGTATTATTTTATATCTGCATTTTATAGCAAGAGCCACAATGCCGTGCTAACTTTACACAACATAGCAAGCCAAGCCATAGTCATATTTTGAGGTGACTATTGCTTAACCAACCTTGTCGTGGAAGTGGTGTCACACATTATATAGACTAGTCACCAATTTGTAACCTATCACGTGTTCTACAGGACTTCCGAAGTAAACTCGCTCCCTGAAATGTCAACGCAGCCGTGCGTAATATTGTCTTGACGCGAGACGAGATGGGAACGCTCGCTCTTCCGACCCAGCCAACGAATTAGTCTGTGTCGTAAACAATGAGTCACACCAACACATCAAAATATGACTATAAAAATTACTGCGTTTAATGCGCGTACTCGTGCAAGTAATAACAGTTTTGGTTTCATCGAAATCTGTCCAGGATTTCCAAAGCTACAGCGTTGTAAAGTTTCACCAGCTTTTGTAAATTTGCTTTCCTTGCGCGCTATTGCGATGACGTCATGTCGCAGTGACATCTCCGATTGCGGCTGCTGCGGGTGATTTCCGTCCAATTGTACCTACATAGAGTCCGTCCGTGCGCAATTTTCGCGCAACTGGTGCGTTTTTGGCGCTAGTTACAGTACATTTTCTTCGTTCTAAGGTTATGGTAAATGATTAGTATTCGATTTCGACCGCGCGCAGCCGCACTCTAAAACTGTCACCTACTGTCCATTCCACTTATCTGACGAGCACTCTAGGAACAGTTTTTACGGGAAAATGTTTTTTAACAATTTTCCACGCAATTTTTCCATATATATTTCTTACCGTTAAATTAAACTTCCCCCTGGAATACGACAGACATTTTAAAACTAAAATCGGCCCAGCCATTGTTTAGTTTTTGCGAGACTAACGTACATTTTATATTTAAAGATAATCTGACCAGCGAACTTTTGTACGCAACTGTACTAACAAAATATCCATAACATCCCGTTCATTTAAGATGGTTACGCTTATGTATGGCGCGGTCGCTTTTACGTGACCTCTACAATTTGGGCGGGTTACTAGAGAATTGTTGTCATGTTCTTGTTTTTGATATATCTTTCATGATAGCTGTAATTGAAAGCTAAAATTAACAGGAACGAATGTTCATGAATTACTTAAATTTGTTTAATGTATGCCATGTGCCTTAATGTTATGGAAACTGTGTATTCGATCTCTAAAGTACGACCAGTCTAAAATTAATCAAATTTATCTTTATCTTTAAATCGTGTAAAGTTACAAGATCTAAAATTCTAGACATAATAAGTGTCTACCACGGGTATTTTTTGCAGCTGTTTGTTTGGTTGTAAATGTAATAGTTTACTTACAAATCAGTTTTTTCTGATTTTCGAAAACATTTAATTACGTTGGTTTACGACAACCAAATCAAAAACTAATGTTTAAACAAATTTAAACAAATTCAGGTCTCTTACTGGTATTTTTTTCAAACTTCTGCGTTGAACCGTTTCTGAGATATGGGAAATCTCAAAACGTTACCCCAGCAAAAACTCAAATAACTCAAGAACCATAACACACACAATTTTTGCTGTTTGCTAACATTTACAACGCAACAAAAGCTATCTATTCATGTATTTAGTTCCGAGCTAAAACAACTTTTTTTGCCAGGGTAACGTTTAAAACGTGACCCTGGCAAAAACTGTTTTTGTCAAATATCTCAAAAACTACAATTCACACAAATTTTGCTATTAGTAAACAAATTTCTCCTCACGACACACTAATTATCTGATAAGGTCTCATCTCTCTAAAGCACAAGTTTTTGCGGCGGTAACGCACACCCAAACAAAGGCGTTGAAAATAATATGTTACATTTTTTAACGCATCATATAATAAGGTAAAGTGTATTCCTATTCAGATTTCATTTTCATTTGGATTCAGATTCCAGAAGCAGCCTATTCAATCTAGCTTAAAGTTATAGGGTACTATCTGACCCGGCGAACTTCGTACCGCCTGTCAATGAAAGTCGTGTTACCTTTTAGTTGAACTTAATTTAGGCATTTAATAAAGTAATACAATGAATTCAAAATAAATTTATAGTTCAATACTTTATTAAGACGAATATACAGAGATAAATAAAAAAGAACAAAAATCAAGACATGATTGAATCAAACTATGTTCATGTTGTGCAGCATGGGATTCACTCGAGTTAATTTACGTGTCGGTTTTTCAGTACTTTGAAGATTTAATGGCAATTTTAACGCTGAAAGAGCCGTACGGTATCCTTCTAACAACAGCTACTCTACTCCAGAAGAAGGAAGCCAAATCAATGACATGAAGAATGTCTTTCTGGTTCCATGAAAAATAAACCACCATTTCTATTATCAATTGCATTAATGAATGTATTACTTATAGATTTCCTTGTTTGTGGTTCAACATTGGTACATTCGTTAGATGATAGCAAATAATGTGCGTGTCTGACTTAGAGATGCAGAAACAATTGCTTCAGCGATTGTTGTGTCCCAATGAGTATCGTTTTCAAGCAAATTGAGCTCTTAAAATTTTGCACGAAATGTTGGGCACACTATATCATTAAAAGTTCGTAGTGTTCGGCCCCCGAAGCGCAGATAGAAACATTCATCATTCTTTGAATGAACTGTGTAAACACGGCCAAGGGCATCACTGATCTTTGAGACTGATTTCTGAAAATATGTAGCTTCATTTGTTTTCTTTAGTTTACACATAATAAATTTCTGAACGCACGCATGATCATATGAATTTGACAACCAATAAATATATCAATTCTTTTTCATTTCTGACACTATTTTATAATTTTAAAATCTAAAATACGCGATAATCCTAATATTGTGGAATGTTGTCGATTCGAAACCATTATTTAAATACATTCTTTAATTTGAGGGGAGAATTGACCGTATCGAGCGACGGGACGAACATCAAATGTTTGACAAATACTCAGGAACATTTTGTATGGGAAAATGTTTTTTCTTTTTTAGTTATTCTGCTAATTAGGACGGAGTCAAAGCCAACAAATCAAAAACAACGAAAGTCGGTCCAACCGTTCTCGAGTTATAAGTGTTCGAACAAACCCTAATTTGTTTTATATATGTTACCGGCCAAACCCGATTTTAGGATAAACTAGGCCTAGGCCTAGGCCAACAGATTAGTCATTCGGGAAAACGGACGCAGGCAGGGTATTCCATTCCTTGGCGGTGCGTATCACAAAGGAAGAAGAAAAGCGCTTGGTTACGCGGGATGTTAACCAACAGGATGATAGCCCGCTGTAGGTCTAGATCTAGATTCTCGGTGGTAGAACGGGGATGGCGGAATGAACTCATGCAGCTCAGAAGCACACTCACTGAAATACAGGCTGTAGAATACCGAGAAGCAAGCCACTTGACGTCGATGGGTTACGTACGTTATGGAGCTTGGTTTTTACGAACTCATCGTCTCCGATTAGTTTATTATACATACAAACATACATACTCTCGAAATACTTAACGCTGCTTCTATCGCAGTCGGGTAAAAATAATGAGAGGCCTTATAAGCATATTTTTTCAGTATTCACAGTGTAACAGGAAAAATAAAAATTTGTGATGTTTACAGAAGGTGGTCAAAAGTAAAACTTAGTTTAGTTTAAAACTGAAGTTGTCACTTCCATTTGCTAAGATAAAAACAGTTTGAGCATTAAATAACTAACATAAATACATAAATCAATCAAATTGGCGTGGTCTTGGTAAGTAGCACATGCGAGGTCCGGATGTTCACACCAATAAACTTTCAGGTCAGATGACAGCTGCCGGTCTAAATAATTGACATCGCTATTGACAAGCTTTTATTTATATTAGAGACCCATTATTTTATATACCTATCACCCACTTGCAGGAAGCTCCATTAAAGTTAATGCTTCATTAAGTCTATTGCTGTCACTTTTCGTTGTCAAGAAATAAAAAGTGACAGCAATAGATTTAATGAAGCATTAACTTTAATGGAGCTTCCTGCAACTTGGTGTATCTCCCACAGAGATGTAACCATACAGAACACGGAAAAAAATCTCTTGTGTAACCTTTATTCGTTGTGATATAATAATATATGTACAGGAAGGTATATTTGTGATATAAATGAATAATGCTAATTAATAGGACTTTGACTATAAAGCAAAGAGTTTCATTTATTTTATTTAACCCTCGACTGTTAAAAGAGGAAGGACTGTATGTCTGCCTATCTGTGTATCTGTCTGTGTCATCGAAGCTCCTAAATGACTGCACCGATTTTGATGCGGTTTGTTTTGTTCGAAAGCTGACGTGATCGAGATGGTTCTCAGCTATAGGTAATTTGTGAAGATCTGTACAGACGTTTCAAGGTCATCAGCTCTTTTTGTTAGCTGAAGTAGGGATCTGACACGCAGAATGGGTATTTACTAACAAATTTTTGTGTGTAATTTAAAAAGGATAATATAAAAATAAAAGTAAAAAAATTTAAAATCCCCGCCACAAAATAAAACTCAAAAAAGTTAAAACAAAAAATTCTCTCTCGGTCGGGGGACCACAAAAAGAGAAGTATTAAAGCCAAGCCGAAAATAATAAGAGCAAATTATACTAAGTGAAAATAATATAATAATAATGTCGTTCGCAAGGACGTGGTCGGTGTGGTGTGAATTGTAACTTATCGAATACCTACTTGGCTTGTCACCGACTTCAGACAGATCATTAAGTTCCAAGAGTAGTTCTTCATAAAAAATTATGAAACCAAATTAATTTTTCAAAATATTTTTCGTTTATGTGTTTTTGTAGTGAAATTTTGGTTGTAGATTTTTTTGAAGGTGGTTTATTTTAAAAGTTTTTACAGACAGATTTAAATAATAAATAAATAATAATTAAATGAAAATGTAACTCTCTGTATTATTTGTTTACAATCTCAAGAGTTTAAATATCTAATGTCAAATTATATTTCAGGTAGACTTAAGTATTATTGTGCGTTTAGACGCTCGCGTTCAAAGCGACATTCAAAGAGCACAAGTACGGGCACAACACAACCATGTGAACAAGATGTTTTCATCCTATCGATTCGAAAAGCGATGATTGTTTATCTAATAACAGGGTCCAAAACAATTCATTGTTTACCTGTTATGACAAGAGGGTATAAATGAGATTTGAATTTTAAACAGCTTCATAACAGGGTCCAAAACGATGAGATTTGAATTTAGAACATAATTAAAGAAGCATTGTTTGCAGTGTAGCAAAGGGTGTGCAGTACTTAAAAAAAAAATTCAACTGATTTTGTATGGGGCCGGGACTTTTTTCGGGACCGAGAAATTTTCAAAAACGGAATTTTATAAAATTGATAATATCTCGTAAACGGTGAGTCATAGCTAAAATCTAACAAAATTTTCAACCGCCCTACGGCATCCCCGGAGATACTTACGAGGAATCTGATGGACATATATTTTTTATATTTAATTTTTTTTTATTTCCAAACTCAATTATTTTTTCTTGCCCGACTAGCGCTATGATGTATCCGAACGACAAAGAAAGGTAGGTAGTTTGAGTTGTCTTTACTGCTTTTCTTATAGAGGGGAATGTATTACTCGGCCGCAAAATTATTTTCACCTCGGGCGACGTATATTATTTTACTCCCTTGTAATACAATCTACTATTGAAAATAGAAAATAATTCGTAAAAATAAATATTAGATTTCTTCCTAAAAATTCGTATTAGATTATTTTGTTTCTTTTTCCAATAAAAACAAAACAAGCCTTTAACAGTAGTTCCCACAAGCTACACAACACAGCCCACAAGCAACATGCCGGGCTGCATGCCACGTTGCGTGGCACGCGTCTGAACGCAAATGCAAAGCAGTTCGAGGGGTCGCGGTCGACAGTGAAACACAAGTAACACTGCACCTTACTTTATACAAACTATAGTTTTAGGGTATGTAATGTTTGATATAAATACTGATGATCTAACGTTCAAGTTATATAATTTCATTTGATATAGGGTAAAGTACCCAGTGCGCCGGCCCTGACCAGTATCCGGTCCCATGACAACATTTTTGAATAAAATAAGAACGCTCCTGTGATTACATACAACCCAATTACTAATATTTTTAAGAACTATTTTTTAATTACCTACAACTTGGGCGCAGTCACGTCTTGCGTTAGTCAATTCTCGACTTTTCATTTGAAAGCGGAAGGTGAGAGCAAGGATGTTGAGAGTCGCTTTGGCTAAAAAAAAATTTGTGGAGAGCTGAGTTTGAGTGGTGAGTACTATTATGTTTATCATTTAATTAAAATGGATTTGAGTTTAATGACACAAGTATATGTCTATTAAACTAAATTTGAAATAAATTTTAATTTTAATTTTTTAAATAAATAGTAGGTATATTCATATCATAAAAAATATACATCTACCTTAAGCCATTGAAATGCCTTAAGAGGCCGGGGACTGGGTACTTTACCCTACCTAATGAATAATAGTAGATTGTATTATAAGGGCGCAAAATAACATATTTACGGCGAGGGCGCTATTTTGAATCCAGAGCGCAGTGAAGGATTCTAGAGTAGAATCCCGAGCACAGCGAGGGATTCTAAAGTAGAATCCTGATAGCAGCGAGGGATTCAATATACGTTGCCCGAGATGAAAATAATTTTGCGGCCGAGTAATACACTCTACTTTTCATTTCGAATATAAGGAAAGTAAATACACTCTGCTTTTCATCTCCCTCTATAAGAAAAGCAATAAAGACAACTAAAACTATCTAGAAAAATAAAAGAAAGGTGGCGGGGGGCTTCGCTTTCTCTGTTTTTTCTATAATAGGTATATAAAAAAATTGAAGTTTTGAAATAACAAAAACAAATTTTAGAACAGAAAAAATTTTTTTGAATAAAAAAGAATTTTTGAATAAAAAAAAATGTTTGTACAAAATTTCTTTTTTATATGTCTATCGGATGCCTCCTAACTATCTCCCGAGTACCATAGGGGCTTGAAAATTTTGTTAGATTATAGCTACGCTACGAGACGGACCGTTTTTGAGATATTCTCGTTTTTATAAAAAAAAAAATTTTGCTAGTCCCGTAAGTCCCGTCCCCATACAAAATTAGTTGAAAACTTTTTCATTGCCGATGAGGTCTATGGACTCTATGGTTGACTGTAACCCTGTAACCAAATTCAGTTCTATTCTTAAAATTCATTTCCACCCTAGGGTGAAACGGATAGTTTTGGACCCGCTGCTCAGTTTAAATATACATCACTTTCCGAATCTGAGAGATGAAAAGTAACTTGGTCTAATAAACATACAGTATAATTTTAGATTCTATAAACACATGTGATATAACGTTCATTTGTTATAATAAACATTTGATATAACAGTTTAATAATATAAAACAATATTCATGTAATAGACGCTATAACAAATATTTCATACACCACCTGTTCGTTTGCAATTGCAAAGATGCTTTATATAACGGGGGCCACTCCTTGCACTAATCGGCATACAAGCAGGCATGTAACATGCCAACGGGCATGCAGCATGCGAGCAGGCATGCACCATGCGAGCAGGCATGCAGCATGCGAGCAGTCATGCAGCATGCAAGCAGGCATGCAGCAGGCATGGTTTCTGTCACGGCTCCGGCGCCGTGAGGCTCCGGGCGGTCCCACGCAAGCTTTGCGTTGCAGTGCCGCTCATCGCCCGCCGCAGCTGAGGCTGGCTGTCGAAGAATTGCTATTATTAGAATTCAATATAAATGAAATATTTTCTATGTAGTTTAAATAGAACTAGATATTTTGACTGTCACAACGTTAGATTGATTGATTATATCGGCCTTGTTTGGAGCCTTGTTCCTTCCAAGGCCTTTTAACTTAGTTTTCTTAAGGTCTAGTCAATTAAAATTTGTTGCTCACTCTGAACATTGATTACAGCTAATCAAAAAACTCTTTGTGTTGCAACTGCTGAAACACAAAAGGCAGTCAACCCTATTGTATTCCTTATTCTTGATGGCTACAGAAAAGAAAGGGCCCAGGGTTTTGGCATATAGCCCAATTTTCACAATAGAGATAAATGTGACTATTCATGATCATCTAGATAACGATGTTAAAAGTAGTCTTTTAATGATTGAGAATCTTCGATAAACAGAACTAGGTGTTATTGTTGATCAAAGTTGAGAATAGAAAAAAACAATAGATTCTCATTTTCCAGTAAGTGAAGAGATTATTCTTTTTTATGTTACTTATATATAACATTTTACATAAGTTAGAAGCGTAATAAGAAGTATTTTTTGCTCGCACTGAAAACTAATGCTTACATAACTTTAAGGTCTGTTAATTAAAATATATATTTTCTAAAATGTAGGTTAAATGTAGGTATTTAGCGACATAGGTAATTTGGTGATAATTTTTAAACCTAACATTACACAGATGCCTATCCGTTTGGAAGAGTTTATTAAAACTTAAATTTAATAAATATTGATTAACTCTGCAACAAAAAAATGCTTTAAGTATAAGCTACTTTTTAAAACAAAGTGTTATACTTAATAATTTGTTTGTTTTATTTATCTAGTAAAAAAAGAATAAACTGTTAAGGTATTTGTTTTTTTATTTTTTTTATTCTTGTTTGAAAAGAGGGTTTAGTCACCCCCGTAAAGAAATCTAAGTATAATCATGAACAATAAATTAACCAATAAACACTACATATTATTGACATCAACAAAAAAAAAACTAGCTTCTACATACCTACATTAATTAATTCTACTTACCAAATTAAGATGGCCTTAACAAATAGGTACCTGTGAGAACAAAATAGGAACCAGTTCTAAAACACAATAATCATAAACAATTATTGGCACTTGACATGTCTGAAACATTTTAGTCTCTACTTTTATTCTCTTTTTAGTTTTACCTCTCTTCAAAACATTCCATTTGTAAACAATGAAATTTCTCTTATTTCTACTGTATGAAAAAAAAGGTTATCGATTGGGACAACGTAATGGACTAAAAACATTTGGACAAAAATGTCAGTGATGATTACTGCTAGAGATGGTTAATTGCTTGTCAGTTGATGTTTACTAACAAAGGCTGAAAACTGTTATCGGCACAGAGTATATTACTTCGTATTGTACCACAAGCGCTATGTACCCTTAGCACGAACATCAATCGAAAAAACAAAATGAGATTTATCATAGACAAAATATCCTTTACGAATAATTTTGTATTGGAAATATGTACAGCGCCATCTACCGCCCAGAAGCGGGTATTGAAGTTGCGCATTTTAGTAGAAAGTAGTAAGTATCAATAGGCTGTATGACCGTTCCACATGGCCTCACAAACCAATTTAAAAAAACGGCGGGAATGATTTTCAGTGGTTGATTTGATATCAATACAGTTTATATTGTGTAATAAATTATCAAAATGAGTTCTGCCAATGAAACATATACAGACATTGTATGTACCTACTCCACCAAATTTGAGAGCAGAAGCAAAATTAATAACAGAAAACTTACTGCCAGCAAAATCAAAAGAAAGATATATGAAAACCTACGATCTGATTTGGAAAAGTGAAAAAAAGGCGCATACGTTTTCGGAATCTGTGTTGTTGGCTTTTTTAATGATACATCATTAAAATAATATTATTATGGGCGATTTATACATAAGTGTGCCCGGGCAAACAATAACATTTACATTTAATAATTGCCCGAACATATTGTGTGATATAAATTTTAATAAATATTATTTAGTTAAACAGTTTTTTTATTTCCTCGCATTTCTTGAGAAAAGCACTATACAAGCCTTGTACGGTAAGCAAATTACCTGTCCTCGGCTGTAATGTAATTGCCCGAACATATTGTGTGATATAAATTTTAATAAATATTATTTAGTTAAACAGTTTTTTTATTTCCTCGCATTTCTTGAGAAAAGCACTATACAAGCCTTGTACGGTAAGCAAATTACCTGTCCTCGGCTGTAATGTACTATTACATCATACTGCTCGGTAACTAGGATTTACTAGTATGGTAAGAGGCTGTGTAAGTTGGCATGTGCAACACAGTGTATTGTTTAGATAGAACGTTCCATTTTCAAATTACTTTGCAATTCAAGCAGGTGAATGCTTTAATTGTTAAGTAACTTTACCATTCAAGCTATGCAAAACTCCTTGGTCAAACATTTTTTTTTTCATAAAATGATAAGAAAACTATTTACTGTAGAGAACAATAAAAAAAAATGTTTGTTCACTTGCGACGACTGTATTAAAATTTAAAATTGGTACATTTAGAAGTTTTTGAAAATAAATTTGAATAAATATTTTCTCTCTTATAAAAAAAATCATTTTGTCATACCAATATAAATGTCTTATTTACCTCTCATGAATGATGTAAAGTAGAATGCTTACCTCGGTTGTAAGTAGCTATTACACCCTCGAACTATATTCGCCCTCGCTCGTTTCGCTCGCTCGGGCGTCTAAATATCTCGGGTGCACTCGATCCTTTAGCGCCCTTTGCGAGCTGCGCTCGCACGGGCGCCAAATTGGATCTTGTTCTGTAATAGCTCTCTTACGACCCTTGTGTAACAAACTACTATTACACATTTAGTAATTCTTTCCGCAATCCGGTTAGGAGTTTAAGGGCGACTTTCAACAAAAATCGCTGAAAAAACTGGAAAATGCATTTAACTAATTTCACCACTGATATTTAAACGCAATTAACGCTAAACGTGTTTAAAACATAGTTCTGTCTCTGTCACATTCAAACAGATGACAGAGACAGAACTAGGGTAAAACCACCTTGTATCCGCCACGTCAACAATATTTCACATTGATTTGCTTCCTATTCTCACATTTATTAGCCTAGCTTTCTAGGAGGTATTTTTTAATAAACTGTTATTATTTGACTTTCCTATGAACTAATAAAATATTTGAAATTTAGATAGACATTTTTTTATATTGATGTTTTTCTTTATACACACCCAATTTCCCTAATATCGGCCACTTGCGCCCAAAAATCGCCCACCTGTTTGCCTTGTATCGGCCTAGGCTAACATTATGAGCAATACAAATACAGGGCGTCCCAAAACTATGCCACATGGAGGGAAAGTACCTTAAATACAGAAGATATAAAATTTTACTGAAAGGAGACTTCATTTTTATTTTAAAAAGAAAACGAACTGCATTCAAAGAATTTTGAAAAGTGACCTGTCTGAACTGGGAATCGAACCCGCTGAATGTATAAAAAAATATTTCTTAATTTTTTTTGTACCAATCGAAAGGCTCGATTATACCTAAGCGTTTCTTCTAAGTAACGTAGCATCTTAAATAAAAGAAAGACTACGAAATTTAACATTTAATGTTGAATAACAAGTTTTTGCAGCGTTATGGATAGCCTTTTCTATGACTGTCGTCATAGTAAAACAATATAAGTAAGCGGACTGGAGCCCTGTGCGAGCGATAATAGGCTAAACACGTAGGGCTGTCGCTTAGAGTTTATTCAATCGTCAAAAATGCATAGTCAATCTCTATACAAAACAGTTTTCCCCTGTAGGGTGGGCGTCAGGAATCTATAATACAAAGTTTTTTAATTATTTTTTACATAGACCAAGGGCTGACTAAAATTTTTCATTACCTACGTCATGTTATCTGTTTAGTGGTTTGAAAAATTACGGTCGAAATAGAGTTTATTCAATCGTCAAAAATGCATAGTCAATCTCTATACAAAACAGTTTTCCCCTGTAGGGTGGGCGTCAGGAATCTATAATACAAAGTTTTTTAATTATTTTTTACATAGACCAAGGGCTGACTAAAATTTTTCATTACCTACGTCATGTTATCTGTTTAGTGGTTTGAAAAATTACGGTCGAAATAGGATAAATTAAAACGTGGCTTTACAACAACACCAAGACCAAGACAAATAGACATGTTCATGCACACAAATATTTGTCTTGTTCGGGAATCGAACCCGAGACCACTGGCGCAGAAGATGGGTAGCCTACCCCTGCGCCAAATCGGTTGTCAAAAACTAAAATACAATATGTACCTACGCCCACTGCGAATCGAACCCGGGGCCTCTGGGTCTGAAATCGGTGGTGTGAATCACTAGACCGCAGAGGCGGTTAAAAATTTATATTATGCTCCCAGTTTATTAATCTAATCACATCACACCTACCTACACATAGGATTACAAGTTACAATAATTTGTTATTATAAATGTTTTTCTTTCTTCTTTCTTTCTATTTGAAAATTAAACTACAAATTGGTATCTGGTCAACGAAATCGGAAGCAGAACTATTTAGGTAGGTAAGCAGCTATACAAAATATTATGTACGTATCTACGTATGATAATTATAGTATGTAGGTTGTACTCACCGTTCTTGTTCGCTAGGTAATGCGAAGAAAGATAGTTCTGGATTAGACAACCCGCTACTGAGACATCCGTATCCACTACAATATTTTGTACTTCTACTCGAATTTTTAGCCATGGTAGGTACACGCACGAATTATTACAAATACAAATACAAAATTATTAGAGGGAGGCAGCGCAGCGGCGCGGAGCGTGCGTAATATTATGCGCGGTCGCGGGCGACCGGCCGGCGGCCGCGCCGCGCGGACGGCGGGCGGCGGGCGCTGTCACGCATGACTGTCGCCCCGTTATCACCGATAAATTTTGTCAATGTGTGCGTGCGACGACGCATGACGACGCATACGTACGGGCGCGCTCACATACAAACCGTTTGGGGTGCCTGTCCAGGCAGTCAACGTACTTATATTGTTTTACTATGCTGTCGTGCTCAATAATTTAACATTTCAATGTATTACTAATGAGTGAAGATTGGAGCAATTATACCTAATTTCCCTATAATAAGTGTTTGATAATGTGATAAGTACTTACAAAGTTTATAAATAAATAAATAAAATAAATAAGTAACTAACACCACCTCGATTGATTAAAAAAGTTTCAATAATTTGGTGGGGGTACGGTTCTCGGTTTGAACATGCTATTTATTTAAAAAATCTTTGAATGCAGTTAGTATTGTCATTTAAATAAAAATGAAGTCCTATTTTTTTCTATCTAAAGTATTTGGTGCGGTCTATGCCACCATGTGGCATAGTCATTGGACGCCCTGGGGCATGGCCCGCTATTATTTCTCGGCTGCTTGCGCTCCTACAGGCCATGCTGCTCGGATTGGCAACGTCATAAATGTCAATGTCGTCTACTAATCCTAATTTCTTGTATGCATGAGATGAGATGCATTCCTGATTATAGCGCCTTAAAATCAAATAATACGCGTACATAACTAAGGGTTGTTTTATTTTAACTATATCACAGTCACGAAAATGTTTATTAAACACTCCTACTGATGTTGTAAGCTCCCAGTCGGCTCGAGGTATCGCACGAATCCATCGCTGACGCAGTGTTCCTCCTTCGGGAATCCAAATCTTTCGAGATCCAAGGTTTCATAAGTAATTTCCAACAATGATCACGTATTTATATGCACTAATTATACAATAGATATTGTATTAAAACACCTAAACAGCAATCAAGAAAATCAAACAGCAACGTTTCTTGACATGACCAAAGAGTATTCCGACTTGCCACATCCAGATAAAAAAAATATCCAAAATGTGCAAAAATAATAGATGTTCTTTTTTTATTTTGTAACAAGCAAATTTAACCAAGTTGTTAAATAAATGCGTGCAAAATCCGAGAAAGTGTTTTATTTAAATGAACAGTTCGCGCAGAAATCTAAGATGTGAATTGAATTACGGCGAAAGTTATTTTTTTTATTATATTATATCAAGTTTAGCCTAGTCAACGAAGAGATATAGAGGGAAATGTTTGGAACACAATTTTTGACTTTGGAACTTTGTTTGGGCTAAAAGTTTTGTAAAATACTGTATATATTTTACCGGCCAAACCCGATTTCAGGACAAACTAGTTTTTCCTAGGTCAAAATATTTCATCGCGTTGACATTTCAGAGAGCGAGTTTGCCTCGGAAGTCCTGTAGAACACGTGATTGGTTAAAATGGTGGTTATTTTTTTTGTGTCATGTTCTACATCTACAGGTCTTCCGAGGCAAAGTCGCTCTCTGAAATGTCAACGCGATGAACTAGTTTGGCCTAGGAAAAACTAGTTTGTCCTAAAATAGGGTTGAAAAAAAAAATGAGACCTTCAAACCGCCCCCTCCCCCCCGGATGAAAGGGCTACGGGCGGGGACTTTTGCTATGTTTACCTCCTTATTAGCCCAAACAAAGTTACAAAGTCAAAGATTGTGTTCCAAGCATTTACCTCTATACTGTTTTTTGAGTGTTCGTTGATTTTTACTTCCACATAATTTGAGAGTTATCGCCTAACCTGGCAACACTACACGATTGTTTATTTATATAGAACAAAGAGTAAAGTGTATAGATCAACAATCTTTTCTGTTCCGGTGACAGCAGCGCTGGTTGGACAGTGCAACTTGACAGTAAAATGACATTATGAACAAAACACGTTAGTTCCAGTTCCAGTTTTGGCCACCGGAACAGAACACGTTGACGTCATCTACTGCAACGTTGCCGCTTTTCCAAGGAGCATGGCTTGTTACAAGTGCAACGAGTGAGATAGAAGATGGCTTTGCCTGGGGGCGTCCCACGATTATACTTATGATAGGGAAACTACGTATAATTGCTCCAATCTTCACTCATTAGTAACACATTGAAATGTTAAAGTTTTGAGCACAACAGTCACAAAAAAGGCTATCCATAACGCTGCAAAAACTTGTTATTCAACATTAAATGTTAAATTTCGTAGTCTTCTTTTTATTTAAGATGCTATGTTACTTAAAAGAAATGCTTAGGTATAATCGAGCCTTTCGATCGGTACAATAAAATTATAGAAATATTATTTTTTTTTACATTCATCGGGTTCGATTCCCAGTTCAGAGAGGCGATTATTTAAAATTCTTTGAAAGCAGTTCGTTTTCTTTTACAAATAAAAATGAAGTCTCCTTTCAGTAAAATTTTATATCTTCAGTATTTAATGTACTTTCCCCCCATGTGACATAGTTTTGGGACGCCCTGTATACTTTGAATTAATAAAGAAAGATAAAGATATACAAAGATATACATAGAGATATATAAAAAACATACATATACCGTGAATTTTTTTAACAATCCAAACTTAATTTAACGTGTTTAGAATAAATTTAAAAAAATATATGTTTTTGTTTTTTTCTTGCATAAAGATATTCTTACATAATAGTAACAAATAAATTTTGAAGTCGGATTTTTTTTTAGAGATTTTAGATTATTTTACAAACTTTAATATTTCCTAAAGGAAAGTCTATAAATCAAATACTATTAACAATTTATTATAAATTTAATATTACAGTTTGTACATCAACAATGATACTTCCACATAAAAGTACCTAACTAAACAAAAAATCGAGATTTTTAAATATTTTTTTTTAAATAATAACCTAATAAAATAAACATTAAGTATCAAAATAGTTTTTCAGAGTATATTCAGGGCTAACATTTACAGGATTGAAAAATGGAAAATGAAGTCTTTAGAAAAAATTGACCCGTCTCACAACCAACTCCGATGGGACTCGAACCCACGACCTTTCGCTATCCGGGCGACTGCTCTAACCACTGAGCTACGGAGTCGTTACGAGAAGCGTCGAATTTATCAAATACTTCTTACACGCTGTATAGCCAGCGTTAATTTCATCAATGGTAAGATATTACTACCCCCACACGCGAAAGACATACCTTTCTAGATATTTGACAATCGCTAAAGAAGAAATTACTATGGCAAGTTATTTAAATTTTTACTTTTTTGCATTCACAATGCAATTTTTATGATTGAAAAATAATCTACAGGATTTTTAAAATTGTCGCTTTTTCTCGTGGACAGCTTTCATTGGCCAGACAAAATGTTACATC
Source organism: Crambus lathoniellus (assembly GCA_949710035.1). Classification (NCBI taxonomy): domain Eukaryota; kingdom Metazoa; phylum Arthropoda; class Insecta; order Lepidoptera; family Crambidae; genus Crambus; species Crambus lathoniellus. The sequence goes on from OX453310.1 coordinate 15,068,121, forward strand.
GAAAAGCAAAATGCAACTAGAGGAAGTCTTTTTCAGCAAAAGAAAGGCTGGCTATATTTTACATGACATAATCATACAATAATCTCCTTTCTCTAACCAATTCAATAAGTTTTCTGTATTTGCAACTTCAGACATCGCGGTGAACGCGGCGTTCACTGTCTTAAGCTGCGTCCAGACTTGTAACATTTCACCGAACATTACCCCGTACCGTGTCAGACACGCGTGTCAGAACGGATAATGTGGACGTCTTTTGACACGCGAACAAGTTCGCGTACATGTTACAAGCTTCAAATCCATTCCGAACACTGGAAGAAACACAAATATTATTCTGTGGCTAGACACAGATAAATGTACGGACAATGTACGGAGTTACGAAGGTGCAGTGTGGACGCTGGTCTGTGTGCTGTTACGCATCGAAGTTACGTGTTACGAGCCGATCAATTGAGAGTCGGTTTTTATCAAAGGATTTCGCAATTGTTCGCGTGTCAAGGAGACGTCCACACTTGTGTTTATGACACGCGTCGAAGTACGCCAGATGACACAGATACAGACACGGGATAGGAATGGATCAGGTCGTGACATGTGCCGGCATCACAGAATAAATACAAGTACAGAAGATGATTATTTTATAAAAATGTCAATATCTCGAAAACGGTGCGTCGCAGCCAAAATCTATTGAAATTTTTGATACCCTTTTAATTACCCCGGAGGTATTTGAGAGACATCGAATGGTAAAAAAAAAATTTTTTTTGAGATCTGTCAACTCAAAATATTTTTTTAAACTTTATAAGTTCTGAATTCAGTTCAAATGGAAACAGAGGAAACAGAAAAAACAGAGGAGCAGGGGGACGGGGCCGCAGCCCCCCCACCAAAAGGGCTCGGGGGCCGCCGCCCCCCGAGCCCAAGAGATCCTAACAGTCGTTTTAGGTTAGGTTAAGTTAGAACTGTGACCAAAACACAGCGCGAGCCAAACGAGCGAAGGCAGCGGCCGGCGAAGCGGCAGAAAAAACTTTTTTTTTCCAAAATAAAGATAACTTTTTGTTTTTTCGTCTTAGATCTTTTTTCGAAAGCTATGATTTTTTTCACTTTTTGAAAAAAAAGTTAGTGTTATTTTTATGCACCCCCTTTGCGACACCAGCCCCCCTAGCATGACCAACCAAAACGCGATATGATATGATAAGTTATCCGGTTTAACTGTCAAAAGACTATGGGTTTTGACGTTTGAATGTCAATAAATCGCTTTATCATGCGATACATATCGAGTTTTGGGTGGTCATGCTAGGCTTACTGGACGGCCTAAAGCGTATATAAATAACTAATAAATAAATAAATAACTTCTTACATTCACACCAATTATCTAAGCCCATTTTAATTTCATTACGAAACTGTATAATGGAAAAGATTTTAAACTTTCATGGTCAATTTCACTATAACTATTGTAAAAAACGGGATATTTACCATGTTTAGATTTATTTATGAGTCCCCGATATTTCGGCGCAGTTGCACGCGCCATGATCACGGAGTAACGGGGACTAAATATAACGGGGAGTAAATATCGGGGACTCATAAATAAATCTAAACATGGTAAATATCCCGTTTTTTACAATAGTTATAGTGTATAATGGAAAACTTGATAACGGATAAATATATACTTAAATACTTTTTGTTTGTAAATACATACTTAATATACATAGAAAACACCCAGACCAAGACAAATAGACATGTTCATGCACACAACTATTTGTCTTGTTCGGGAATCGAACCCGAGACCACTGGCGCAGAAGGTGGGTAGCCTACCCCTGCGCCAAATCGGTCGTAAAAGTATATGCAAAATAATTAATAGTAAAATAATTCCTCTGTTTAAAGCTGGTGACAAAAGTGACCCAGCAAATTTTAGACCTATATCCATACTACCAGCAATAAGTAAAATATTTGAGAAATTAATTTATGCTCAACTTTTAGAATATTTTAAATTAAATAGTATACTGCATGAGAAACAGTTTGGTTTTTCAAAAGGTAAAAGTACAACTGATGCTGGGGTTGCATTTCTAAAACATGTACTTGATGCCTGGGAGGACAAGCAGGATGTAATCGCTATTTTTTGTGACCTTTCCAAGGCATTCGATTGTGTTGATCACCAAACACTATTAAGGAAGTTAAAACATTATGGTGTTTCTGAAATGTCAGTAAGCCTTATGCATTCATATCTGTATGAAAGAACTCAGAAGGTAGTTATTAATAAAACTGAGTCTACCGGAGCTCCCATTACTATGGGCGTACCCCAAGGATCAATATTGGGCCCGCTGTTGTTTTTAATATACATAAATGACCTTCCTTACTACGCGAAGAATTTATGTGAGACAGTGCTATTTGCAGATGATACATCTCTAGTCTTTAAAGTAGATAGAGGTGATGACTGTTCTGACGAAGTAAATAGTGCTCTTTCAAAAGTGTCACATTGGTTTAATAGTAATAATTTATCATTAAACTCAAAGAAAACTAAGTGTTTAAAATTTTCGTTACCTAATGTAAGACAAGTTGATTTTCATATAAGACTAGACGGCGATATGGTCGAATTCATTAACAATACAAAGTTTCTAGGTATTATATTAGACTCGCGACTACAATGGGATCCTCATATCGAAGCCTTGGCGAGTAGACTCAGTTCGGCCGCATTCGCAGTAAAGAAAATAAGGCTCTTAACCGATATTGAAACGGCTAGAATAGTCTATTTTAGTTATTTTCATAGTGTTATGTCCTACGGCCTTTTGTTGTGGGGCTCAGCCGCTAACATCCAAAGTATATTCGTGCTCCAAAAAAGGGCTATTCGCGCCATGTACAACCTCCGATCGAGAGATTCTTTAAGAGATCTATTTAAAGAAATAAACATTTTAACTGTTGCAGGACAATACATCTATGAAAATATTATTTATGTGAAAAAATATTATAATACATTTGTAAAGCAGAGCGATATTCATCGCTTTAACACAAGAAATAAAGATAAACTTGTCGTTCCCAAGTTTAGGCTAGAAAAATCCAGAGCCTCATTTCTGGGGAAAAGCATATCCTTTTTTAATAAAGTTCCACAGCATATTATTGAACTACCATTGCATAAATTTAAATGTTACATTAAAGAGTCGCTGATGAGCAAAGGATACTATAAAGTAGACGATTATTTGAATGACCGCAATGCATGGTCATGATGTAACACATAACATAATCACTGTTTAAATTGATGTATTTTTATACTAAGCAATTGTTGTATTAGTAACGATATGTTTTTTTTTGTAAATGTCGTTACCTAACTAAGAAACGCTGGCAAGTTTCTTGCGCCCATTCTTCTTGTCAGTTAAAAAAGTCTTGAATGGGTGGTAGGAAAATATTGACGATTCATAAGTACATATTTATTATGTCTAAGTGAATAAAGAATGTTTTTATCTTATCTTTATCTTATTAGCCTTAAAAATTTAACTTGCTGCTGAAAGTCACAATTCCACGCGGACGAAGTCGGGGGCACAGCTAGTAGGTATTAAATACTTATAATCTTTATTTTTTATTCCATCTTTGAACTCAGCAGTTCTGGTGCCTTGCCACGCAGTCTTGTTCGATTGACACCATGCGTCTACACTTGTAACACTGAACACCGTGTCTTTATAATACATTGTCTCTTTGATACAGTATTACCACAGCGCATGCCCAACAAAACTAGCGATGCATGATAAAGACACGGTGTTCTGGTTCTGACACGCCAAAATGTTACGGCAGCACAACCTAGACCGTCCACATTGAGCGTAATAAGTCTTGTACGATGACACGGAGTCCGGTCCGATGTCATGACACAAGTCTGGACGCAGCTTTAGTGGCAAATGAACTCCTGGAACGTAGAGTTCCACTTTGACCTCCGCGTTCTGACTGCCTGCTGTGTGCATTATCGTACCAAACTCAGTACATTCGTTAGAACGCAGTACTCTAAACTCTGAATGCGGAACTCGGGACCGCTCTCTTATATAGAACGGCTGATAATTTTTTTCGCGATTCCGTGTTTAGCCCTATATAAAAAGTTCCTCGTGTTGATGGACTCTATCATGGCCTAAAATCTTTATTGTGTAAAACGAAATATATGTAGCTTACTTCCGCAAAAAACACAATATGCAAGATGCACCGCCCTCCCGCCCGCAAAAAATTGCACATGCACACCACGAAAACACCAGTGCACAATACCTGCATCTAGCAAGACAGCAATACACCTTGCACCGTCACCGATTAGACTACTCTACAAGTGTTTCGCCCCAACCCAAAAAAATTTTTTGGTGTTGGTTTTTCGCACGAACTAGCACGAACTATCTCCTGAGGATGCCCCGTGTTTGGGCGAAACACGTGTAGAGTAGTCTAATCGGTGACGGTGCAAGGTGTATTGCTGTCTTGCTAGATGCAGGTATTGTGCACTGGTGTTTTCGTGGTGTGCATGTGCAATTTTTTGCGGGCGGGCGGGCGGTGCATCTTGCATATTGTGTTTTTTGCGGAAGTAAGCTACATATATTTCGTTTTTCACAATGGTTAGGGACTTCCGCCAATGACGCCTGATTCAATCAAATTCTTAAAATCTTTATACTAATTAAAATTTACAGTGGCGCACCGTACATGGTACTGTAGCTCGGCGGCACGGCGAGACGTGTAGTCACGTTTGGCGGGGTGGCCGAGTCCTTAGTTAATCCGTGATTAGGACACTAGTTTATTTAGTACTAGCCACATAGCCGACACTACGTTATCCAGCGGGAATATGATATTTTTCCGGGATAAAAAGTAACCTGTGTCACTCAGCAAGTTCCAAACTATCCCCATACAAAAATCTCATCGATCCGTTTCCCGTTTTGACGTGAAAACACAAACAAACAAACACACTTTTACATTTATTTTGGTTATTTATTTACTTACTGATTTTGGTAAAAGTCAAATTTACATTGTATAGCTGTTAGTGACCTTGACTGTGACCATGATTGTGACCATGTAACCAAAATTTTTATTCTGCCATAGAGAGAACTAAAATAATATTTACTGCGGTATTCGCTTAATAAGCACCGGCAATTTTGATTCAAAACAATTTGCTTGAGGATAAAAATTGTTTGAATACGGACATTTCTATTTACCATGCAAGTCACATGTTTGTTTGTGATGTGAATGACATAATACCTAAATGGCTTCACTTTTCTGAGTAACAATTTGGTTTTTTAGATGAAAGCCTTATGAATAAGAAAAGATTTGGAGCACGATTCTGTATATTTGTACTGAATAAATAATATATGATATTCTTACCGTTTTTTGCCGACCGATTTGGCGTACCTACGCATACCTTCCTTCTGCGCTAGGGGTCCCAGGTTCGATTTGTTCGACAAATATTTGTATGCATGAACGTGACATAGCTATTTTTCTTGGTCTGTGTATTTTCTACGTAGGTAGGTATATCAAGTATGTAACAGAACTATTTACAAATAAACGTTATATATTTATCCGTTATCAAGACCATGACACAGTTTCATAATGAAATTTACATGGTCTTAGATAATTGGTGTGATTGTAAAAAAATATTCATTTCTTTACCGTGAAAAATATACAACTCGAATGTAGAGAAACTATAGCCCCCAACCGAAACTTTCATTTTATTTAATTTAATTATTACATGTCACAAAGTATAAAGTTGTTATATTTTAGTCTAGGTGTTATTGTTGATCGAGTTTTTAGTACAGAATATGTGACACTCTGCAAGAGTGAAGCAATGTGGAAGAGAGTTTACAATAATTATCTAACAATATTAAATCATTAAAATAAGTTGTAGGTACTACAAATACTTAAACTGTGGTTATGATAATTTGGATAAAATCTTAAGTAGGATGAAATATAAAAATTAAAATTATATGAAGAACCTAGGTAGATTTTATAACAATTTTATGATTCTGGTTAATAACTGTTTTTTTTTGGATACTGTCAATATTCTTAACTTCGTATACTCTCTGTCATAGTACCTGTAACCGATGGAAAAATAAAATATATTTGTAGTGTCGATACTAATGAAGGTTTATTGTGATTGTCTTACGACTAAGTTACAACAGAGTAAAATCTTTCTGCGTGTTCTGTGGTTACAACTGTACTGGTACTATGTTAGAACTAACTTGTTTAATCTTCTAAACATCTTATCAATATAATATGTATTACAAACCTTATCTACTTAACTTAACTATCATCTACAAACGTTGTTTAAAACTTAATAAATGTGAGATATAAATATGTGCATACCAGCACAGTACCTAACACTTTTCTGAGGTGGTTTTTGATACGTTAATTAAAGTAACGTTACATACCGTTTTTTTTACATGCGGACGGCAGTGTTTCAAAATAGTTTTTAAGATATAAATAACTACCTTCTGCCATCGACTAAACGCTTGGTTACACAATGACTGATAAAACGTAATGTAAAAAAATTAAACCGACTTCTAACCGACTGCAGTGCTAGCCAGGAGCATGCATGTAATTTGTTACATGCATGCTCCTGGCTCTGACCTCAAAATGGTTAGGTTTCTATACAGTAGCACTGGGAATTTAAAAAGACAGGGTTTCTTAACAGCTCATTCATTTGCTCTAATTATTTTTAAAAAGAGAAAATGGCAAAATGGCCTCCGCCTGTCCGTGTCCGCTTACCCGTTCGCGCCACGTTTCTGAACAACGGCGTACCTCTTACCACTTAACATGGCAAACCGAGATATAAACGACGGCCACCATACAATTTGCGATACTAAGCGACAGTAACGGTGCTCGGAGCGGAGACGTATCATAATAGAGTTATAAACTCGCAGCGAACAGAGTTTAGTTTCAGAGAAAACAATAAATTGGTTTCTAGCGGTGTAAATACAATTAATTATCAAGATCAATCCATTTGTCAATTTTAGGTTCGATTGTTGTGGTAGACCCTTTGCGCGTAGTCAAGATCTAAGAGTTTCAACATCAAGTTTTAATAAGACTTGGAAGTCAAATAATACCTATGTATAACACCAAAACCTTGCTTTAAACTTTAAAGTCTGGCAATAATTAACAAACAAATTTAATATCCCCGACATTTGATACCCTATGGGCGTTTGTGCACTACCACTGAATTTTAACGATCCGGTAAAAAACGGATGCTTGTATTTAATTAATTACTAATATAAATGATTAATTATTAAAATACAAGCATCCGATTTTTTCCGGATCGGTAAAATTCAGTGGTAGTGCACAAACGCCCTATTTGTTGGTACTCGGGGCTCCCCGCACGGTTTTACCCACGTGGCGCCCGTTCCTGTTGGGAATAATGTAGCTTTACACTGGCGAAAGAATTTTTAAAATCGGTTTAGTGGCGTTTTGATTTTATCGATTGCAAAAAAACAATCAAAAATAAATTATTTCCTTTAAATAGTATTATAATTAATCGATATCCCTAACATTTAATACCCTAAGGCCGATTTTTCTTTCTAAAAGTCTGAACAGTTATTATTTTGATTTGTTGTTTTTGATCAGACTTGATTTTGATTAGTTGTTTTTTTGTTAACAACCATTCAAAATAAAGTCTGATCAGACTATTGGAAAGAAAAATCGGAAGTGTATTCCTAGCCTAAGCATAAGTAATTATTGAAAATATTGAAAATGAAGTACTTAGGTATTAGAAAAAAATTGTCCCGTCTCACAACTACCTCCGATGGGACTCGAACCCACGACCTTTCACTGTTCAGGCGAATGCTCTAACCACTGAGCTATGGGTGAAATGGTTCCTACCAAGGTTAGGAGAAGCGTCGAATTTATCCAATAGGTATTTCTAACGCGCTGTATTAGTCAGCGCCATTCATCAATGTGAAGATATTCTACCTTCACACTCGAATGAAATACCTTTCCAGATATCTTTTACTGTCCAGGCAAATGCTCTAACCACTGAGCTACGGAGTCGGTAGGAGAAGCGTCGAGTTTATCCATACTTCTAACGCGCTGTATAGCCAACGTTTATTTCATTAATGTGAAGATATTCTACACTCACACTCGAATGAAATACCTTTCCAGATATTTGATATAAGATGAAATAATTGCTAAATAGCAAAAAAATAAATTAAATAAGTAAGTAAATATTTAAAAAAAAAATATTTTACTTTTTTTTCACATCTCCCATCGGAGCTACACGGAGAAAAAAATATTTTACAATATTACCAGATTGTATAGTAATTATGATTCTGGTATAGGAAAAAAGATTTCAGCTATGGTTAACAGATTTATTTTTTACTAGCCTTCCGCCCGCGGCTTCGCCCGCGTGTACTACACGACGTTATCCCGCGGGAAGGTGATATTTTTCAGGAATAAAAAGTAGCCTATGTCCTTTCTCAGGCTCTAGACTATCTCTGTACCAAAATTCATTCAAATCGGTTCAGTAGTTTAGGTGTGATTGTGTAACACACAGACAGACAGAGACGCATTTATAATATAAGTAAGGAAGTAAGGATAACAACAAGTCATATTTTTGTTATTACTAGAATATTCTAGTTAGAATATTATAATAGGTACTATGCGAATAATATAAGAATAGGATAGGGAATCCGCCATGTTGTGACGTCAAGCTGTCAAAGTGCTGTCAAACTAACTTCACTTCACTTCAGTATGGTGTGCAAAAAAATAAATTTATCGTTAATCAGGTAGGGGGCTGATCATGTCATAGCTTAGATACGATAAATAATAATGTTCGTGCAAACCAAAACATATGAATAATTTGCAGATAATAATTATACAAATCATTAACTTGATTTTTTCGGAAAGTATAGGACTCATGAAAGTATGCTTTTACGAAAATGATCAGGTAATTTGAATCTCAATTAAATTAAAATTTTGTCATATTTAACTGAAACCATTTTTTTCATACAATGTTCTGATGCTTCAATAACACAGAATAAATTGAATTTTGATTATTTACTGGTTTAAGAATTTAAATAAAACAGGAATTTAAGTGAAAATAATTTAATAATCAACTTTACAATAAAATTGGTAAATTGGGGGTCTCGTGAAAAATTGTTTTGGTCTATCATGGTAAAAGGATTGGCCAGCTAGAGTCTGCACGTTGATTGAAGTTAGATTCGGCAGAATCTAGCTGTTACCAGGGTGCGCCGGGTATTGGTATCACGGGGAACCATTCAATCGAGCCACTCGGGGAGGCGCCTTTCGTGAATCCGCCAATTGTAAATCAAAACACAACACATTATGCTTGCTAATGCTATTATTGCTATTCCACCTCTGACTGAAGACTTTTTCTTCTGACATTGCAAAGTACTGTAGAAATATGTTCTAGTATTTTATCAAAGCTTTGAACAAATACTCAAATACCACATGTGTCCAAACATTTGTTCAAATGTTTGTGCTATGTCTGGCGCCGGCGGCATAAGGAAGGGCATGAGCAGGAAAGTTGAGTACAAAAAAAAGGGAAGTATGTAAATTTAAAAAATAAAAAACTTTGTTTTGAAAGTGGCAATACCCAAACCACCTTCTGCCAAAATAAAAAAAACTATTTTCATTTTGTTTTGCACTTTCTTGCGAACTGTACCTTTTCAGAGTGAAGTTTGTCAACAACCCGTCCTATTCTTATAATAATCGCATAGTACACGAAAATCTCTGATATCGTTTGGGTAACCATCTTATAGTTATTGAGTAAAATATGCATTTAGCTTACAACACTTTTCAATAATTGCGATGTTTACAATATTTATTTATTCTGTTTACCATTATCTAGTTTAACACACCAATAATAAAATTGTGTTTACAAAATCTTTTGTGTAAGGTCCACCATAAGTTATTCGTTTATAGGTACTAGCTTTCCTCGTACCTATAAGCGGATTTTTAATAGCCATTACCTTACTCGAGATTTCTGGATTACTAGGAATATTTTGCTCATAACATAACTGTTGCAGCTTAGATTAATCCTATAACCCTTTCCCCTCCAACTGTCTTGTGAAACGCAATCGATACGTCACTCGATAATCGGTGACGTCGCCAGTCCTGCAATAACTATCGAACGGGCATCATATGCATTATTATCATTGTGCGCGCACGCTCCAAGATATACCAAAACTCTTTCGATACAGTGAAGTGTTGAAGGTGACCATTTCCGCGAAGATCAGGACCACCCTGCACCCTGTAAGTCCTCAACCTCATTCTTATCTTAGCTGCAAGACTTTAAAGTTTTCTTTTAGGTATTTAAATCGGTCCACAACGGCGGCGGCATAAGCAATTGAAAGCTTAATCATATTTCTGGTCCATTTCGAGCCGGATTCCAACCTTTGGTAGTCCAAATCAATTAATAACAGGTTCAATTTCATGAGAAAACTCTGATTATAAATTAAATCTTATCCTAATTCCAATTGCTTACGCGGCCATCTTGTGCCTATACGATTATCGTGTTGCGGTGTGCATACGGATTGTATTTAAATCAAACAATATTAACTTAATCTTAATCTTCTAAATCTTAATTTAATAAAAAGCATATTCTCCAATAAAAAATAAGTATTTATGTATTAATCTTTTATATATTTAATCATAATCTTATAGAATACTTAACATTAATCTTATAAAACATAACAATAAAAACTAAATATGAGTGAAGCGAAATTAAAAGTGCTTAATTCTCGACGAGAATATTTATATCGTTCCATGCAAATATTATTTGATATTTCGCAACAGGTGGAAAATGATGGTAGCAAAATCTCCAAATTTCGCACGCGTTTTTCGCGTATAGAATCAGTAAGGGCGGATTTCCATGAAGTCGATCAAGAAATCAGTTCATTAGAATTATCAATAAAACCCGATGCTCAAATTAACACGGCGAAATTAGATGCATTTGATGAACTGTATTACGAAGTTTTGCAGGTAGAATCTTCTTTGCAAAATAAAAAATCGGCTAAATTAAGCGAATCGTCCAGATGTGAACAGCCCCTTGATCAAAGTCACGCTCGGTTACCAAAGATCGACTTACCAAAATTTGATAGCAATGTAGAAAATTGGCAGACCTTTTATGATACATTCGTGACTTTAATTCATGAGAACAAATCAATAAGAGAAATCGAAAAGTTTCATTATCTTATCTCATGTCTGTCTGGCTCGGCCTTGGGAATTGCAAAGGGAGTACCCTTAACATCAGATAATTATCAAACCGTATTTAACGCTTTGGTAGAAAGATTTCACAATAAACGAATTTTGGCTGTAACTTATCTTGATAAAATTTGTAATTATCCATCTATAAAATCGTCAAATTATCATGAATTACAAACGTTTACAAATGTATTGTATGAGTCATATAACGCATTAAATAACTTAAGTGTCGAAAACTTAAAAGATTTCATGTTATTTCACTGGGCATCGCGCTCGTTGGACGAAGACACGAGAAAGCGTTTTGAGATACAAAACCAAGATAAAGTCCCAGTTTTACAAGATCTCATTGACTTTTTACAAAATTATGTCAAAATTTTAGAAACAAGCAATTTATCGAATCTTAACTCCTCTCGGCCAATTAACGCAAATTTACCTCCTACACGATCTAATTCTTATCGAAATAATTTACCTCAAAATCGAGCGCAATCTTATAAAAATCAAAATATAATGAACTACCCTCAAAACCAAAAACAAAACCAATTTACCTCGAATCAAAAACGATCTTTTGTAGTCTCACAATTATCTCCAGCATCTTATCAATACCAAAATGATTTAATGAACCCTAATCAACCGCAATCTTTTGTAGCATCGCAAGCGGTTAATTCGAATGCTAAAGCAATTAATTGTTTGATCTGTAGCTTAGAACATAATATTTATAAATGTCCTACTTTTTTATCTTACAATCTTTCGAAACGTATGGAAATTGTTAAACTGAAAAATCTATGCTTTAATTGTTTACGTTCAAACCACTCAATAATGAACTGTTTATCAAAAATGGCTTGTCAAACTTGCGGCGCGCGTCACCATACATTGCTTCATTTGAGCGAGGCTGCTCCTGTAACGTCGGGCCCGCCGCGTAATGAACGTATTACCGCTGTAGCTCAAACCTCCACGAGTGCGAACGTGACTCATAGCGGTGAATACGGTCGACGCGAGACGGCGATTGTTCTACTGGGCACTGCAATAGTATGCGTGTGCGATGCATTTGGTCAAAAGCAATATTTGCGCGCGCTTATAGACAGCGGCTCGCAAGACTGTTTTATCACGTCAGCCAGCGTTAATAAACTCGGGTTACCTTACCGTCGCTGTAATCTTACTGTAGCGGGGCTTGGCGAGAATACGGTTCGACAAATACGTGGTACAACTCAATGTACTATACAACCTCGCGATTGTGACGACCTGAAGTTTAATATCTCACCTATTATCTTAGATAGTATAACATCTCAAATGCCTACCACAATAATACCTGCTTGGGTTTGCGACCAATTTAAACATTTAGTGCTCGCAGATTCCGATTTCGATAATCCTTCAAATATTGACATGCTACTCGGAGCAGAATTATTCCATAAAATTTATGACGGTCAACGCGTACATCCACGTCCTGATTTACCTGCTGCCTTGCATAGTGTGTTCGGATGGGTGATCACGGGCCCTGTTAATCTTTCCGGTTACACCCCCCCCGAATGTTACCTCTAGTTTTATAGCTTCCACTCATACCCTTGATGAAGTGGTCAAGCAGTTTTGGGAAGTCGAGGAGCCCCCTCGTACCCGTATCTCGAATCCTGATGACCTTGAATGTGAGCGTATTTACAGTACCCGCATGTACCGGGAGGAGAACGGTCGATATGTTGTTCCTTTGCTTTTAAAAGAACCTCACGGCGTTTTAGGTGATTCTTTTAACAAATCATTATCTCGTTTATTTAACATTGAGCGCAAGTTGAACAGGGACGCGCAACTTTCGATTCAATATTCTAACTTTATGAATGAATATCATGGCCTTGGCCATATGAACTTAGTAGATACTGCTAATCGAAATAGCAAGTATATTATTCCTCATCATTGTGTTATCCGCCCCGACAGCGATACCACAAAGCTTCGCGTCGTATTCGATGCAAGTAGCAAGTCATCAAACGGCTTATCTTTAAATGATCTAGTGTACCCTGGGCCCAAGCTCCAATCGGACGTAATAGATATCATTACTAACTTTCGTTTACACGAAATTGTTTTTACCTGTGACATTTCGAAGATGTACAGACAAATTAATATCTTACCTGAAGAGCGAGTTTATCAGCACGTTCTCTGGCGTGAATCTCCATCGGAGCAGGTTGACGTGTATGAATTGAAAACCGTCAGCTATGGAGTGAGTAGCTCACCGTACCTGGCTATACGGACTCTGCATCAGCTGGCTGGTGACCATGGTGCACAGTACCCGCGTGCGGCAGACTGCCTTTTGAATAATACGTACATGGATGATATACACGGCGGAGCGTCGTCGGTGGAAAACGCGTTAAGATTAAAAGATGAACTTATTAAATTATTAAATAGCGGCCAGTTCGAACTCCGCAAGTGGAGCAGTAACAGTTCAACCTTTTTAGAAAGCCTACCAGCTAGTCACTGTCAAAAACCTAAATGCTTCTCAACCGAAAGTAATAAACTCATGTTAAAGATTTTAGGAGTCCAATGGGACCCAAGTGGTGATTATTTCACTTATAACATATATCAAATCGAAACAAAATATACAAAACGCTGTATCCTAAGCAACATTGCTCGTATCTTTGACCCTGTAGGGTGGTTAGCACCGTTTGTTCTTTTGGCGAAACTGATCCTTCAGAATCTTTGGCGTTATCAATTATCCTGGGATGAGTTAGTTCCTGAGACTATAGCTCATGAATGGAATGAGTTTATCTTAGAGCTCCAAAATCTAAAATACATTAATATCCCACGTTTTATTATTCCTTTAGACACTGTGCAAACTCAACTTATTGGGTTTTGTGACGGCTCGACTAAAGCTTACGGTTGCTGTATTTATATCCGGACGGTATCAAATAGTGGCGAAGTTAAAATATCGTTACTTATCGCGAAATCGAAAGTCGCTCCCTTGAAGCCTTTAACCGTTAATAAAATAGAACTGTGCGGCGCTGTGTTATTAGCCCGTCTTATGGCTCACATGCAATCACTTCTTAATAAAAATCTTAATATAGATCAGATCATTGTATTTACTGACAGTTCAACCGTCTTATCCTGGATAAATACCGCCCCACATAATCTAAAAACTTTTGTCGCTCATCGTGTAGTAAAAATTACCGAATCTTTACCTCCAAATCTATGGCGGCACGTATCTACTCAAGATAATCCCGCAGATCTATGCAGTCGAGGTCTCACATGCTCACAGCTAGCGGTGTATGAAGCCTGGTGGACTGGGCCTAAGTGGCTCCGTCAAGGTGTGTCTGAGTGGCCAAATAGCGTCCCTCAGTCTCCTTCGAAGCCCTTGCCAGAACTTAAAGCTATCTCAGTGTCGCATGTCACCCACGAGGTCGACGCAAATAATCTAATACCGGCACTCATCGAACGTACCTCATCTTTGACGAAACTACAACGAATCTTAGCTTGGTGTTTACGTTTTACATCTAATCTAAAACAACCTCTAAATCAAAGAAAACTATGTTTTTTAACCTCAGAGGAACTTGAAAACTCTATCAATTATCTTGTACGTTACGTACAATCTATATACTTTGAAAAAGAAATTAAATCTTTATGTAAAGAAAAACCTTTGCCAAAACATCTACAGAAATTAAATCCGTTTGTTGACTCATCTGGATTATTACGAGTGGGGGGACGTCTGCGCAACGCGAACCTACCCAATGAAATAAAACATCCTTTATTATTGCCCAAAAAATCTTTTTTATCTGAAATGATAGTAGATAGCTTTCACATTAGATTTCTTCATTGCGGTCCTCGTACACTACAATCTTTAACTCAACGTAAATTTTGGATCCTAGGTATTCGTAACTTAATTCGTTCCCGTTTATCTAAATGCATAACTTGTTTTAAATTCAATCCTTCTAGGAGTCAACCTATTATGGGTGATCTACCAAAAAGTCGATTAGCTGAAGGTCAATGCTTCAAAACGGTTGGCATTGATTTTGGAGGACCTTTTTTCGTCAAGGAAAGCAAACGTCGTAACGCAAAAAGTCACAAGGTCTACATATGTCTTTTTGTATGTTTCTCAGTAAAAGCAGTTCATCTTGAACTCGTATCAGAGCTATCTACAGAAGCCTTTATAGCAGCACTTGACCGTTTCGTTGCTCGCCGAGGACTGTGCGAACAAATTGTCACAGACTGCGGAACGAACTTCATAGGCGCAAAACGTTATCTCTGTGAAGTTAGTAAATTATTAACTGACGAACAGTCAAGCATTTCCGATAAGTTAGCTTCGCGAAACATAACTTGGAAACTGAACCCACCTTCCGCCCCTCACTTCGGAGGTATTTTTGAAAGTGGTATCAAATCCACCAAATACCATCTTAAGCGTGTTGTAGGATCTCAAATACTCACCTTTGAGGAATTATATACCATATTAACTAAAGTCGAAGCGATGTTGAATTCCAGGCCTATTTGTACATTATCTTCGGATCCTAACGAGGTGGATGTTCTCACAGCTGGCCATTTTCTTGTGGGTCGTCCTTTGGTAGCGGTGCCAGAACCACATCTGGACGATGATATGCACCCGCGATCGCGTTGGCAATTGTTGCAAAAGTTATCTCAGAGCTTTTGGCGTAGGTGGCAAAGAGATTATCTTCATACTCTCCAACAAAGAGCAAAGTGGTCACAAGATAAAAGTCGTGCGCTAGCTGTGGGTGACATTGTTACCATCATGGAACCTAACTTAGCACCTAACGAGTGGAGGCTTGGAAAAATTATAAAAGTTCACCCAGGTCAAGACCAAACTGTCAGGGTTGTCACCGTCAAAACCCACAAAGGCATATTGGTTCGACCTGTGGTCAAGGTTTGTCCATTACCTATGGACCATTAATCTAAATAAATTTTCCAAACCTTATCTCTACTATCTTATCTAAAACAAATAATATTATATATAAACTCTTATTAAAAACAGAAACTAACTAACTTAATAAAACTCAAACCTTATATCTAACTTAAGCTATCATTTTAATAACAATTATTTAGTTACAAATTTGTATGCACATCTCACGCGTCACATCTCACAGGCATCTCCAGAGGCAAACTTTGGAGCGCTCTGGGTTGCGTTCGGGAATATATCATGTGAAATCTATCGATTTCAAGTGGGGGGAAATGTTGCAGCTTAGATTAATCCTATAACCCTTTCCCCTCCAACTGTCTTGTGAAACGCAATCGATACGTCACTCGATAATCGGTGACGTCGCCAGTCCTGCAATAACTATCGAACGGGCATCATATGCATTATTATCATTGTGCGCGCACGCTCCAAGATATACCAAAACTCTTTCGATACAGTGAAGTGTTGAAGGTGACCATTTCCGCGAAGATCAGGACCACCCTGCACCCTGTAAGTCCTCAACCTCATTCTTATCTTAGCTGCAAGACTTTAAAGTTTTCTTTTAGGTATTTAAATCGGTCCACAACGGCGGCGGCATAAGCAATTGAAAGCTTAATCAATAACAATAAATGGCTCATTACTAGATGCGTTCTCTGTTGTCTAACATACTCTTTTTAATGATAACAATAAAGAGTAGTACCAGCAACAATAAAAAATGTTGGCATTACAATATTATTGCATACTAAACAAAACATTAATTACGTGTAACGAAAAATAGTTCTGTCCACAACCACAAGTGTGGCCCCCGGCCCCCACGCCCCTCCGCCGCCCCGCCCCGCGCCCCGCTCTCCGCAGCGCCCAGCGCACGCACAGATTTGTCTTTCTTTCCATTTTCACCGCTCATCGCATCGCCACGCCAGTTTTGGTGTCGGTTGCCATTAATAAAAGTTCTTTTGAAAAGATAGAATTGTGAGTGTAGTGTCCTACCTATCTATTGTATGACCAAGATCATGGACGAAGACATAAAGTCTTTGTTAAAGCAATGGGAGCTGGAGGAGTACTTAGATTGTTTCGCCGGTAAGTACCTACCTATTTATTTAATTTCATAGTTATTCCATTTATTTTGCTAGCTAGTATAGAATATCAAACGTATTTTATTGAATGGTGATTTGCTTTACTGTATGTAATGTAAGTACCTATGTGTTCCTATTCACTATCAAAAATATTACCTCAAAGTGATTGCGCACCTAAGTAGGTAGGTACCTACCTAGACGCGCCGCAAGATCCGCATTCGTCGCAGTCGCAGTTAATCGCTACCTTCTTCGTATGTTACTTTAGTATATCTAAGTAGGTATAACTGCTGTATTTGATAATCAAGCTGTTAGTTTTCCGATTTCATAAAATATACTTAGGTATTTTGTGAATTTTTCTATGGCCGCCTTCGTTTTTAGTGAACCTCGTGTATGTGCTCAATCCGTTATTTTGGTGATCGCTAAGGTATTGTTTTGTGCTGAAGACATACATAATGTACTGTTATTATTATTAACTACCTAGGTAACGGCCGGCGGCCACGGCCCGTTTGAAGTTCGAGCGCCAAGATTTGGCGGCCATTTTTTTTCCTCCAAAACGAAAAACAATTTTGATATAACTAGACCATATCTTATCCTACTATTCAGACTATCGTACTAATAATAAAAATGTGAAAGTTTAGATATTTGGATGTTTGAATGTTTGTTACTCAATCACGCCAAAACGGCTGAAAGGATTTGGCTGAAATTTGGGACACAGATACTTTGTAGCCTGGAAAGGAACTTAATCTTCTTTTATCCCGAGAAAATTTCACATGCCCGCGGGATGACGTCGTGTAGTCAAAGAGGGCGAAGCCGCGGGCGGAAAGCTAGTTAAAAATAATATTTCAATAAACAATAATATACTTAAGTACTATACAATAATACAATTTACAATAATAATATAGGTAGTACTAAAATATTTTTCTTTTTCTGAAAATAAAATAACTTTGGGTACCCTGGGGCTCCTCGACCAACAACTTATCAAAGATTTGATAAAGCCTGTTGGCGATTGGCGATAGGGCGCGATTCATAAAAAATCTGGCGCAGTGGAATGACATAGCTGATTGTTTACCGGTATGTAGTAAGATAAAACTTATTTTATTTTAATTATCTACCGACTCTTCGAGTCACCATGCTCTGTAAAGCCTGCTGTACACGGATAAAGTAAGCGGTAGAGTACTAACTATACTAATGTAGACATCATTGGTAGAGTAGAGTAACTAGCCTACCTAGCTTACCACTTTCCTTCCCCCACCCCGGTGTCTACTCTACTGACTACTCGACACATGTAAACGGTTAGTAGAATAACTAGTACAGACTTTAGTAGAGAGTTTCATACAATTTCTCAATGAGTGGCGTCCATTTTGTTCTAGCTTTTCTTACAGAGTGACAAAGCGTTAGTCTACTCAAAATACGTGTAGACAGTTACTCTACTAAAACTGGTAGAGTATTGAGACCTGGTAGAGTAGTAGGCAAGTTCACTCTACCGTTTACTCTACCCATGTACAGCAGACTTTAGCTTTAGGTTCAGGTGTCACTTCTTTTGTAACTAATAGGTAACTAGGATTTTGGAAAAATGTCCCAGTGAGTTATTTCTTATTTACTCTGCTGTGAAGAACGTGATTAATGCATTTTTTATTATACAGTTCTTTTTCTATTACAGGATGACAGAAGTAGCATCACCAGTGTAGATATTCTGAATGAGCATCATAAGTTAAGCGTCATTGAAGACGTATTATATGAACTAGAAGCCGAACCAACCTCCACCAATCCTCGACAATAGACATTGAAACATTAAACTTTTGGCCAAATGAAGACAATAGATACGCTCACTAAAAGTGATAATAATTTATGTTATGTAACATTAAGGGTGCCGATTTAAAGAGCAATAAAATAATATTTTTAAAAGTTTGTTTTTATTAATTGTTATTACCTATTTAGGATTCACAGTTTTGTTTCTATGTTTCAGGCTACCACACTTATACTACAAACATCATTATTGCGGAATAAACCAATATAGGTACTGCCGAGTTAAACAGAATAATGTTAAACACCTTAGGTAAGTCTTTGTCGCAACAAAAGTATGTTAAACCATAAACTTATTTACACGAGTGTATATTAAGTTCATGGTAAATATAAACAATGACACTAAATTAGAGGGAGGGCTCGCCGTCAAGCAGCCTCGCCACGTTCGCAACTCGTGCTCAAATTCAGTGTACCTATTTCTTCATTTGAGC
This sequence comes from Crambus lathoniellus, assembly GCA_949710035.1. NCBI lineage: Eukaryota > Metazoa > Arthropoda > Insecta > Lepidoptera > Crambidae > Crambus > Crambus lathoniellus. Next base: position 15,087,446 of record OX453310.1, read on the forward strand.
TTCGCTTTGTACCTATTACTATAATAATAATAATAATAATAAAATTCTTTATTCATGCCAAAATACAGTCACATACAGTAGGTAATAGCTAAAGCTATGGTAAACAAATAACAAGTTCTGTGTTGGTAAGGCAATTAAGGTAACAATTATTGTAAAAGTGATCGTAACTGACCCTAAAAGGTTATAAGATATAACCTGTAAATAGGGATTCAGCACCTTTCCCCATGTTATACCTTATTTGAGACGATCATAACCAGTTTATAGTCTAACTATTACATTTTGAGCTTACTTTTAAATGTCAGTTATCAATTTATCAATTTATATACAATTTACTTGCACTATTGCAAGTGGGTTATGCACTTTGTGTTGCATGTTTTATGTTTATGTACCTAATTGCATTCGAATGTGAATGAGTGTGAAAGAGTGTATGTGTGTGTTGTGTGTGTGTGTGTGTATGTGTATTGGGATAAGACAACGTGTGTTGATGTGGGTGTGTGTGTGTGTGTGTAGGTTATAAGAATAGTGTGCCTTTCATTGTATTTAGGATAACACTGCCAACAGACTTTCCGACTCGTCGTACGATTGGCCAAGGAGCCAGTCAAATATAGTTCTTTTACATTGGGTTAATGGTAATTGATGGTGAGACATAATTTTATTTATTTTATTGTATAGATAAGGTCCGAGAAAAAATAAAAATCCTTTTGAAAATGTAAAGTTGGCTCTGGGAATATCACAAACTTGGAATTTTCTTCTCTTATCGGAGTGTACAAAAGGTGTTCTGGCATGCATATATAGAAGGCTATGCAATATAAACAGTTGGCGTATGGATAGGACTTTGCATGATAAGTACAGTTCCTTGGTAGGAAAGGTAAAAGGACGAAATGTACTAACTTTTAGGACTGCTCGTTGCGCCCTTTCCAACTGCAAAAGATTAGTTTTTGCAGAGCCGCCCCATGCAGTGATACAATAGGTGGTGATGGACTGGCATAAAGCGAGGTAAGTTGTCTTAATAATAGAGCTGGACGCAACGTAGCGAAGCCTTCTAAATATATATATTAATTTCCTGACCCGAGATGTCAGGGCTGCAAGGTGATGTTTGAAGTTGAGATTCCGGTCAACAATAATTCCGAGGTATTTTATGTAAGGGGTAGACGTAATTGAGGGACAAGGACAATTATTGAGGTTTGGGGTAGGACAGGTATGCGCTATAAGGGTTGGTGTAGGCGTGGGTTGAGAATCATCTCGAATAGAGAATGTCATAGAATTGGTTTTGGAAGCATTTAGGGTGAGGGTGTTTAATGCTAACCATGAGTTGACATTGTTGAAGCCATTTTGGGCGGAAGACAAGGCATCGGACCAGTTGTTAGCTGTGAATGTGATCACTGTATCATCCGCGAAGGAGATGATCTTGCCGTTAGGGATGTGTAGATTGCAGAGATCGTTGATAAAAACGAGGAAGAGGGTAGGCCCTAAAATGCTACCCTGTGGAATGCCATAGGATACGGGGAGATAGTCACTATAGGTATCATTTATTTTCACTCGTTGATACCGGTTCAAGAGATAGCTGCTGAATAGGTTGTGTTGAACACCTCGGACACCAATTCTGTCTAACTTGTTTAGGAGGGTGGGTATTGGAACGGTGTCAAAGGCCTTCTGGAGGTCTAGAAAGATGGACACTACTTTTTTGCGATTATTAATAGCGGTAACAATATGGTTTATTAGTTCGAGAACGGCATCTGATGTTGAGATGTTGCGTCTGAAACCAAATTGGTTGGGAGAAATAAGTTTATTACTTTCTAGAAAGTGGATAAGGCGATTATTAATTATGCGTTCGAGAACTTTAGAGAGTGACGAAAGGACGGTAATCGGCCTATAGTTGCCTGGTGAAGATCTATCCCCACTCTTATAGATGGGATGAATGTTGGCTTTTTTAAAAGCATCGGGAAAGATGCCCATGCGAAAACAGTTGTTGAAGATATAGGTTAACGGTGCAGTAAGGATGGCAGCATATCGCTTGAGAATAGCGGATGGAATATTGTCCCAGCCAACAGCACTATTGGTTTTTAATGACATAATGGTGGTGAAAACTTCGTCTTCGTCTGTATCGAGAAGGACAAATGATTGTGAGAATGGGCTGTTCTGGAATGTACTGTCATTAGTGTTTTGGCGCTCAGGAATTTTGTTGGCTAATTCTTCCCCTATCGTTGCAAAGTAAGAGTTTGTACGATTGACCGAGTCAATTGGTGTTGCACACGATTGAAGTAGGTGGGTAGAAGTTTGTTTCGGGTGTGACGTTTGGGTAATGCGTTTAATAGAGTTCCACAACATTCTTAAATTAGTGCCTGCTTTAAGAAGCTCGTTTTTGTCGAACTGCCTTTTCAGTTTTTTTATTAGCTTTGTACAAAAGTTACGGTACCTAGTGTATGTGAGCTTTAAGACAGTATTATGTGGGTTTTTCTTTAATTTACGATGCAATGCATCCCTGTTCCGAATACATCGCAAAACTCCTGGAGTGATCCAGGGTTTAAAGATTCGCTTTTGGCGTGGTATTACTACATAAGGCGACCCCGTTTTTAATTTGCACCTGTTTCTAACATGCTTTCGTAGCGGCGAAGACTCACCTAAGATGTTTGAGAGCGCTTATGCGCTACACTAGAGCGCCGCAAATGGAAAAAAATCATAGTGCATATATAAAGATGAAACTGTGAATGTGTGTTCTGATAGTGCACTCCGAAGAAGCGTTGTGGTACTTTTTTTAGCTTATACCTACAATATTTTCTAGCCTGTCGTTTAGTTTATTGCTAAAAGTGGCCACTTTTAGCAATAAAACACTTGATCTAAACGACAGGCTAGAAAATACCTATTGTTTAAGCGACAAAAAGTATCATAAAGCTTCTTCAGAGTGCACTATAAGAACACAATTCACAATATCGTTTTTATCTACGCACATTGTTTTTTCCATTGGCGGCGCTAGTGTAGGGCATAAAAACTCTCTTATTCTGTTTAACTCGACAGTATATTATTGTTTCAGTCCGCAATAATGATATTTAACACAAATATAAAACCTGTTAAACTCTACAATATGTATAGTAAACAGAACATACTGTTTATTTCAGGCCACAGTAATTATTTTTAACAAAAACAAATATTCTGTGTTCTCTATACCGCATATAGTAAATACAAGTTATTATTAATTCTAGTCTACAATAATTCATTTAACACTATAAAAAAATATGGTAACCTCTATATTGCATATAGTAAACAGAAATTATTGATCGTTTCAGAACGCAATAATGATATTTAACAAAAATATAAAATATATTAAGGCCACAGTAATTATTTTTAACACAAACAAAAATCTGACATCCTCCAATACTGCATATAGTAAACAGAAATTGTTGATTATTTCAGTCCGCTAAAATGATATTTAAGGCTAATAAAAAATCCGGTGTTCTTAATACTACAAATAGTAAACAGACATTATTGGGCGTTTTAAGTCTGCAGTCATGATATTGAACACTACTGAATAATCTGGTAAACTCTACCCTGCTCTATAATGATGGCTACAGATAGGTTTTGTATACAACATAAAATTTGTTTTCTACAATACTAGGTAAGTGGGTAATAGGAACTAGAAATGATGTTGTAAAGTAGTAGAATTTTCTATTAATTTTAAAAAAAAGTATAGTTGTCACATATAATACAATAAAATCAAGTCGAATTTACAATATTCTGTTAAAGGAAACTAGATTTTTTTCTCCGTGTAGATGTAAGACGGGTCGATTTTTTCTAATAGGTACTTACTTCATTTTTAATAATAAAAATTGCATTGTGAATGCAAAAAAAAGTAAAAATGTTAAGTAATCATGTTATGAAGATTAAAGGGAAGTTGGTTTTCATTTCATGTTTGTTGGAGTGGTACACTTTGTCAATTTCCGTTCCAGTAATAAATTGCTCTCTGGTATCTAATGGAGATGGAGACCATTAAAGTCAAAAATGCGATTTCCGTTAGGTAGTTGTTTAGACTAGGCAAAATTGAAAAGATAGAACGGGCGAAAATAAGCGTCGCCGCACACGCGACAGTCACAACTGCCTAGCCGCCACTTGAAGATAGAACGGGCGGAAATAAGCGTCGCCGCACACGCGACAGTCACAACTGCCCAGCGGCCACTTGAAGATAGAACGGGCGGAAATAAGCGTCGCCGCACACGCGACAGTCACAACTGCCCAGCCGCCACTTGAAGATAGAACGGGCGGAAATAAGCGTCGCCGCACACGCGACAGTCACAACTGCCCAGCCGCCACTTGAAGATAGAACGGGCGGAAATAAGCGTCGCCGCACACGCGACAGTCACAACTGCCCAGCCGCCACTTGAAGCTAGAAGCGGCTACAAGGGTATATAGCTGAAGCTCGCGACAGACACTTGTGGCTGGTAGTAGACACTTGCGGTCGGTGGCCACTACTTTTTCTTACCGATTTGCTTGCAGTATTTTGTGTCGACGACGGCCACAAGAAGCGAGTGACGACGATTTGTAGCATGTGGCGACCACCGGCGACACCATGTGCGGCGAGTTCATATAAAATGTATAAAAGCTACAGGGAAGAGGTCGGTGGCGGTATTGTGGTTGTGGTCGGTAGTCCGTGTGCGGCTAGGGTAAGAAGTAAGACCGAAATGCATTCATTGTTATTTGTAACATTATTTATTTCCATGTTCATTAGGAATTAGGAGGTTCCATTTTCTGTATACTTACATGTTATTAGAGCCATTCTCATGACGATGTTTGACGAATCGTCATTTTTCACGATTCGTTATTTTTAACATCCGGGCAAGGGCTTTATTTCATTGGGACGCCCATGGAGACGCCATCGGCTATGCTAGCTGTCAAATGTCAGCATTGGCGGCTTGGCGTTGTAACCAAGCCTCCGCCAACTGAGGTGGGGCTAGGAATGGCTCTATTTTCATAAAGACGCCCCATAGCAGCGCCCGACGCCAACAAAGTCGCCATGTCGAATTCTATTAAAAAATAAGTTGCGACGCCAAGCTTTGCACATATATTTGTCAACTGGCGTCCTAATAGATTATGGCCCCTAATACAGTTTGACATGCTCTGACTGCCAGTCAGGTGTCGCCGGCATCGCCACTGGCGTCCAAAAAGGAAAAGAGCCCTTAAAAATTACGATTCGTGAAAATAGACGATTCGCCCAACATCGTCGTGTGAATAAACCCTAATGCATGGATGCATAAAACCGAATCTCGAACCAAAACCTCAGCAAAACGAGGAACTCCGTCAGTTCCGGGGTAGAGTTTAACAATGCGCCCCCTTCGCCAACATAGGGGCGGCAGGTTAGCATCCTTAATCAACACGAGGTCGCCAGTCTGGGGTGGGGTGGTTTTATCTGTCCACTTCACGCGCTGTTGTAGGATATGCAAATACTCCATCGACCAACGTGCCCAGAAGTTTTGGGACATCTGTTTCAAAAGTTGGTATCGCGACAAACGATGGGATCCTACATCCTGAATCGGATATTCAGGCAAAGCCAAAAGGGGCTGTCCGATCAAGAAATGACCTGGGGTCAACGCTTCCAGGTCATTCGGGTCCGAAGACAACGGGCACAAGGGTCGCGAGTTGAGGACGGCCTCAATTTTACAAAATACCGTATCAAGTTCCTCAAACGTGAGAATGGTTTCTCCAATCACGCGACGCAAGTGTGTCTTGGCAGCCTTTACACAAGCTTCAAAAATTCCTCCCCAGGTCGGACAAGCTGGAGGGCTAAACTTCCAGATTATCCCACGCCGGGCGAGGGTGGTTCCAATGTCTATTTTATTATCAACAAAAAACTTAACTACTTCCTTAAGATAATTACACGTTCCCTTATAATTAGTACCACAATCGGAACGTATCAATGTCGGCAGTCCTCTACGGGAAACAAATCTGCTCAAGGCGACAAAGGCTTCGGTAGACAATTCCGAGACAATTTCCAAATGGACAGCCTTGGTGGACAAACACACAAACACGCACAAGTACGCCTTATAGGTTTTAGCATTACGCAGTCTCGAAGCCTTTACAGTAAAGGGACCGGCGAAGTCGGTGGCGACTCCGGCAAAAGCTCTACATTCCGTGACGCGATCAGCAGGCAAATCCCCCATCTGGGGCTGCATGGTCGCGGCCTTCAATCGATAACAAGGCAGGCAACGGAAAACCACAGTGCGAATGGCTCGACGAGCAGACAAAATCCAAAATTCACGCTGCAAAATGGCCAACAAAGCATTACAGCCAGCATGTTGTGCATTCACATGGCGATCTGTTATTATCAGTTGAGTCAAATGTCCGGCTTTAGGTAACAAAAGGGGGTGACGAGCTCCATACGGCAGGTTCGCATTTCGAAGTCTTCCGCCGACTCGCAAAAGCCCACTCTCGTCCAGGAAGGGATTCAATCGCGATACCGCGCCCTTCAACTTGCGACGGCCTAAACGCAAAATTTCAATCTCGGACTCAAAACTATCAGCTTGTACTCTCCGGACCCAAAACAAGAGCGCGTCCCTACGCTCGTCCGGAGTGAGAACCGACGAATCACGTCTCGCGCGTGGGTTTCTGCAATTGTACGCAAAACGTCTGATCCAAGCGGTAACACCAAGCAGCTTCTGTAAGGAGCTGTACCGATCCAACAACAAATCCTTTTCCCCGGCGGGGTTAGTCTCCAGGACGCATGCCCGCATATCAGGAACGGCTACGTTCGACAACGCTGGAGAGGGCGGCCACTCCGACTCAGGCCGCATCAACCACTGTGGGCCCCACCAGAGAGGGTGGTTAATTAGGGTTGGGGCTACACAACCCCGAGACGCACAATCCGCGGGATTCATGGTTCCCGGCACGTGTCTCCAAATCAACTCGATGTCGGAATTACAAATCTGCGACACTCGATTGGCCACAAACACGTCCAAGGTGTGCGCCGGAGCCTTCAACCAACAAAGGACGACCTGACTGTCCGTCCAAGCATAAACCTCTTGTATCTTAATAGATCGACCTAATGTGAGCCATACGTGGTTCAACAAACGCATTAGGAGGGCAGCTCCACACAATTCCAACCTCGGGATCGTATGACGAGTCCGAAGGGGAGCGACTTTGCTTTTCGCTATCACCAGATGCACAGCAACAACTCCGTCAACAGTAACGGTGCGGAGGTACACGGCCGCAGCAAATCCACGTTCGGAGGCATCGGAAAAGCCGTGAAGAGTAACTTTACAATTTTCAGAAGGGAGGAATAGCCTCGGCAAATGCACTTCATTAATCTCGGGGAGGGATGAAACGAAGCTCGACCAATCTCGGAGTAACTCGTCCGAGAGGGGTTCATCCCACGACACACCCGAAGCCCATAACCGTTGCAAGAAACACTTGGCCATAAACAGCACGGGGCAAATCCACCCATTGGGGTCAAAGGTACGTGCGACAGTAGACAATACTAAACGCTTGGTCCAGACTTTCGGTGGTCGTAAATCCACACAATAAGTGAACGTGTCAGAGACCGGTTTGTACTGTACGCCAAGGACGGTCACCACATGGGGATTATCAACATCTTCGAATAGGTGGGGGTCCTGCTGGTGCTCTTCGGGCAAACCTACCAGTACATCAGGCGTGTTGGATATCCATTTCCTCAACTCGTAACCTCCCGACTTCAAAAGGGCGGTGAGTTCGTCTCTCAGGACAATCGCCTCTGAGACAGATGAGGCGCCCGTGCAAATGTCATCCACATAGACGTCACTGGCCAAAATGGCGGAGGCGCGAGGGTATCTCAAGCGCTCCTTCTCGGCCAACTCCAACAAAGAACGAATCGCAACAAACGGGCTCGAAGCCAAACCGTACGTATTCGTATTCAATTCATAAATCAACAAGGGGTCCCTAGGACTCTCTCTCCACAAAATCAATTGGTACCTCCTATCCTCTGGATGGATGACCGTTTGTCTGAACATCATCCGGATGTCAGTCATAAATACAATTTGGTGCCGCCGGAAGTTGGTCAAAATGTCTGAGATCTCCGTGTGCAGCTTGGGACCTACATGCAGACACTGGTTCAAGGACGCTCCAGTAGAGGTGGGAGCCGAACCGTCAAAGACCACCCGAATCTTTCCGGATTTCAAAACGGCGTGGTGCGGCAAAAAGAAGTGCTCAACGGAGCGCCAATCCAACTCGCTCACGGACATGTGCCCTAACTCCTCATACTCCCGCATGAATTCAACATACTTCTGGCGGAAGACCGGATCCTTGCTCATGCGACGCTCCATCGCCACTAGCCTACGTTCCGCTAGCGGTCGGGATTCGCCCAGAGGAGGTCGGCCGGCACGAAAGGGGAGACGGGTGATCAAACGACCAGAGCGGAGGCGACCAGTGTTATTCTGGTAATACAACTCGCATTCATCCGCTACTGGGTCGACCCGCGGGGCTGGTGGAGGTTCCTCAACCTCCCAAAACTTCTGCACCACTTCGGAGAGAGACACATTAAAAACAAGACCGCGATCCTCATCAAGGGAATCCAAAACGCGGCGAGCAGGGCCCATCACAACTGTACCGAGTGTCGTCTGGAGAGCTACCAAGCCATCTGGCTGCAAAACTCGCTTCCCCGTCAACAAAACTCGCCCCAGGACATCGGCTCCAAGGAGAGCATCAATCGGGCCTGGGCGGAAGAAATTTGGATCGGCGAGTGGGGAATCAGACACCAAAGACAACATACTCGGTCCCAAGTCAACTGAAGGTTGACGGCCAACAACTGTGTCCAACACAATCGCCGAGGTCTTAATGCCTGGCGTGGACTTATTGCGTGATGTAAATGTGAAGTCAACATGCCCTAACAACCCGGGGACTTTCACATCGCCAACACCTCTCACGCCTTCCGTGTGGGGGTGCACCTTGAGGCCCAACCGCCTAACTAACCAAGATGACACAACACACCCCTGAGCACCGGAATCCGTCGCCATTCAATCCCCTGACAAGCACAGAGGCTGTGGGCAACAAAACGGTCTCTGGAGGGGTGGCTACAATCGACCGTAAACACGTTGATTGCTAGTATGTGGGGTCCCCAGACGTCCCCCCATGGTAAGGGGGTCGCCCATAGCGATCCAGTGGGTCCCAGTCTCCCACATACTGCCTACGTCCAATTCGCCCGGTATCAGGCGGGTTATATCTCCCGGCCCCTTGAAGACGGGGCGGGCGCCGCTCCAAACGCGGGTATTCGGCGAGCGGCGGCGAGAATCGGTGCCTAGCATCCACCGTGTACGTCGCCCCATAGTCGCGGGGGCACGGTGACCGATTTTCAGAAGGGGGGTCCCGGGGACCCCCGGCTGTGCGAGGCTCAACACGTTGCGGGGGGCTTCTACGACCTCCCGCAACGCTCGCAAAATCGAACCCCCTAGTTGGGGACCGATTTCCCATGGGGGGGGTCCGTGGGACCCCCGCCCGTGCGAGGCTCAAAACGTCGCGGGGGGCCTCTACGACCTCCGGCAACGCTCGCATGACTCATCCCCATCCTTGGGGATCGGTTTCCCATGGGGGGGTCCCTGGGACCCCCGCCCGTTTGAGGCTCCAAACGTGGCGGAGAGCGTCTGGGGCCACTCTGATGGCCACTAGAACTGCTGCGGGATGCAAACACCGCGGGGGGTCCGAGACCCCCACCCATACGAGGTGATCCTGCAGCGACGCGCTGCGGCGCTCCGCCGCCCTCTGGGCTGTTCATGCAGAGGAGGGGATGGTGGTTGCCCTTACAAAAGCGGCATGGGTGCGCTTGGGTACATTCGCGCTGCATGTGCAGGCCCAAGCACGAGTAGCACCATGTCCGTTGTCGCGCGATCGCTCGACGGCCTTGGACGCGCTGGTCGAGGAACTTATCACAACGGGTCGTGCTGTGACCCGGTTCCCGACAGTACAAGCAGCGGGCGGTCTCCTGGACGGCGGCATAGCGGCCGGGCGCGCGAGGGGCCATACGCCCCCTATGGGGGGGTCCGGTGGGGGACCTACTCTGTGGCACAGGTCGTTCGGGTCCCATAGGACCGGCCAGAGAGGAATTATCTGCCAGTCTACTCTCTCCTTCCAGGAACGTCAAGAGGTCCGAGAAGGGTGGCAGATAAGTCGCACTATCCCCACCATACTGCTGCTCAAAACGGACCTTAACAGAGTCCGGCAACTTTCCCAGGACAATGTGCAGTAACAAAAACGACCACTGCTCCACTGGGAGTTTTAAGTTTTTTAATGCGTTGTAGGCAACCAACAGCGGATTCAACAAAGCCACTCTCAAGTGCATCACGCTGGCAACGCGGGGTAAATTCAAAATGGCGGCAACATGGTTGTCCGCCAGACGTCGTACGTTCTGGTACCGACGGGCAATCAAATCCCTAGCAATAGGGTAGTTTTCATCCGAGGGGGCCAAATGTTGAACCGATTCAAGGGCCTCCCCTATCCAACACGGATAACAAATAAGCCAACTTCTGGCCCTGGGTCAAATCATCCCGGGCATGTACCAGACTATCAAAAATATTAATAAAGCCCTCCCAGTCCTCTAGACGACCAGCAAAACGCCTTAAATCTAAGGGGGCCAATCTAGCAAATAGAGGGGGCATACTCTTAGATGTGACCGGGGACGGGCTCGGTTCATTCTCTCTTGCCACTTGCAAAGGTCGAGCCACCTGGGTAATTCTGTCCGCAAAATCATAACACTGGTCCACATCCAAACCGACTTCTTGTCGCATTTCCACCTCGGCCTCAACAGTCTTTTCCAAAAATAAGGCATACTGTTCATCAACAACAGCCAAACGTATGGGCAGATCTACGTATCTGTTCAACAAGGCCTCCGTCCTATCCGGTCGATCCAACAATGCAACCGCAGAAGCTAACCACCGTAACTCAGAACGTATTTTGGCTTTAGCAGAGGAGGCCGTCATTGTAACGTCACAAATTTATCAACAAAAACAACAAATTCAAAATATTCACTATAACACAAAATCTCCAATATTTGGAGGTTATTAATAACCACAAAATTCCAATATTACAACAACAAAGTATTTATAATGACACAAACTCTTAAATATTTGGAGGTTATCAGAAAACAACAAAACTCAAGTATATAATTATAACTCTAACTCTCAAGAGGTTATAACTTAGACACAAACTAACTTTGACCTTATAAGTCAAAAGTTATTCAGTTCAAACAAATCACTGACTATTGAAATTCACTTGGATATCAACACAACAAGTTAATTTTAATTATTTCAAAGCACAAGTTTCAACAAGTTTCAATGTGTAAATAATGTCTTAAATCATTTAAGTTTCACTAAGTATTGAGTGCAAACTTATTAATTACCCAAGCCTTTTTAGGACAACTTTTTATTAGCTATTATTTAGCAACAACTTGTCAATATTCACAACTCAAATTTGCTAACAAAACTAAATAATAATTATTATGAACAAAGAAAGGCATCTGTTTACATTTTGGAACTTCAATACATGACAATTAATTACAAGACATGGAACCAATAACAAAGGAATGCCCTTTACTTTTCAAATGCAAGTTAATTACCATTTACAAGTACAAATTAATCTAGTCCGGACCAGATGGTCATCAAAACGGCACTGATTAATAGACAAAGTTTTGGCGTGGGCCTGTCAGGCCTTCAAACTACGCTACTGCTGCCAAGTAATGTTCAGTACACCCCTGCCTAAACCCGCGGGGCTGGCATAGCGCAGTGGAAGCTTAGGTATCACTAGTATAGACTCCGGACAAAACTTGGTTTCAGCCGGGATGTAACTGAACAATTGAACTGCGATACACAGCGACTTAATGTGAAGTAAGGTGATTGTACATACGGGTCGGTGGTGTCGAAGTCTCCTGGGCTGCGGAGAGAGGGCGCGCGCCCCCTGGTAGTTTCTTCTTCTTCTGCAGACCTTACCAATTCGTCACCTTACTCACAAAACAAATACTACACAGCGGTCCCAAGACACTGGGCGCTTCACCAATACACAACGACACACGCGGGGCTTGCTTATTAAGATATATTGTCCCGACAACAACGCGTGGTGGAAAAGTATCCTTCACAGCACCGCGACCGGCCCGATCGTCACGATGGCGTCAAAATCTTGGTCGTACAAAACGGGATGACAGGGATAATTCAGGATTCAATTCAAACTCGATATGCCAGGCATATTCAACGCGAGCGGTTTTTAACAATTCAGCAAAATTAATCCGACATGTTTTTTTTTTACAAGAATTCCAATCAAGTGAGCTGTCAACTTCAAGTGACAGCTAATTGTCAATTTGACGTGACATTAGGGATGCGTTCAGAAATGTCGATCTTTTCCGAACAATGAGAGATATAAAAATACCGTCTTATGGAAAATTGTTAAATGTGATGAGCATTTTCTATTGACGTACAAAGTTTGAAGGTCTTGGTACACCTGCCTGGCTAGCATTACCATCATTATATCACGCAATATGATATAGCACGCGCTGTCGTGCTTCCACCTTAGTGGGGTAGGTAAGCAAGACAGCATGACGTGCTATATCATATCGCATGATAAAAGCCGTTCATGCTAGGCCAGCTGATGTGGAACCCTAGCAGCCAGGTTAAACTATATGAGATAGCATCTTAAGATAAGTTGTTCAGCGTGATAAGTTCTTTCTTTTGACATACTGTTTGTATTGTTTGTATATCCGTCTTTCACGTCAAAACGGAGCAACGGATCGGCGTGTTTTTTTAGTAAGTATGTGGATATTTTAGGAGCTAGAGAGTGACAAAGACTAATTGATATCCCTGGAAAATATAACTTTCCCTCGAGATAACGTCGTGTAGTACAGGCGGGCGAAACCGCGGGCGGAAGGCTATGTGAAATATTTTTTAATGTGTTAATATGTATTCGTTTTTTGTGTATTTATTTTATATACAGGGTGTTTTTCTATAAGTGCAATACCTCTTAGGTGGTGATTGTGCTCATGAATATGAACAACTTTTACTATGGGGCCAACTCTTTGTTTATACCTACCTGACCAGAATGTATGGAACAGCTGATTTTTTTTGTGAAGTTGCAGAGTAAGCCTCATTACCCCAAGAACTATCCGATATTTTTGTAAAAAATTCAATAACAGGCCAAATTTTTGTAAACGGCCCTTAAATATAATTTTAAGAGACTATATTTTGGAATCCAACATAATATCGCATTGGAAGGTATAAAAAAAAAGTTATACCCCGAAAATGGTGCAATTCTTTCAGCAAATATGCTATCACCAATTTTATCGTTAACATGTGTTTATGTTCACCATATCTAAGCACCAAAGTCGAAATCCATAAAGATATAAAACGGGAAACTAATACTTTAGGAAGAAGTCGGTTGTTTCTGATAGCATTTTTAATAAGGTGTAATACCAATTTGAGTTTACGTAGAGAGTTTTTTTAAAAGTTTATTTGTTTTTCATTTACAAATATAGGGGGATTATATACTTTTACGAAAGATAATAATAAATGTATTCAAATGTAAAGTGAATAATAATTATACCATTTTTGCCTATTTTGTATAGATTTTTTAAAGCTTTGTATTTGTTTTTTATTAATGTCGCTGTCATAAATATTGGTGGATTACTAATGAATTATTTATTAAACTAGATAATCTAATTTTCAATGTTAAGAAATTACTGATATAGAATTATTGTTGAGTCTCCATAGAGCGAATTAGTTTGGCTCTCGGGCTACATAGTAAAAGTTGTTTATATTCATGAGTACAATCACCCACTAAGAGGTATTGCACTTATAGAAAAACACCCTGTATATAAAATAAATACACAAAAAACGAAAACTTTATTAGCTAAAAAAATTAAAAATGCTGCCGAAAGTCACTATTCCACGCGAACGAAGTCGCGGGCACAGCTAGTAATATAATATAATATCCTACTAATATTATAAATGTGAAAGTTTAGATGTTTGGATGTTTGTTACTCAATCACGCCAAAACGACTGAACGGATTTGGCTGAAATTTGGGACACAGATACTTTGTAGCCTGGAGAGGAACATAGGCTAGTTTTTAATCCCGGAAAAATGACACATTCCCGCGGGATAACGTCGTGTAGTCCACGCGGGCGCAGCTGCGGGCGGAAAGCTATAGAATAGAATAGAATAGAATAGAATAGTCTTTATTTGCTAATACTGGGTTTACAAGTTGTTTAGGAATTGTTTCTAGTGTACCATACAGTATTTGCCTTTAATATGTAGGCATGCAAATATTTATTAATAAAATTAAAAATGTCATATAATGTTCTTTTATGCAATTTAAAAAATAGACACATTGAATAAGAAAATCGAGTTACACATGTCACAGTACAATTTCAATTCTTGTGGACGCATTAATCAAATGTCAAAAAATATATTAAATAATATTATCAAGAATGTCATTTTTCATATGGTAAAAAAATATATAATAAAATAAAAATAAAGAATCAGATTCACACCAGTTAGACAAAACATAAAGTTATTAGGTATTACATTTTTAACAAGTTTTATACCCCTTTCAGCACTGACCGTACTAAACGTGCGTTCACGTTCAAAAAAATATTTTAGCGCGAAATTTCATTATACAGCGACCGACACGGTGTCGATCGTTCGTGCGTTTGTCTGGGTACATAGTGCAAGGGCAGTTGCGGGGCAGCGGGGCGTTAGAGGACATTCGAAACGTGTTCCAAAATGTAGGTTAAGTTTGTGGACGACACCTGTAGGCGTAAGAATTTATTTTTTGGTTTAAACTTAATTAATTAGTACCTTTTTTAGTTTCAATAGTTACTTTAAATGTTAAACTACATTTATAATATATTATTTTCATTCGGTGAATGATATTTGAAATAAAAATGAGTCCATGAAGTTTGAACGCACGATCGCGCGTTGTCGTTTGAAATTGTACTTATGAAACTGAATATTCATACAAGTAATGATTGTTTCTTTTTTCATAAAACGGCCACTAGAAGACAATTTATTAGAGGAATTGCTTGGTGATGGATGTCAGTCGGACCTGAAGATACTGAACCGGTAATTCAGGTCCCTCGTCTCCTAGATGAGGATATACCTGTGCAGGATTCCCCTAACGATGATGATAGTGATCCTGAATTAAATGTGCCGTTAAATCAGTTACATCGTGGGCATCAGGAACAGGTAAATCTACTACCTAACCCACCACCAACTGCCGCTAGCTCGAACAACCGTGGGCGCCACGAACAGCTAAACTTACCACAAACCAAGCAGTCGACCACGACAGGCACAAAGGTCAAGACTTTTGGAGGGCCACTGATAAGGATCATGATTATTCTACGTTCCTGAGTGCTAACGAAGTCAAGACTCCATTGCAGTATTTAGAAAATTATTTCAATGAAGGCTTTTTAGAAAACCTTGCTGACTGCACTAACCTTTACTACCATGGAGGCAATACAAAATTGACACTGACGCAAATAAAATCTAAATCTAAAGACTCGCTTTGGTTCAGGGTGAATTCAGCAGACTCTGTCATGAATTGCTCTAACTTCTTTTTTTGATTGAAACGGTGGAAGATCAGCATCAGCAAGCTTTACCATTTGTCGAGATACCTGGGAAGAGGTACAAGCCGGCAGCAGTTCCGTCTTTCGATAAACGGTTCGACAAATTCAAACATTTCCCCGTTTTCGACGATATTGCAATGGGTCTACCTGTGTATCATCATCATGTCAGCCGAACGACGCCCACTGCTGGGCATAGGCCTCCCCCAAGGATCTCCACAACGATGCGCTGCTCGCATCCAGCGGCTTCTCGCGACCTTGACTAGATCGCCGGTCCACCTTGTAGAGGGCCTATACATGGAACGTCGGTACGGTACGTACAGTACGCGGTCGCCATTCGAGAACCTTTCCGCCCCAACGGCCATCGGTTCTCCGTGCTATATGTCCTGCCGACTGCCACTTCATCTGAGCAATTCTTTGAGCGATGTCGGCTGTTTTAGTTCTCCTGCAGATCTCATCATTTCTGATTGGATCGCGCAGGGAAATACCAGGCATCGCTCTCCCCATTCCTCGCTGGGTGACCTTGAGCCTTCTTACGAGATCCATAGTAAACGACCACGCCTCGCTCCCATAGGTCATTACTGGTAACACACACAATGGTCAAAGACTTTGAGGTATTGAGGTCTTGAGACATTGAAGTGTTTCGGACGCGAATATATGCCGGAGTTTCCCGAACATTGATCTCAAAGGTTTGTAATACTTTTGATTCATAATAAAAACAAGAAATATATGTTTTAGTGTCAACAAACTGTTTTAATTACTGTCATTTCTTAGTTATGCACGATCGTGCGTTCGTACAGTAAAACCGGGAACGCACATTCGTGCGGGGGGGTTGTAGAGAAAGGGAAAGGGATACTCTAAATACTCATTAATCGAGTAGAAACACTGTTCTGTAAGCCAAGAGAGCAAATATTTCTTAAAAATATTTTTCTCTGTGGGTAGGTCTCTCAAATTTTGTGGTAACTTATTATAAATTTTTATCGCCATGCAGTAAACATTTTGTTTGAAGAAGGTTAAGTTGCATTTAACTAACAACTAACATTTAGTTTGCATGCTAGTAATGAATAAACAACTGTGAATACTTCTCTTTAGGTCAGGATGATGGGTCTGCTGCAGGTCGATGAATGATAATGCTTCGATAAGGATTGTATGTATATTTTTCATAAAAGAATAGAATACAAACACTTTTGCTTAAGAGAATACACAATGACTTGTTATCTATCTATTATTGATACTATCACACTTGACCGCCAAGACAAGACTGCGCTCTCTTCCGACGCCTCAACCAAGCAAGCCTCCTTGCCAATGGCGGGAAAAGCATGCCCTGTGATTGGTCCACGCAATAATACGTTGACCAATCACAGCACAGCAAAACCGCGCTACCGAGTGACAATGTTGCCATTAACAAGAATCATGACATTCGGCCATCCGACAATGTGCTGTCTCCCGACGCACATTATAAAAAGTATTAAACGCAATTTATTTAACAACTTGGTTAAATTTTAGTTGTTTTTTGAGTTTTTTTTGGTTTATCCGACGTTTCAGCACCTTTCCAGGGGCCGTGGTCACGGAAAACTACCCAAATTTTTTTTGATTTTAATAAAAGAATATACCCACTTTAATTGTCTTTGTTTTTTGTTCGGAAACAGGATACGGTTAGGTAATGATTATTTTAACTTTATATTTAATTATAACAAAAATGATTTATTATTTTAATATTTTGGTTTGTTTAAGTAATTTGGATAATAATTATTTATTGCAAAGCAAAAAGTTACTGACTCGACCACCAGTTCACAAAAGTTGGAGCCCTTCGGAGAAAGAACTGGCAAGAAAACTACACGAAGGGGGACGATCTCCGTTTATTAAAATTATTTGCAAAAAGAACTAACCGTATCCTTAGTTCTTGCAGTGTGTGGTTTGGGTTGAGACTTTACTTGATGGATTATAGGGTCCCAAGCTAGTGGTATCTTCCAACCATCTTCTCTATTGAAATTTGGGTATTTGCTAATTTCAATAGCCTCGCGCATCAATCTGGGAAAGTATCTTGGTTCTCTAGCGAGGATCTGCGTATTGAAAGTGAAAGTGTTTTATTTATATGGACAGTTCGCGCAGAAATCTAAGATGTATTTAAAAGAATTTAAAATCAATTAATTCCACAACTTATTCTAAATAGTTAAATCTTACAACTATATACATATTTAGATTAATCTTAGAGTGGCAATAAAAGATCGTGTAAATCTTAAGTTATTAGATATTAGGTTTTACCGTGTAAACATTGTTAAGTATATGAAAAGCGTAAATTAATACATAATCAAATCAAATAAATTATCAACAAAAAACTATTCAATAAGTATTCGAATCAATGTACAAATTACTG
Source organism: Crambus lathoniellus (assembly GCA_949710035.1). NCBI lineage: Eukaryota > Metazoa > Arthropoda > Insecta > Lepidoptera > Crambidae > Crambus > Crambus lathoniellus. The sequence continues at coordinate 15,105,374 of OX453310.1, forward strand.
TAATCATGACATTCGTTAGCAAGCGACTATTATTAATAGAAAACTTATTTTGGAACTATACTTGTTACTTAATTATGTTATATGGAATGATTAAAGTAAAGTCTGGTTGTAATCTATATAAGCATTAGTCATGGGTAAAAAAAGAAAAATGAATTAGCTTGGTACTAGGTAGTATACATCAATGCATTGTCAAGTTACATTCGAGAATATAAGACGGTGTCAACAGCAAAATCCCCAAGGATGCTAGAATAGGAATAGGTACAGAATTTTGCTGTAGTCTGTTAACTAGGAACTCTTATAAAACACTTCACCCAAATGGTGGAAAAAGCAACTACGAGTCATAAAAGGATCACAGTCCTAAAATTACATGAAATTAATCATCGCCAAGTTTGACATAGTTTAGTCCTTACAATATATAAAAATCTTACAATAGTACAACTGAAGACCTCTCCACAGTTACCAATTTTTAACAAGATATGAGCAACAAACCAAGTTATAAATACATATTTGCCATAGTACACAATTTGAATTATATCGTGTTTATTATTTTGGTGTTGGTTCTTCGCACGAACTAGCACGAACTATCTCCTGAGGATGCCCCGGGTTGGGGCGAAACACGTGTAGAGTAGTCTAATCGGTGACGGTGCAAGGTGTATTGCTGTCTTGCTAGATGCAGGTATTGTGCACTAGTGTTTTCGTGGTGTGCATGTGCAATTTTTTGCGGGCGGGCGGGCGGTGCATCTTGCATATTGTGTTTTTTGCGGAAGTAAGCTACATATATTTCGTTTTTCACAATGGTTAGGGACTTCCGCCAAGTGACGCCTGATTCAATCAAAGAATTATATCAAGATATGGATGTGGACAATAGGAATTATAAGTTAAAGGTATATTCGTTATAGGGATTATTACCCTTTAAATGAAAATAATATTCTTACAAGGAAGTTACACTTTTAATGAAGATGCCGCCGTAGGCACAATTTGAACCGTCATAACAACTATCTGCTTTTTCAACTTGTCAACCAGTCGTCCAGGGCTTCCAGAGCATTCCTCTCCAGCACCAAATCCCAAATGCATTATTCTTTGCCTCTGTTAGAATAGCACAATACATGGTTCCAGTCCGTAGGTACATGAAAATCAAAAGATCATATTATTATCATTTCTAATAATGAATCAATAAATGATTTTAAACAAGTTCCCAATTTAATATCAAACCTTAAAAGTGTCTAAAAGTTATCCCCGTATGAGCATGACCCGCATTCTTATCAACAATTTTATTATTCATATTACTACGAATATAGTGAAAGTATATTAATTACTTATAATTTGAATAGATATGAAGAAGTAGGTTACGATGGATAGAAATAGGATAAATAAAATCATGAACAGCTTTCCACCCACATGAACTTCACGCTGTTTCCCCGTGAGAAATAAAATATTTTCCCGGGGTCAAAAGTAGCCAATATGCTATTCTCGAGATTCCAGAGACAAGAGATTCCAAAAATTCATCAAGAACCGTTCAGCCGATTGCCGCGATTGGGGAACAAACATACAAACTTTCGCAATTATAATATTAGTAAAATAAGATACATGTCATGATATATACTTCAACATAATTTAACTCCAGTATCAGCGATCCACTCGTCTCAATCGGACTTACAACCTCAGCCCACGGGCGCGGCACGATCACCCCAGGGTCTGCAGCTTCAGCATCGTTATCTCCTCTCATTGCCACAGCACGTACACTTTGCTGCCTTCAGTAAGTACTGGATGCTAAAATTGGGATCTGGAAGCAGTGAACTCACAACACACATATTAAACCAAATCAATTAGAATATATTGATTTTACCTGGGTTTGGTTTTGATTTTTTGCAATAAGTACTTACAAAAGTTTAACTATCAGTAAGTGGCCAAAACCGGTACATTTGGCACCTCTCACACATTGTGTGTAATATAAAAAAAAACTATTTTACTTTTATAAATTTGAAAAATGTACCTTTAAAAGTAGATAAATTATCTATAATTTAAGATATAATTTGTATCTTAAATACCTAAGACCACTTAGTACTTTGTGCTTAAAAGTAAAAAAATCCTTAAAGTGGCCACAAAGGGTACCTCTGCCCTACTATCTTTAACTTCTGCGCCTTTCAACCAAAGTGAATCAATTTGGTTGAACCGTGTAATGCCGATATAAAGCAACATTTGATGCGCAACATGATGCGTTACATGTTGCGCGAGGTGCTTTGCAACGGCGCGCACGGCGGGCGGTGGGTAGGGCGGGGCAGTCTTTTTGACCGCAAAGCACTTAAGGCTCTACTCGGAAAAAGTACGGACTTTTTGATTTAAAACTATAGGACGGTTACAGTTGTTACAAATCTGGTAATAAGATATATATTTCTTCATACCTTTATCTAGAATCGTATAGTTTCAGAAACACGATTTTATGACTTTGGCTCGACACTTTTTATTTTCGAAAATACCTCAAAAAAATAAGAAATATCAAGATTATTCTTAAATGGGGATACATATACTGTTGAAAATTGGTTTAACTAGTGGACACCAATAATATTAAGGCGAGAATAATATATATATATTTATATTATAAATATATATATATATATATATATATTTATAATAAAGTTTTTGAATACGAAGTAATTTTGTGTTTTTTTTGCGTAATCGGCAAAATCGGTCTCGCTCCCGCGCGCGTCGTTTTCTCATTGCTATCTCGCTTTAGCATAATTTTTACGAGTATCGCCTTAAGCAATAAAATTATTAGTTAATTGATATTTTCTTATGTGACGCGGTCTTTTTGCCCTCTATGTGTGGTCTATCGATCATGACTTCTTCACATAACTATAGTTATAGTGCCACATAAGATCCTATATAAATCCCGTGTAATATTAATATTATAAATTCCATTAAAACGGGGTAACAGATCGTCGTGTTTTTTGGTAGGTATGGGGATGGTTTGGGAGCTGGAGAGTGACAAAGGGTACTTTTTGTTCCGGAAACAGATCAAATTCCCGCGGAATAACGTCGTGTAGTACACGCGGGCGAAGCCGCAGGCGGAAGGCTAGTTATTATTATTTAAGTCATGACAGTTCTTCGTCTTCGCCACTACACCATAGCTTTGACGCGATCTATTAATGACTACGCAGTACGCTATAAACAATACACGAAACAAAGGGAAGCTAAATTGTAGGTACCTACAGTCGAAACCAAATTTATTGATGTTTTACCGGTGTGCCCCGTTTTGAATGAGCGCATTGTAACAAACAACCAGATATGCAAATAGCATGCAAAATAACAACCATCCATTTCAAACAGGGAGTTAGGAATAACCTGCGTTATGGAATGTTTCTAATTGAGTTTTTCTTTGTGTCCTACATAATCTAGTTACCCTGTGGACTGGACCTTAAAATTGCAAGGTAAAAAAATAAAGCTTTTAAAGAAAGGTAGAATGCAGCATCACAACCACAAAACAATTTATACAACTCCACGACAATGTCAGTTTACGGGCCAGCTCTAATTTGAAATTAATATTTAATTCACTAGACCACATTAATAACGGTGTAACGCATTCACATGACAATTAATTAACATGCATGTTTCGTAAAAGTACTTGAAATGTATGGGGAAAATAATAAAAGAACTTGGCATAGGGATTCTAAAACAGTATGGATTAACCTAAAAATACTTGCATATTAAGTTTAAGACTAAATTAACTGTAAACAAACTACTTTCAGTTCAGGTTCGAGAATATGACCGTGTCGACCGTCGGCAGGGCAGGGTAGTATAATATTACTCTTTGGCACAGTTCTTTGGTCTCCGTGTCGTATGTCGTGTGATATATGTGATTGTGTGGCATAGTCTAGATGTCGCCAAACTCTTAAAGCCTCGTAAACATTTTATTTTTTACACCATAGGCACAACTCATGTGCGACGTACCAATCTAGACAGTATACAGGGTGACATCGAAGTCGTTAGCATCCTTTTAAAATAAGAACATACTCATGATAAAGAGTCTTTTCCCCAAATATGAGACAAATCCAAGATGTAAAAATATTTTTTTAAACCCTGAAAAATCCGGCGCAGGGACGGGCACCACCCCTTTTCACGTAAAAACATAGCTTCATATGAGTGCATTAATGGGCCAAATGGATGCCAGTGACTTCAAAAACACCCTGTATAGCAATTTATTCATTATTTGGAGTAAATAACAGATGAAGGTAGTTAAGTATTTACGTATACCGGATCTCGTACTTACTAAGAAAGTGAGCTGCAGGATGCTCCAGTCTGCGGTGAGTCGAGACGGTGTGGGGTGGCTGCTGGTCGCTGCTCCTGTCCATGGTGAGTCGGGACGTCCACGGTGAGTCGTGTTGTGGTTCCTGACCCGACCACGACAAGGAACGGAGATTTTTCTGTGGCATAAAATCATCATTTTAAATGTGCTTTTTAGTGCCACTGATCTCAGGAATTTGTACCTTATAGAAACTGTTTGAGTAAATGAAATGAAATGAAATGAAATTTTAACAGAGAGTAACAAGAGTACGATTGTGGTCGGGCTAGGAATCGCGGTTCCTGGCCTGTAACAATTCTTTGCGAATATTTCTATCTTTCTAATCTTTATGGAAGAAATTCCACAACCGGTCAGTACTGGCTTAACTTTCAACCAGGCTTTAGTATGAGAGAGAACAACGGAAAAACAGTTTATAAATATAATTTTGCGCCTATCGAAAATCTAAAAAGACAACGACATCCGATATGAATAAAACTTACAAATTTCTAACCAATATTAACCGAGCGAAACGGATACAAGTAAAATATAAGAGCTTAATTCAAGATTTTTAATATAAAACTTATCATCAAAAATTGAAAAATTAAAACATCTGCGACACTTGTTATATGTTGTTGTTTTACATTTATTTTGTTGTTTAACTTAATATCTTGTATACCTACTTTTTGACAAAAACAGTTTCAACTAAAGTCAATTTTGGTGAAATACCTGCATTTAGTGCAATATTTATATTTGTAACTCTATCTTATATTATCTTAACGAACATATTTTTTTTTCCCAACTTAAAGTTTACTAATATTTTGAATTTAATCCCAAATGTCTTAGAGAAAAGCGATCTAGACTAGTCACAAAGAGACACGTTCAGAAAAAAATGACATGTCTTAAATTCAGAGAGCCATACAAACATTGCTCTGAGCCTAAAATATTCCCAGTCATTGTTCTACATCACAGGCGTAATATCGTTTCTGGAAACCAGGAGATATAAGTAAATAAACAAAGTAAATCACCTTCCGCCGAGCTCTCAAAAATGGGTTTGACAACGTGGAAAACATCTATCTGAAATTGAAATCTACCCGTTACTCTCATAAAAAATTACGTAGTTAGTAGTTCCGAGAAATGTCTTTTATATTACTACACTAGAAAGGGTAACTTATAGATAGATTGTTTATTTGCTGATTATTTCACACACATACAATTTTCAAACAAGGTAAACATAAAAAACAAATTTGAAAGGGAAGAACATATTTTACGAAACAAAAGAATTGTACGTATGTGGAGCAGTAAATTGGGCCAAGGCTTAGTGTAGTTTTTTGCCCGGAGGCAAAAAACAGATTTTCAGCCATCACCCTTGAGACAAAGAATATTTACACTTACTTGAGACGCATGTACCTACCTAGGCAATTTTATTACAGTAGAATAATTCTGAAAATCTATGTTTGTGTGTGTGTGGGCAACATGCAGGGGTGTAAGTCTCTTCCGCGATAGCGATCGTTAGTTATCAAATTCGGTTCGGTAAGTCAGTGCCGCCAGGTTGTGGTGATTCCTCACAAATTAGGGGTGTTTTTATAGATGTAGGTAATTTTTTTGGAGAAATAATTTTCTGTTGGAAATTGTTGAGAGAAACGTATCTGAGTTTCGGTGGATGTGTATTTTTAGTTACAGTAAAAGTATATTTTTAGCACAATCTTTAGTATGCTTTTTATGTTTAATTCGTACCAAGCCACTAAATTATTATTTTTATTTTTAAAACAAGATTTTTATTCAAGTGGCAGTGGTATTACATTGATTTTACTGCATATAGAATCAACCGATAACTTGGATTTAACATCTTATAAAATAAACCAATAATTAGATAATATACAGGGAGTTAGGGACACCGTTGCAAAAACTTTAACCATGGCTTCAGGCCATCACGCTGAACAACGTACAGCAAGATTTTTTGTCGGAAATGTAAAAAAAAATTGACTTTTCATACAAATTTAGCAACTAATCTAGACATTTTGTATGGAGAGTCGAAATATTTCTTTCTTTTCTAACAAAAAATCTTGCTGTGCGTTGTTCAGCATGGTGGCCTGAAGCCATGGTTTAAGTTTTTGCTAAGGTGCCCCTAACACCCTGTATTGTGTCATGTGTCCTTGTGTTATGCGGGGAAATGCAAGACGGGCATCTGGCACGTCATTACGCGTCAGTAATTGACAAGCCGCCGTTGACACGGCCGCGCGATTGGCCAAGCTAAAATATTCGCCCTCTCTCTCACTCGCTCGAGCATTGCGGTGACGGCAGATACGTACCAACAATATTCGTTAGATTTAAATAATATTTTTGTGGTTAGCTCAGCGGGCTTTCAAATTTCCACGCTATGTTTGACGTAAATATCGTTAAGTTCTTTTTTAAATTGTTAAGTCAGCGATGGTTGCTGTAGCAATTTACAGAAATTACAATACAAAACTAGTTTTAACTATTATTTAGTGGCTTGCTATCGCTCAAATATAGGTACTACAAAACACACTTTTACCATAAAAATAGCCCCATATCCCACCAAATTCCTCATTTTGAGTTAACGACAACCGTCGATAACTAACGATCGCTATCGCGGAAGAGACTTCCACCCCAGGATAAAATTAAGTATGATAAGAAATTAATGACAAAAATAATAATAATAATTAGGAAATTAGAAATTAATAATAAGGAAATAATAATAATCAGGAAATTAGAAATAAACGTCTAAATAATAAAAATCAGGATAATTAATGCCAATGAATAAATTAACAATCATCGACTGCAGCTTTCTAAGAAGTTATGTAAGTTCTTATCTTTGACGAACTCCGTGGCTGAGTGGTGTACGCACTGGTTTTCAAGGTGCCACTATCGCTAGAGGTCCTGCGTTCGTTGAATGTTGAAAACGAACTTTTCAATACTTCCTGTAGGGCTAGCACAACTTGAGCGCGGCTCGAGTGAGATAGAGTCGCGGGCACTTTCAACCAATCAGATCGCTCGTAGATAGCGGGCGTGACTTAAGACGACTTGTTGATTGGTTGAAAGGAGCGCGACAAAGAGTCGCGCTAAGTTGTGCTAGACCTACTGGGGTCTATCTGAGTGTATGTCCCGTCCCGTCGTAGTTTCCAATTTCCATCTAGTGCTCAAGCTACTATAGTTTTGTATTGGAACAATGTATGTGAACATCTTTCCAATAGTCGACTTATGAGAAAATCGCAGTTGAGGTTGACTTGACAAGCTAAATATTTCACATCTTATATTGTCATAGATATAAGCGAAAATAAAATAAAATAAAAACTGCCGATTTTTTTAATATGGCGGCGGGGGCGGAGGGCGAGGAATTGTGCATTTTGCATTTTTAATACTCACTAACCATTGTAACCATCTGCATCCTAGACAACATATCAAAAATTCAGAACTACCGGACCACTTTTAAGATAACCCCCCTAAATTAGTCTCTATTTACTGGGTTGCATGGGTTAATTGTAACTACGATACAAATTTTCACATTCACTTTACTCTCAATCAATAATACATAATTATGTACTTACTAACATCAATCAATCAATCAAAACATTAATTTAACATAGCTCTTAAGTACATTGTTACCTACTAATTTGACATAACATTGTATTTGTATTGTTTTTATTGAAATTAATTTTGCGTTTGAATTGTATTATTAACTAACATAGTTTCTAAGTTACCTTTGTTACTAACCTAACCATTATGAGTCTCTGTTACTTGAATAAAAAACTTTTATTTTTTATTTATTAATTAACTAGTTTTCCGCACGCGGCTTCGCCCGCGTGGACTATACGACGTTATCCCGCGGGAAAGTAATATTTTTCCGGGATAAAAAGTAGCCTATGTTCCTCTCCAGGCCACAAAGTATCTGTGTCCCAAATTTCAGCCAAATCCGTTGAGCCGTTTTGGCGTGATTGAGTAACAAACATACAAGCATCCAAACATCTAAACTTTCACATTTACTTATAATATTAGTAGGATAGGATGCATGCAGTAAAAAGCGGTTATTTTAATGTTACAAACAGACACTCCAATTTTATTTATTTGTATAAATAAATAAATATTTGTAGATTCTCAGATTAGTATTCGATCGCGAGCAGACATATCTGGCGCGCACTCTACAAATTAATTTTCATGTCATTCCCTCAAATATAATAGAATTAAAGCAGCAAATTGTATAAAACAACCACTTTCCCCACAAATGTTTTTATGGAAGGTAAAAGCTTCTTTGAAATTTGTTTGGGACGAAATATCAGAGAATTTAATTAAGATTCCTTCACCCAATATCTGATATACAATATTATTATTGGTTGTAAAGCCTGCAAATGTATGGAAAATTGGAAACTAGAATTTATGAAGTAAAGTAAAGTAAGATAAAAAGTAGCCTATGTTCCTCTCCAGGCTAGAAAGTATCTGTGTCCCAAATTTCAGCCAAATCCGTTCAGCCGTTTTGCCGTGATTGAGTAACAAACATCTAAACATCTAAACTTTCACATTTATAATATTACTAGCCTTCCGCCCGCGGCTTCGCCCGCGTGTACTACACGACGTTATCCCGTGGGAAGGTGATATTTTTCAGGAATAAAAAGTAGCCTATGTCCTTTCTCAGGCTCTAGACTATCTCAGTACCAAAATTCATTCAAATCGGTTCAGTAGTTTAGGTGTGATTGTGTAACACACAGACAGACAGAGACGCATTTATAATATAAGTAAGGATATAATATAAAGTAGGATTACCAGACTTTTAGCTGCTGCGCAAACTGTGCGTTATTAGGTCCAAAGAGCCCCTACCCTAAAAATAAACACATCTTAGATTTCTGCGCGAACTGTCCATATAAATAAAACACTTTCACGGATTTTTATTAGTTATTGAGATTTTTTTGGTTTATCCGACGTTTCGGCACCTTTTGCCGAAACGTCGGATAAACCAAAAATCTCAAAAAACAACTAAAATTAAACCAAGTTGTTGAATAAATTGCGTGAAAAAATCCGTGAAAGTGTTTTATTTATATAGCCCCTACCCTACTTGAACTTCAGTGCGGCATTAGGCCCATTCATTGCGTGTGCCCCACCGCGCAAGAAAATAAGAAATGTTTTTTGTTCATGGAGGTTTACCGTAATGCATATAGATTTATACCTGAGCAATCTACATCTGACGCAATATGGGTCTAGCTTCACTCCGGTTTCAGGATTTAAGAATTGAAAAAAAAATACATGGTGTTTTAGACCTTTAACTAACGCCTTGCCCTAAACTACATTAGGGATGGGACACGATTACAATATTGTCGGGTGAGAATACGTTTGCCCAAAGATGGTTTTATGGACATCGCACTAGTTAACGTTTTCTCACCGCAATCAAAAAGTAAAAACCGTCGTAAATAGTAATTTATTTATTTTACTTTGAATGGTTTTTATTAAAATATTGTTAACATTATAAACTTAGTATTATTTCTAAAATAAAAGCTTAGGCAGTTATCACACTGCACCGTATCACACCGCTCCGGTGCAGTGTGATAACCATGTGCAAACTTTGGCTGTAGAATCTTGATTTGCATACAAAACCCGCAGTGTATAACACACTGACACCGCATCTCCATCCACCGGAGCGGGGTGCGGCGGCAGTGTATAGAGGCCTTAATGTAAGGAGTAATTCCATTTTAATATTATAATGTGAATGTTTGGAGGTTTGGATGTTTGTTGCTCAATCACGCCAAAGGCTGAACTGATTTGACTGAAGACACAGATACTTTGTAACCTGGAGAAGAACATAGTCTACTTTTTGTCTTGGAAAAATGTCAAATTCCCGCGGGATAACGTCGTGAAGTACACGCGGGAGAAGCCGCGGGCGGAATTAACACGTATTCGAACATAAGTAGGTAGATTGTACTTTCTAAACTAAAACGGGCAAAAGCTCTACTTTTTGAAACAAATGAAATACGATTAATTAAGGGCCGGACTCAAAAGTTCTAATTAAGTAATTTTAAATTAACTTGTTCGCCCGGCGACCTCCTACAACTCTCTGTTCTGTTTTTAATTGTAATCAAAATTTAACATTCACTGCTAGTTTGTGAAACTGTGAATGTGGGTGACAAGGGTTTTCTTTATAAGGCCACCAAAAAGGAATAAAATTGCTTGATTAGGTAATTATATTATAACATAATAGGGTACCTGAAACCGGCCAACTTTGCCCTTGGCGGGTATCTTTGCCCAAAAGCAAAAAATATCATATATTGCAAATAAGTTTATTGAAATAGCTACATATAATTTTTTTGGGTAAATCTAGACATATTACCTGGCAACATTAATCATTTGTCCCGTTCCTAAGTTCATTCAGTTGCCGATGAGTGGCATCTAAAGCAGGGATTTTAAGGATATCCATATCCGTAACCGAAACTATCGGATATCCGAAATAAAATAATATCCGTATCCGTAACCGAAACCGAAATAAATGTTTCGGATAATTTCGGATAGCGGCGGAGTCTAAATGAGACACGTAATGACAAGTTGTTAATAATTACTACTACTAATTACTGACCTATACTAATAATTACTCATAGGCTGATTCTAGTACTGTTCAGTACACCCCTGCCTAGACCCGCGGAATCGGCATAGCGCAGTGGAAGCTTATCTCTAATATAGACTCCGGACAAGACTTGGTTTCAGCCGGGATGTAACTGAACAATTGAACTGCGATACACAGCGACTTAATGTGAATTAAGGTGATTTAACATACGGGTCTGTGGTGTCGAACGTCTCCTGGGCAGCGGAAGGTGGGGGCCCCCCCACCTGGTAGCTCCTTCTTCTTCTGCAGACCTTACCAATTCGTCACCTTACTCACAAAACCCATACAACACAGCGGTCCCAAGACACTGGGCGCTTCACCAATACACAATAACACACGCGGGGCTTGCTTATTAAAATCTATCATCCCGACAACAACGCGTGTGGTGGCACTCTTTATTTCAAAACGCCGCGACCGGGCCACTCTGGTAGATGGCGTCAAAATCTTGGTCGTACAAAACGGGATCGACAGGATAATTCAGGATTCAATTCAAACTCGATATGCCAGGCATATTCAACGCGAGCGGTTTTTAACAATTCAGCAAAATTAATCCGACATGTTTCTTACAAGAATTTCAATCAAGTGAGAACTGTCAACTTCAAGTGACAGCGAAATGTCAATTTGACGTGACATTAGGGATGCGTTCAGAAGTGTCGATCTTTTCCGAACATCCCCCCGCCCCGGACCGTTAAGAACGGTACGTCAATCTACGGGTAATCGGGAGAGCCCACTAACTGCTCTCTTCAAAACCGAATCTCGAACCAAAACCTCAGCAAAACGAGGAACTCCGTCAGTTCCGGGGTAGAGTTTAACAATGCGCCCCCTTCGCCAACATAGGGGCGGCAGGTTGGCATCCTTAATCAACACGAGGTCGCCAGTCTGGGGTGGGGTGGTTTTATCTGTCCACTTCACGCGCTGTTGTAGGATATGCAAATACTTCATCGACCAACGTGCCCAGAAGTTTTGGGACATCTGTTTCAAAAGTTGGTATCGCGACAAACGATGGGATCCTACATCCTGAATCGGATATTCAGGCAAAGCCAAAAGGGGCTGTCCGATCAAGAAATGACCTGGGGTCAACGCTTCCAGGTCATTCGGGTCCGAAGACAACGGGCACAAGGGTCGCGAGTTGAGGACGGCCTCAATTTTACAAAATACCGTATCAAGTTCCTCAAACGTGAGAATAGTTTCTCCAATCACGCGACGCAAGTGTGTCTTGGCAGCCTTTACACAAGCTTCAAAAATTCCTCCCCAGGTCGGACAAGCTGGAGGGCTAAACTTCCAGATTATCCCACGCCGGGAGAGGGTTGTTCCAATGTCTATTTTATTATCAACAAAAAACTTAACTACTTCCTTAAGATAATTACACGTTCCCTTATAATTAGTACCACAATCGGAACGTATCAATGTCGGCAGTCCTCTACGGGAAACAAATCTGCTCAAGGCGGCGACAAAGGCTTCGGTAGACAATTCCGAGACAATTTCCAAATGGACAGCCTTGGTGGACAAACACACAAACACGCACAAGTACGCCTTATAGGTTTTAGCATTACGCAGTCTCGAAGCCTTTACAGTAAAGGGACCGGCGAAGTCGGTGGCGACTCCGGCAAAAGCTCTACATTCCGTGACGCGATCAGCAGGCAAATCCCCCATCTGGGGCTGCATGGTCGCGGCCTTCAATCGATAACAAGGCAGGCAACGGAAAACCACAGTGCGAATGGCTCGACGAGCAGACAAAATCCAAAATTCACGCTGCAAAATGGCCAACAAAGCATTACAGCCAGCATGTTGTGCATTCACATGGCGATCTGTTATTATCAGTTGAGTCAAATGTCCGGCTTTAGGTAACAAAAGGGGGTGACGAGCTCCATACGGCAGGTTCGCATTTCGAAGTCTTCCGCCGACTCGCAAAAGCCCACTCTCGTCCAGGAAGGGATTTAATCGCGATACCGCGCCCTTCAACTTGCGACGGCCTAAACGCAAAATTTCAATCTCGGACTCAAAACTATCAGCTTGTACTCTCCGGACCCAAAACAAGAGCGCGTCCCTACGCTCGTCCGGAGTGAGAACCGACGAATCACGCCTCGCGCGTGGGTTTCTGCAATTGTACATAAAACGTCTGATCCAAGCGGTAACACCAAGCAGCTTCTGTAAGGAGCTGTACCGATCCAACAACAAATCCTTTTCCCCGGCGGGGTTAGTCTCCAGGACGCATGCCCGCATATCAGGAACGGCTACGTTCGACAACGCTGGAGAGGGCGGCCACTCCGACTCAGGCCGCATCAACCACTGTGGGCCCCACCAGAGGGGGTGTTTAATTAGGGTTGGGGCTACACAACCCCGAGACGCACAATCCGCGGGATTCATGGTTCCCGGCACGTGTCTCCAAATCAACTCGATGTCGGAATTACAAATCTGCGACACTCGATTGGCCACAAACACGTCCAAGGTGTGCGCCGGAGCCTTCAACCAACAAAGGACGACCTGACTGTCCGTCCAAGCATAAACCTCTTGTATCTTAATAGATCGACCTAATGTGAGCCATACGTGGTTCAACAAACGCATTAGGAGGGCAGCTCCACACAATTCCAACCTCGGGATCGTATGACGAGTCCGAAGGGGAGCGACTTTGCTTTTCGCTATCACCAGATGCACAGCAACAACTCCGTTAACAGTAACGGTGCGGAGGTACACGGCCGCAGCAAATCCACGTTCGGAGGCATCGGAAAAGCCGTGAAGAGTAACTTTACAATTTTCAGAAGGGAGGAATAGCCTCGGCAAATGCACTTCATTAATCTCGGGGAGGGATGAAACGAAGCTCGACCAATCTCGGAGTAACTCGTCCGAGAGGGGTTCATCCCACGACACACCCGAAGCCCATAACCGTTGCAAGAAACACTTGGCCATAAACAGCACGGGGCAAATCCACCCATTGGGGTCAAAGGTACGTGCGACAGTAGACAATACTAAACGCTTGGTCCAGACTTTCGGTGGTCGTAAATCCACACAATAAGTGAACGTGTCAGAGACCGGTTTGTACTGTACGCCAAGGACGGTGACCACATGGGGATTATCAACATTTTCGAATAGGTGGGGGTCCTGCTGGTGCTCTTCGGGCAAACCTACCAGTACATCAGGCGAGTTGGATATCCATTTCCTCAACTCGTAACCTCCCGACTTCAAAAGGGCGGTGAGTTCGTCTCTCAGGACAATCGCCTCTGAGACAGATGAGGCGCCCGTGCAAATGTCATCCACATAGACGTCACTGGCCAAAATGGCGGAGGCGCGAGGGTATCTCAAGCGCTCCTTCTCGGCCAACTCCAACAAAGAACGAATCGCAACAAACGGGCTCGAAGCCAAACCGTACGTATTCGTATTCAATTCATAAATCAACAAGGGGTCCCTAGGACTCTCTCTCCACAAAATCAATTGGTACCTCCTATCCTCTGGATGGATGACCGTTTGTCTGAACATCATCCGGATGTCAGTCATAAATACAATTTGGTGCCGCCGGAAGTTGGTCAAAATGTCTGAGATCTCCATGTGCAGCTTGGGACATACATGCAGACACTGGTTCAAGGACGCTCCAGTAGAGGTGGGAGCCGAACCGTCAAAGACCACCCGAATCTTTCCGGATTTCAAAACGGCGTGGTGCGGCAAAAAGAAGTGCTCAACGGAGCGCCAATCCAACTCGCTCACGGACATGTGCCCTAACTCCTCATACTCCCGCATGAATTCAACATACTTCTGGCGGAAGACCGGATCCTTGCTCATGCGACGCTCCATCGCCACTAGCCTACGTTCCGCTAGCGGTCGGGATTCGCCCAGAGGAGGTCGGCCGGCACGAAAGGGGAGACGGGTGATCAAACGACCAGAGCGGAGGCGACCAGTGTTATTCTGGTAATACAACTTGCATTCATCCGCTACTGGGTCGACCCGCGGGGCTGGTGGAGGTTCCTCAACCTCCCAAAACTTCTGCACCACTTCGGAGAGAGACACATTAAAAACAAGACCGCGATCCTCATCAAGGGAATCCAAAACGCGGCGAGCAGGGCCCATCACAACTGTACCGAGTGTCGTCTGCAGAGCTACCAAGCCATCTGGCTGCAAAACTCGCTTCCCCGTCAACAAAACTCGCCCCAGGACATCGGCTCCAAGGAGAGCATCAATCGGGCCTGGGCGGAAGAAATTTGGATCGGCGAGTGGGGAATCAGACACCAAAGACAGCATACTCGGTCCCAAGTCAACTGAGGGTTGACGGCCAACAACTGTGTCCAACACAATCGCCGAGGTCTTAATGCCTGGCGTGGACTTATTACGTGATGTAAATGTGAAGTCAACATGCCCTAACAACCCGGGGACTTTCACATCGCCAACACCTCTCACGCCTTCCGTGTGGGGGTGCACCTCGAGGCCCAACCGCCTAACTAACCAAGATGACACAACACACCCCTGAGCACCGGAATCCAACAAGGCGCGAACTTCCACAAGGTCGCCATTCAATCCCCTGACAAGCACAGAGGCCGTGGGCAACAAAACGGTCTCTGGAGGGGTGGCTACAATCGACCGTAAACACGTTGATTGCTAGTATGTGGGGTCCCCAGATGTCCCCCCATGGTAAGGGGGTCGCTCATAGCGATCCAGTGGGTCCCATTCTCCCACATACTGCCTACGTCCAATTCGCCCGGTATCAGGCGGGTTATATCTCCCGGCCCCTTGAAGACGGGGCGGGCGCCGCTCCAAACGCGGGTATTCGGCGAGCGGCGGCGAGAATCGGTGCCTAGCATCCACCGTGTACGTCGCCCCATAGTCGCGGGGGCACGGTGACCGATTTTCAGAAGGGGGGTCCCGGGGACCCCCGGCTGTGCGAGGCTCAACACGTTGCGGGGGGCTTCTACGACCTCCCGCAACGCTCGCAAAATCGAACCCCCTAGTTGGGGACCGATTTCCCATGGGGGGGTCCGTGGGACCCCCGCCCGTGCGAGGCTCAAAACGTCGCGGGGGGCCTCTACGACCTCCGGCAACGCCCGCATAACTCATCCCCATCCTTGGGGATCGGTTTCCCATGGGGGGGTCCCTGGGACCCCCGCCCGTTTGAGGCTCCAAACGTGGCGGAGAGCGTCTGGGGCCACTCTGGTGGCCACTAGAACTGCTGCGGGATGCAAACACCGCGGGGGGTCCGAGACCCCCACCCATACGAGGTGATCCTGCAGCGACGCGCTGCGGCGCTCCGCCGCCCTCTGGGCGGTTCATGCAGAGGAGGGGATGGTGGTTGCCCTTACAAAAGCGGCATGGGTGCGCTTGGGTACATTCGCGCTGCATGTGCAGGCCCAAGCACGAGTAGCACCATGTCCGTTGTCGCGCGATCGCTCGACGGCCTTGGACGCGCTGGTCGAGGAACTTATCACAACGGGTCGTGCTGTGACCCGGTTCCCGACAGTACAAGCAGCGGGCGGTCTCCTGGACGGCGGCATAGCGGCCGGGCGCGCGAGGGGCCATACGCCCCCTACGGGGGGGTCCGGTGGGGGACCTACTCTGTGGCACAGGTCGTTCGGGTCCCATAGGACCGGCCAGAGAGGAATTATCTGCCAGTCTACTCTCTCCTTCCAGGAACGTCAAGAGGTCCGAGAAGGGTGGCAGATAAGTCGCACTATCCCCACCATACTGCTGCTCAAAACGGACCTTAACAGAGTCCGGCAACTTTCCCAGGACAATGTGCAGTAACAAAAACGACCTCTGCTCCACTGGGAGTTTTAAGTTTTTTAATGCGTTGTAGGCAACCAACAGCGGATTCAACAAAGCCACTCTCAAGTGCATCACGATGGCAACGCGGGGTAAATTCAAAATGGCGGCAACATGGTTGTCCGCCAGACGTCGTACGTTCTGGTACCGACGGGCAATCAAATCCCTAGCAATAGGGTAGTTTTCATCCGAGGGGGCCAAATGTTGAACCGATTCAAGGGCCTCCCCTTCCAACACGGATAACAAGTACGCTAACTTCTGGCCCTGGGTCAAATCATCCCGGGCATGTACGAGACTATCAAAAATATTAATAAAGCTCTCCCAGTCCTCTAGACGACCAGCAAAACGCCTTAAATCTAAGGGGGCCAATCTAGCAAATAGAGGGGGCATACTCTTAGATGTGACCGGGGACGGGCTCGGTTCATTCTCTCTTGCCACTTGCAAAGGTCGAGCCACCTGGGTAATTCTGTCCGCAAAATCATAACACTGGTCCACATCCAAACCGACTTCTTGTCGCATTTCCACCTCGGCCTCAACAGTCTTTTCCAAAAATAAGGCATACTGTTCATCAACAACAGCCAAACGTATGGGCAGATCTACGTATCTGTTCAACAAGGCCTCCGTCCTATCCGGTCGATCCAACAATGCAACCGCAGAAGCTAACCACCGTAACTCAGAACGTATTTTGGCTTTAGCAGAGGAGGCCGTCATTGTAACGTCACAAATTTATCAACAAAAACAACAAATTCAAAATATTCACTATAACACAAAATCTCCAATATTTGGAGGTTATTAATAACCACAAAATTCCAATATTACAACAACAAAGTATTTATAATGACACAAACTCTTAAATATTTGGAGGTTATCAGTACCCCGAGTGTAAGTTTTTATGTCAAGCAAACGCAAACTATTTCGAATGCGTATAAATGTCAATTTGTATGAAAACTATATAAGCGCGCTACTCGCCGCTAGAGGCGCTAATACAGTTTTCATACAAATTGACATTAATACGCATTCGAAATAGTTTGCGTTTTTTGACATAAAAACTTACACTACGGGCACAGAAAACAACAAAACTCAAGCATATAATTATAACTCTAACTCTCAAGAGGTTATAACTTAGACACAAATTAACTTTGCCTTTATAAGTCAAAAAGTTATTCAGTTCAAACAAATCACTGACTATTGAAATTCACTTGGATATCAACATACAACAAGAAAATTTTAATTATTTCAAAGCACAAGTTTCAACAAGTTTCAATGTGTAAATAATGTCTTAAATCATTTAAGTTTCACTAAGTATTGAGTGCAACTTATTAAGTACCCAAGCCCTTTTAGGACAACTTTTTATTAGCTATTATTTAGCAACAACTTGTCAATATTCACAACTCAAATTTGCTAACAAAACTAAATAATAATTATTATGAACAAAGAAAGGCATCTGTTTACATTTTGGAACTTCAATACATGACAATTAATTACAAGACATGGAACCAATAACAAAGGAATGCCCTTTACTTTTCAAATGCAAGTTAATTACCATTTACAAGTACAAATAATCTAGTCCGGACCAGATGGTCATCAAAACGGCACTGATTAATAGACAAAGTTTTGGCGTGGGCCTCTCAGGCCTTCAAACTACGCTCTTGCTACCAAGCAATGTTCAGTACACCCCTGCCTAGACCCGCGGAATCGGCATAGCGCAGTGGAAGCTTATCTCTAATATAGACTCCGGACAAGACTTGGTTTCAGCCGGGATGTAACTGAACAATTGAACTGCGATACACAGCGACTTAATGTGAATTAAGGTGATTTAACATACGGGTCTGTGGTGTCGAACGTCTCCTGGGCAGCGGAAGGTGGGGGCCCCCCACCTGGTAGCTCCTTCTTCTTCTGCAGACCTTACCAATTCGTCACCTTACTCACAAAACCCATACAACACAGCGGTCCCAAGACACTGGGCGCTTCACCAATACACAATAACACACGCGGGGCTTGCTTATTAAAATCTATCATCCCGACAACAACGCGTGTGGTGGCACTCTTTATTTCAAAACGCCGCGACCGGGCCACTCTGGTAGATGGCGTCAAAATCTTGGTCGTACAAAACGGGATCGACAGGATAATTCAGGATTCAATTCAAACTCGATATGCCAGGCATATTCAACGCGAGCGGTTTTTAACAATTCAGCAAAATTAATCCGACATGTTTCTTACAAGAATTTCAATCAAGTGACAACTGTCAACTTCAAGTGACAGCGAAATGTCAATTTGACGTGACATTAGGGATGCGTTCAGAAGTGTCGATCTTTTCCGAACAAGTACCTACCAAATGATGACCTTTAAATAAAACCATTTTATTATTTACTATCAGATCTTCGCGGTTTCACCCGCGTGGTAGCCGTTCCCGTGGGAATATCGGGATAAAATATAGCCTATGTCACTCGGGAAGAATGTATTAGGTTTCTAATGGTCAAAGAATTTTCTAAATCGGTCCAGTACTTTTGGAGCCTATTCGATGTAAACAAACAAACAAACAATCAAATCTTTCCTCTTTATTATATAATAATAATAATAATCTATACATATAATAAAACAGAAACGGAAAAAAAGTCTGTACATGAAAGATTAAAAAAAAATAATTACTGCTATGTGATGTGTACAGGATATAGACCCCAAAACGATAGATATTAAAATTTTTGTCTGTTTGTCTGTTTGTCTGTTTGTCTGTTTGTATGTTCGCTTTTCACGCAAAAACTACTGGACGGAATTTTACCAAATTTTGTGAAGTAATAGCTTATAACCCGGGTCAACATATAGGGTACCTTTTATTTAATAAAAACCCCTTATTCCTACGGGAAAATACAAAGACTGATTCTTACTAAAATAGATGGCGCCACATGATTATGAAAATACGTTATATTTAATCGCTGTCTCAATTAATAATGAATCAGGTTATTTTTTTTTACCTGCTTCAAAACAAAATATAAATTGAAACCCATCCAGTAAGCCTAGCATGACCACCCAAAACGTGATATGTATCGCATGATAGAGCGACTTATCGACATTCAAATGTCAAAACCCATAGTCTTTTGACAGTTAAACCGGATAACTTATCATATCATATCGAATTTTGTTGGTCATGCTAGGGGGGCAGGCCCATATAAAATCATAAAAATAATTTCATGTTATTTACGTCATTATATCTACTAAGCAATAGATGGCGCAGGTAGTCAGTAAGATATACCTCTCACAAAAGTACATTCGAATGATTATTTTAATTAGGGTGAAAGCCCCCTCTGTTGCCACTTTAAGATGTTTTTAACTTCTTTCGCATCATAACTACTAAGCAATAGATGGCGCAGGAAGTCAGTAAGATTACGATATACCTTTCACAAATGTACATTCGAATGATTATATTAAGTAGGATGAAAGCCCCCGCTGTTGCCGCTTTAAGATGTTTTTTACTTCTTTCGCCTATGGTCTTAAGTAGGTATCTATAAAATACAAAGTTTATATCTAAAATTGTCAAGAATGTATCTTTTACTTTTCTTTACATTTTTAAATTCTTACAATACAAAAAAACTACTTAAAAAAATTTTACAGACTCCAAAAAGTATTTGTCAACTGAAAAGGAAAAATATAATATCTATAATTTAGGTACCTTTTTGAGGTCGGTGCCAGTCAGTTTATTTTTTTTAATTACTTTTTATTTCTTAAGTTTTAGTTTCCAATAACAATAAGTTTTAGTGAATTGTACTATAACATACCCACGGAAACTACTAAACTGATTTTGATGAATCTTAGACTGTTCCCAAAGTTAGAATACACCTATATTAAATCAAAAAGAATCATCTCGATATGCCTTAAGATTTCGAGAAATTCGTGGACAAACATAGTAAAAAACATATAACTAAGTATTCATATACTTACCAAATTTAGTTTTATTTTAGTAAATTAAAAACCTATTTTTTAAACTTAAAATGTGCGAAGGGTGCCGATTGATGTGTTTTTGTTAATCAAATTTTAAAAGATACATCGAGAAATCAATACTTAACTAACTTAGGTAAAATAAAAGAAACATCTAATTCGATGTAAACTGAATTATTACTATTGTTATTATGACTTAAAAGTCATAGATAAAAAGTATATTATCAAGCAAAAGTTATTAACGAAATGTTTTAAGCTAAGTAGGCACTCGGGGCAGTGGCCAAAACTGAAGTTTTCACCCTATTGATGTATTACATCAATAGGGTGAAAACTTCACACATCAATATATATTAATATTTCTATTCTTATACATCAATATTTCTATTTCGCATTTCCACTCGACGCTAGATGTCGCTGTAAGTATAGTGGTGCCACAAATATATCTGACCCGGTGACAGTGGTCGTGGAGGAGCCACAAGCAATACAAAATTAACTGTCAAAATGGACTGCCGGCAGTCAACAGTATATTTAGTACCAAAAACTAACCACTGTGTGAAATAAGTTTGTCGCAATGTAGACAAAATGTCACCAATGTAATTTTGAAAAATTTGCTCATAAACGCTAAGTGGCCAGTACGTAGATACCGACACCTACCTACCATTTTTTATATCATTTAACCGGCTCTGGCTACTTAGACCTTCAGCCGTAGGTACCATCCAATAAAATAAAGGAATATTAAAAATAGTTTTCTATCTAACTTATTTATTCATTTATTTACTAGGAAAGCTTACATAAATGATGTTAAATTAAATAATTAAATGGTATATCATTACATTTTATACCTGTTACTTAAAGAAAGTTAATTACAAGCTCTCACAAATAGGAAATGTCTCCATATCAAAATACTAGCCTTCCGCCCGCGACTTCGCAAGCTCGGACTAAACGACGACGTTATCCCGCGGGAATGTGATATTTTTCAGGGATAAAAAGTCTAAGGCAGCCATTACACAGTCCATCCAGATCGCGATCTCTGATCGTGATCTTGATCGCGATCGAGATTTACTATGTAGATATTTTGCGATCAAGATCGCGAGCCGTCAATCACCTTCGTACACAGTCAATCTGGATCGCGATCATTGATTTTGATCGCGGATCGCGATTCAGATTGACTGTCTAATGGCTGCCTAAGTATGTCACTTTTCAGCTGCCAAACTATTCCCATTCGAAAAGTCACGTCGATCCGTTGCATCAATTTTGACGTGAAAGACGGATAAACAAACAAACCCTCTTTCACATTTATAATATTAGTATGGATACACACAATCTCTTTTTCATTTTATAGTAAAAATATGATTGGCCTGATATTATGCATTACTAAGTAAGAACATAAATTTTAGCTTGATACCTCCCACGCATACTTGAGAAAAAGTTTCTTGATAGGTAGACGGACAGATCTATGAATGAGGGCTTAACTATGTTCATGCAGCATTTGATAACAACATACCATGTTCATACCCTAGCCTGCATATTCGATATTCTTTAGACTTTACTCAAACTAGGTAGTTCAAGCAAAGCAAAAATGTCAAAATGACAATGACAGCAAACATATTTTAAACAGCGACTTTTATCTGAGGAATAATATCTCTGTAGTCCCTCCTCAACGGTAGTATAGTGACTAGTCTTGAGTAGGCATGCTACTCTGCGAATAGTGCGTGGTAAAACGTAATTTCAATCTCTCCAAAATCATCCTATAAAAAACTGGCCAACTCTCGCTGGAGCTGCTTATTTCTTTAAAGTCAAGCCAACTCTAATGTTCCTTTCTGCGATTTCTTTATTGATATAGTTACGTTTTATTTTTATGTGACTTTGGACGTTGAACATTCTACATGTTGGTTAGTTTGGTGGGCACAAGTCAACGACCAAGTTAGACGTCTAACGACATTAGAGTCTGGGGGCCAAGTCGAGCGCGAAGCAAACACTGCCGTACCATCCTTTACTGGAACCATTTCGCCGCATTTTCAGGCCCCTATTTGAGAACCTCTGGATAAGACCCAGAACGCAGTGCAGTGCAGTTGGTGTAACTAGAAATTATCCTAATTTTTATAGTTTTCCCTTTATGTGGCTATTAAAGCCTAACTCTGTACCAAATTTCAGCTCTCTGAGTTTATGGGAAGTACTAGTTCTATTCTGATGATCATGAGTGAGTGAGTGTCATAAATGCGAAACTTTGCTTTCGCTCAACTTCGGAAATAAATGACCTACAGACTTGAAATTTTGGATTTTAAGTATGTAATTATAGCTTACTGGATGACGAAAATTTCTGCGTTCTGGTCTTATCCAGAGGTTCTCAAATAGGGGCCTGAAAATGCGGCGAAATGGTTCCAGTAAAAGATGGTACGGCAGTGTTTGCTTCGCGCTCGACTTGGCGGGGGCACTGCCGTGCCCCCAGATTTACTCACGAGTAAGTGGCCATTTAGTCTATGAATAAAGTTTATTCTCGTTTGGTCGAATCGGCCCTTAGTCAACAACAAATTGACTCGCCTGAAATACGGGTTTAACTTAATATAAGTAAGTACCTAGTTCAGGAAATTTAACTACCAATGTTGATTTAAAATTTTAGATTTATGTACATTTGCAACTTTTATGAAAATAAACAATACTTACGTAGGCACATAATATTTATTATTACTTATATTTAATAATATTATTCAGGTAGATATTACAAGATAGCAAGTGTGAAAACAGAAGCGTGTTTTTCCTTAAAAATAAAGTTGATAATTTATTTCCTTATTTGCTTTAACGTTTATTGTAGGTACTCAGTGTGGCTTAGCTGGTTTGGATTTCATGTTTTTATGATTCTGGACTGCACCTTGTACCGCCCCCACCACCGCCACACCTTGGAATAAAGTATTCTGAAAAGAAAAAAACACATTAAAATTTTTATTTAAATGTTTTAATGATAATTAAACTTTATTTTCAGTTTCGCCCTTAGCCTTGTGTATGACTGGGTCATGCCAATACGAAGAGTCTGTATTTGCCCTCACTATAAACAAAAACAGGTAAGTAACAACATTTAAACTTAGAGCCAATTTTAATACGTACCAAGCCATCCTTAACTTTGGTGGTCCAGGGCCTAGAAGTTGTAGTAGAGACTGTCGACGTCGCCGCAGGCGGTGCGATAGTTTTGCCAGAAACCCAACATAACTGTGAGCAAACAGCCAAAACGACAAATAATATAGCAACCTTCATTTTGCCTGGTTGTCTTAACGATACTACTGAAAGCAAAATGACGATCGAAACAAAAAACCACGATGCTTTTATGATCTTTTGTACAGGAAAATTAAGAGCTAATAGGCACGTCTGTTATTGAGAAACTTACGCGGATTTACCTATGACCCATTATTTTATTGTTTTCCATTTGTTATTGTTTTACACATTTCTGGTTCCTATCTTTGATTAACAGTAGTACTAGAAGGCTCACGAACACGAACTAAATCAAAACTTTCTATGGCACCTTTAAACAGAGAAAAAAGTTTAATAATGTTACGATCTGTCATAAATGACAGGAACTACCTATAAATATACGCTCAAATGGGCGTATATCGCTCGGCCATTTTGTCACTCCAACTAAGTGGACCTAGGTGTTATTGTTGACCGAAGGGTGAAATTCTTTGAAAATTTCGTTGAATCTAAGTAAAAATCCTTTGGTTTTTTTTCTCAAATAAAATTTTTGTAAGTAGGTAAGTATAAGTACTTAGTTACATTGTTATCTTAATACTTAAATAATTTTACATGTATAACATTAAATTTTATTTATTTATTTTGTCACCTGCTATTTCCAATTAACTCAATTTTAGTAAATAAAATCGACAAAAATAATATAAAATTAATATTTCGGGTACATGTCATACCGTGCGTGGTCATACCAACCTCATGTAAGTAACGATTTTTTCACCTACCTAATTCACGCCGGGTTAAGCACTGGTCTGGCATCATTCAAATAAAACCAAGAGCCTTGCCACGACCGAGCCTTACTGCGAACTGTTAAGTAATGTAGTAATATTGTAAGCGAGATAGCGCTATCGTAGTGTACAGCCACAGACAGAATAGATAAAAGTGTAGAGCTCCGTCCTGCAATCACCATAACTTACTACCTATAACATTGTTTGACAGCTCGCAGTAAGGCCCTGTAAAGCAATATTAAAGTAATATTATAATTATGTAAGTGAGGTGGTGCTTTTCGCTGTGTGTAGATCCGTTCTTTGATCAACATTTCATAATACTGCGTCAATCATGCGTCAATGATATCAAAGTACCTACCTACAACAAGAACCAAATCTGCATAACAAATGTGATGGTGATTAAACATTTTCTATCTTGGCTTACATTCAATAAATACCTAATTATAAATACACGATGAAACAACATTTTATCTTACTTATTATTAAGTACCTACTTATGGATATGTATCCACTTATGGATGGTATGGTAGATTACATATTGTACATGGATTGGACTTTCCTCTTTGTAGGAAAGTTTTTTTATGATAACCAAACATTAATCTATACTATATATAGCGGATCCTCGCGGTTTTACCCGCGTGGTACCCGTTCCCGTGGGAATATCGGGAAAAAATATAGCCTATGTCACTCGGGAAGACTGTAGCATTCTAACGGTGAACGAATTTTCGAAATCGGTCCAGTACTTTTTGAGTTTATTCGTTACATACAAAAATACAAATCTTTCCTCTTTATAATATTAGTATAGATTATCTAAACAAACATTCCGGCGGTAATGGCGTGTGAGGCGGGTCGTTAAATATGGTTGAGCAAAGCGATTGCTGGTTCTTGCGTCATGCTCGTGAACAGGTGCTGCCAGTCGGAATGGGTCTACTTCTACAACGTGTTAATGAATTAACCCAAAACGTGATACACCCCAATTAAAAATAAGTGCAATAATATAATTAAAATATAAATTGAGTCAAAAATATTTATATTTTAAAAGTCATTTAACGATATTTTGGTGGTGCCCAATCTATGAAATTTCAGTCTACTTCCAGCCGCCCCACCCCGCCCGCGGGCGCTGGCGTCCGCGTCGAGCGCTCACGCATTATAAATAATTTAGACATGGGCCAATAAAAATGAAAAAATATAACCTATATTAAAATATAGTGCGATCGATTCGCAATACGATTCTGAGCAAACTACTTTCTGGTTTTGGGTTAATCCATTAACACGTTGTATGTGCTTGCCTTAAAATGTGATTTTTGTTTTTTTTTTTATTAAGAATAACATTATAAAACCTACCTACTTACTACTTGTATGGCGCATCTTGCATTGCGCTTATGTATACTTAGATTTTTGTAATTTTAAATTTGCCAATACCTATTTGCTAACTAGAGTTCCAGTAATTAAAAATCTCACCAAAATCATCCTATAAAAAACTGACTATCTCTCGCTGGAGCTACTTATTTCTTTACAAAAAGCGTTGAAATCTCTCAGTAAAGTCAAGCCAACTCTAATGTTCCTTTCTGCGACTTCTTTATTGATATAGTTACGTTTTAATTTTATGTGATTTTGGACGTTGAACATTCTACATGTCGGTTAGTTTGGTGGGCACAAGTCAACGACCAAGTCACATAAAATTAAAACGTAACTAGGTATATCAATAAAGAAATCGCAGAAAGGAACATAAGAGTTGGCTTGACTTTACTGAGAGATTTCAACGCTTTTTGTAAAGAAATAAGCAGCTCCAGCGAGAGTTGGTCAGTTTTTTATAGGATGATTTTGGTGAGATTTCATAACTTTTTGCTAGGTATTACACATAAGTAATAAATACAGGTAGGTATACTGATTTATTTACTGCAAATGTAACTTTGTAATCCTATATATTTATATAGGATTACAAAGTTATTTATACAGTTGGTGTAACTATAAATAATCCTAGTTTTTATAGTTTTCCCTTTATGTGGCCATTAAACCCTAACTCTGTACCAAATTTCAGCTCTCTGAGTTTATGGGAAGTACTAGTTCTATTTTGATGATCATGAGTGAGTGTCGTAAATGCGAAACTTTGCTTTCGCTTAACTTCGGAACTAAATGACCTACAGACTTGAAATTTTGGATTTTAAGTATTTTTATTTTATTTTATTTATTTAGTATACCAACAAAGTTCAAACACAAACTGTCATAAAATATACAATTTTCTAACCTAAATCCTTTGCATCTGTGGTGACACACGTTCCTAAATTGCGCGTAAGCAAATTCGTTCTCGGCTAGCGTTGAGCCAGTCATCCCTGAATCCTCGCCTTAGGTACTCGCGCGATTGCGATGCGCGCCTTGTGATATTTACGTAAATGTAAAGTGTCTAAAAATAGATTTCAATATAAAGACTGTTGTGCATAAATAACCGTTTCATTTCTTCGACCCGATATTCACTCCAGACTGATAGCAGACACGATCCTTCTGATAGCAAAGTGAAACATGCAACAAAAGTAAATACCAAAGTGGTGACCAGTGAATCAGTTCGGCGTGGAGTGATATCGGGACCGTAGTGATAATTTTTTTACTGGGGGGGTGACTCAATTTAGCCAAGGCGAGGATCTTTTTAAATAATTTGGGTAAAGTTATCCATTGGTGTATATCCAAAAAAGAAAATACATTTTTGTGTGTGGAATGCTTGAAGATACTGAAAAAACAGCTCACGCCGAAACATCAAAAATGGCTGATGAACAACCTGTGAGTACGATATCAGTGACGGCAAAAATACCTGACTTTTGGCAAGATGCACCACGACTTTGGTTTATCCAGTTCGAAGCTGTGCTTAAACCCCAGCATGCGTCGGAGGAAGCAAAGTATCACATGGTTATATCAAAGCTGGGCAAGGAAGTAATCAAGCAAGTTACAGACATTTTGATAGCTCCACCAGAGAAAGACAAATATAATGTTCTTAAGCAACGATTATTAGTGATTTATGAAGAATCTCAGAACAGACAAGTGCAGAAGTTAATCGGAGAGATGGAGCTGGGTGAGCAAAAACCCTCTCAACTGCTTCGCCGTATGAAAGATCTGGCTAGAGATAAGATATCCGATGGAACCTTACAGATAATGTGGCAAAACCATTTACCATCTACTGTTAGAGGAGTGTTGGCAGTAGCGGACTCTACAGACCTCAGCACACTTGCTTTGATTGCTGACAAAGTTTTGGAAACAGCACAACCTTTAAACACAGTTAATAGAATAGATCAGAAACAGCCAAAACCAGAAGATAACGATTTAGTCGCTGAGATTCGCAGTTTGAACAATCGCATTCGTCATCTGGAGATGGACCGCAGCAGACCAAGGTATAGAGCTTTCCAGAGGAATTTTTCATCGTCACGAGGTCGAAGTAACAATCGTAGTACCAGTCGAAGACGTACCCCAGAGGATCCAAACTGGTTGTGTAGCTACCATTTTCGTTACCGGCATAGGGCAAATAAATGCGTAGAGCCATGCAACTGGAATAAACGAAAATGGAACCAGCAAGGTGACAACAAGGTGACAAAACGCAATGAGGACCAGGAAAACTAAGGTCAGTGCAGGCGACGGCGGACCCCTGCGCTGCTGCAGTCAATCACCGCCTCAGCGTGAGAGACATCAACACAGGTTTGAGTTTTTTAATTGATAGTGGCGCCAATGTGTCAGTGTTTCCGCGTATGTTTTTAAAAAATCGGTCAAAAGTGAACGAAAGTGAAAATTATAAACTGTATGCAGCAAATGGAACTCAAATTAAAACATATGGAGTGAAAACTTTAGATTTAAATTTAAAATTAAGACGTAATTTTCGATGGATGTTTATAATAGCAGATGTCAGACAACCTATTATAGGTGCAGATTTTTTGACAAAATATAGGCGATACAGTCGAATTCATTAACAATACAACATTTCTAGGTATTATATTAGACTCGCGACTACAATGGGATCCTCATATCGAAGCCTTGGCGAGTAGACTCAGTTCGGCTGCATTCGCAGTTAAGAAAATAAGGCTCTTAACCGATATTGAAACGGCTAGAATAGTCTATTTTAGTTATTTTCATAGTGTTATGTCCTACGGCCTTTTGTTGTGGGGCTCAGCCGCTAACATCCAAAGTATATTCGTGCTCCAAAAAAGGGCTATTCGCGCCATTTACAACCTCCGATCGAGAGATTCTTTAAGAGATCTATTTAAAGAAATAAACATTTTAACTGTTGCAGGACATTACATCTATGAAAATATAATTTATGTGAAAAAGTATTATAATACATTTGTAAAGCAGAGCGATATTCATCGCTTTAACACAAGAAATAAAGATAAACTTGTCGTTCCCAAGTTTAGGCTAGAAAAATCCAGAGCCTCATTTCTGGGGAAAAGCATAGCCTTTTTTAATAAAGTTCCACAGCATATAATTGAACTACCATTGCATAAATTTAAATGTTACATTAAAGAGTCGCTGATGAGCAAAGGATACTATAAAGTAGACGATTATTTGAATGACCGCAATGCATGGTCATGATGTAACACATAACATAATCACTGTTTAATATGATGTATTTTTATACTAAGCAATTGTTGTATTAGTAACGATATGTTTTTTTTTGTAAATGTCGTTACCTAACTAAGAAACGCTGGCAAGTTTCTTGCGCCCATTCTTCTTGTCAGTTAAAAAAGTCTTGAATGGGTGGTAGGAAAATATTGACGATTCATAAGTACATATTTATTATGTCTAAGTGAATAAAGAATATTTTTATCTTATCTTATCTTATAGATTATTAATTGATTTGGCTGGACGTAGGTTAATTGATCAAATTACAAAAATAAATGTAATAGCATCAGTCTCAAACGCTACTGAACCGACTTTAAAAACAGTAGATAGCTCGCATCCATTTTTTGATTTATTGCAAAAATATCCTGACATAACTAAACCGTTTTCATATAAAGAAAGTTGTAAACATAATGTTTTTCATCAAATTGAGACAACTGGACCGCCAGTGTTTGCTCGGGCTAGACCTTTACCACCCGATCGGTATATGAAAGCAAAGAAAGAATTTCAAATTATGCAGGAATTAGGTATCTGTCGGCCTAGTAAAAGCGCTTGGGCCAGTCCTTTGCATATTGTTCCGAAAAAAGACGGTAACATAAGACCCTGTGGTGATTATAGAAGGCTAAACGCTGTAACGAAACCCGATAGATATCCAGTTCCACGTTTACAAAATTTTACTTATGTACTCGCAAATAAAAAGATATTTACACGTCTTGACGTAAATAGAGCATATAATTGTATTCCAGTAAGTGAAACGGACATAGAAAAAACTGCAGTAATAACACCGTTTGGATTATATGAATTTACGAAAATGCCATTTGGTCTCAGAAATAGCGCTCAAACTTTTCAAAGATTTATGGACAATAGTGTTTTGGCAGGTCTTGACTATATTTTTGCGTATGTTGATGACGTAATAATTGCAAGCGATGACGTCATCAGCCATAGACGTCATTTAGATGAAGTTTTTAAAAGATTTAATGAATTTGGTATAACAATTAATATTTCAAAGTGTTGTTTTGGTCAAACAGAATTAGAATTTTTAGGGTATGAGGTAACAAAAGACGGTATTAAACCTTTAGAAAATAAAGTCAAGGCCATAATAGATTTTCCACAGCCAACCACTGTAGAGGAGTTGCGCAGATACTTGGGCATGTTAAACTTTTATAGATCTCATATTCCTCATGCTGCAAATGAACAAGCTGAAATGAACAAATATCTGCACAAATCCAAACGTAAAGATAAGACAAAAATAGAATGGTCGCAAAAAGCTATAGAAGAATTTAAACAGTCTAAGGTAAGTTTAGAAAATGCAGTTATGTTGTCCCACCCTTCTGCGAATAGTCCTTTAATTTTAATGACAGACGCAAGTAATAGCAGTGTAGGCGCGTCATTACAGCAGAAAGAAAACAATTCATGGAAACCTTTAGGATTTTTCTCAAAAAGATTGTCAGTGGCTCAAAAGAAATATAGTACATACGATCGAGAACTTTTAGCTATATATCTAGCAATAGTTCACTTTCGATATATGATAGAAGGTCGCGAATTAGTAATTTTAACCGACCATAAACCTCTTACATACATGTTTGATAAAGTTAACAGTGAAAAAGAAACGCCACGTAGAGCTAGGCAGATAATGTTTATAAGCGAATTTACTAGTAACATAAAATTTTTAGCTGGTGATAAAAATACTGTTGCAGATTGTTTATCCAGAATAGAAACTATTTCCTGTCCAACAGTTATAGATTATTCAGAACTCGCTTTAGCACAGGAAACTGATGAACAGTTATTAAAATTGTTCTCAGAATCAGGTAACAATTGTTAGAATTAACTTAAGTTATTAATAAAAGTCCCAATTAACACTAACTATTTACTTCAACACACAATAATATAATTCATTAAGCACAAATAAAACTTTGAACAGAGCACCGGAGCGTGTACGCTACAAGACGGTTCTACTTCAACTCTTCTCAGTTCCCACAAAGCGAATTCATGTTACATACAACTCAGCTAAATTTAAACAAATAATATCAGAACCAACACACGGGACTTAATTACGTTAATCTAAACAAAATGTACAGCGTCCCAGCGTTGAAACGCTACGCCCCGCTTGGTCATTTATCAAAAGTTCTATGTAAACACATTCCAGAGGCCCGGCACAGGACAAGGCTCGTCGTTGTTTCTTGAGTCGCGGCCGGTACACGATCTTCTCGTTGCCAACACGGCCATGCTGCAGTGTGCCTGCCCCAGGCACTTCCGCGGACGCTCCACACCCCTATTGATAGTTTACAATCTGTGACATAAAGAAACACCTCTATTTATGAATTGTAATGTTTATGACGTAGTCTAAGCGTCTCGGCCCATCATGATGCTCTAGATGATTGAGAAATACTAATAGACAGTAAAGACAGTTGTAGCCTTTAGTTCATTATAGCAGTCCCTTTAATCATAGGCCGACTTTTGCACATAAAGTCTAAAGGACTCAACTGTCACATATTCCTCTGGTGCTTTAGGCAGTCCCTTTATTTTAGGCCACGACTCCTGCAGCCAGAAGAATAGACCACCATTAGAATCCTCCTATCATGACGTTCCAGATGTTTGATAAATACAATAGACAGTTGTGGCCTTCAGTGCATTATAGCAGTCCCTTTAGTCTTAGGCCGACTTTTGCACATAAAGTCTAAAGGACTCAACTATCTCATTTTCTTCCGTTGCTTTAGGCAATCCCTTTAGTCTTAGGCGATTCCTGCAACCATAAAGCTTTATTGTCATCAGAGCAAAACAAAGTCGTCCCTTTAGTCTTAGGGTACGTCTCTCAATGCCTATAACCAAACACAACTATACGACTCCTTTAGACTTAGGAAATCTTATCATTTACTACACAACTATACGACTCCTGTAGACTTAGGAAATCTTATAATTTACTACACAATACATCCAGAACATCAAGATATCATTTTATATTAGCAAAGTATCGTACTATTTCTTGTAACTGTTACTTAATTTTATGGTCACAATAGGCGACAAATTGTCTTTATCATTACGCAAACAATGAAATAAATAAAGTAATGAAACATAACACATTCGCCTCTAAATATCGTTTTGTAGTTTTACCTTGCCAACACGTACGTTTTTTTTTTTATTTCAAATACTGTACGTCGTGTAGGTTCCAATCATTCATATTTATCCAGGGTTTCATATATTTTCGGCAACGGTCTGAACTCTGACCTGTACACCTTGAAAACCGGCAGTAGTTTTCGGCTTTGACCATCGTTACTTTGACTTGGAATCTGCATAAGAACTTTTTAGCCTGAGCACGTATCTTGTCAAATCTTTGCTTTTGTGATTCAGAATCCGTTTTGATATTCTCGTCTACCTCTACGCGCAGTTGAGTAGCATCAACAGCCTCATCAGGTTACAGCGCAACTAAATTACTATCAGTCTTCAGTTTGTATCCCCAAGTAACACCTCGCTAGGTACAGTTTTGATTGTTTTGTGAAATGTGCTAATAAGTGTTTGTTGTAGGGGCTTAATACATTGATCCCATCTATTTTCAGTCACGTTTACTCCTATGGTTCTCATGGGTTCTAGAATTGTTTTGTTAAATCTCTCATTCTGACCATTAGACCTAGGCATTCCCGTCGCGATCGTTTGAAGCCTAATATTCTTGTTCGAGCAATATTCCTTGAATGTGTAAGAAATAAATGCAGATCCTGCGTCTGCAATTATTCGGGGATTACCAAAAATCTTTAAAATATTGTCCATTTCATAATTATGTTACACCGTTACTGTCTGCCCATCTCACCGCAGAAATAAAAACTAATTTAATGAGAGCATCCATTACTACCAATTTATATTGGTACTTGTAAAATTTTCATTTAGTTCGTGAGCCTTCATCTAGTACAATTGTTGATCGAAGGCTCCACCTTTATTTTTGTAGTAAATGCAGTTGAGACAATTTTTAATGTATTTTATTTTTTTATTTTATTTATTCTTAGGCACAGTTACCTACAAAATTCAAATCAATAGATGTGAACAGTTACAACAACAACAAAAAAAATAACATTAATTTGTATCTCTATTACAACCGCTCACAACATGCGATTAAAAATTGATTTATTTGTTTAGTATACACATAAAAAGCAGAGTGATATTTAACTCTAGAATTTCTTACCTAACCAAAAAAATACGATAAATAAATTAAAATAATCAATAAAAAGCACTTACATTGTTTTTGCAATAGTTTCCAATTAATTGTCTCTAATTTTGTTTACAAATGTATTAGGGCTCTGGTGGATTATTTCGGTTTCAAATATTTCACTGAAAACACGAAGGGACATTCGCCACACCGGATGGTAATCTTAAAAATTCATAATGTCCATCTTCGGTAATGAAATGAATGTAGTCTTATGAATTAGGTAGACATTAATTTTTATTTGATAGTATCTATTTTTAATCCCGAAAACGCTGAACATACTTAATTAAAAGTAAATTTATATCCTACATGAGTATACATTTTAATTTTTGTTTTATCAGTTTCAGTTCTATGGTTTTAACGTTGTCACTTGAAAATCCTTGTAACGTGATAGGAGTTTCTAATAATATGATTCGTAGTGAGTATTCCCGTACTAATCGTTCTGTGATAAGGGAACAGCTACTTCCTGTGAATCTACGTTTTTATTTTGTTCAGCTGTCAAATTCTTTTTGTGAAAACACATAGTTTCGGTGTGCCCTCGCTTTCCACAAAACTCGCACTTCAAAGTACATTGTGCTTTTTTGTGATTACCTCCGCAATTATAACATTCGATGGGATTACGACCTAAAAACTGGCCGCTGCTAGTTTTGTGAAAAGGTGAAGTTGTTTTTGCTTGACTTGAAATTGTGGTCGACGACTCTATAGTTGATGGTTGCATCGATGGTAAGTTCTTAGGACTTGTGTTTATATCACGTGATACATACTGGCCAGTAAAACTAGATTTAATTGTCTTTGACACGGGTGGCTTATAAACACGACCATGTAAAAATGCAGCTAAACCGTCACATGTTTGAAAATTACTTGCTTCGACTGATGCACTGATGTTATCATCAGCGATATTTCCTAAAATAATTGAAATTGAATCATGTTCCGTAAAATTAAGGTGTAAGGAATCTATTTTGGATTTTTGCTCGAAAAAGAATGTGTATAATGATTGGCTATTAGACGGCTTTTTATCGATTATTTCTTTAAGTGATTCGAACATGTTTCGTTTCACCCGAAAACTTGTTAATATTTTCTGTTTCCAATCCTTCCATAACCACTCCGTCCATGTGTAATGATTGCGTAACAAGGAGTCGTACCAAATTTTAGCTGATCCCTTTAATTTATTTAGCGCCTGATAACGGATCATGCTGTCGTTCCATGAAAAGGTAGATGAATAGGACTCTATCACATTAAGCCACGACACAACATTATCAGTTAATGGGTCAAACTCTGGTATCATATTGTATAAATTTATCGACGTGCTTGTACTCACAATTTCTGTGTCATCTTTACGAGATACCTTGCGTTTCCTTTTTTCAGGAGGCGGGGGTGACGGTGTTCGAGCTCTGCTGCTTTCGCTCGATGTAGATCGGGCTCGATTTCTTTTATGTTTTCCCATAATGATTTGCGTGAGAAACTTGTCACTTCTGATGTTAGAATTAACTTAAGTTATTAATAAAAGTCCCAATTAACACTAACTATTTACTTCAACACACAATAATATAATTCATTAAGCACAAATAAAACTTTGAACAGAGCACCGGAGCGTGTACGCTACAAGACGGTTCTACTTCAACTCTTCTCAGTTCCCACAAAGCGAATTCATGTTACATACAACTCAGCTAAATTTAAACAAATAATATCAGAACCAACACACGGGACTTAATTACGTTAATCTAAACAAAATGTACAGCGTCCCAGCGTTGAAACGCTACGCCCCGCTTGGTCATTTATCAAAAGTTCTATGTAAACACATTCCAGAGGCCCGGCACAGGACAAGGCTCGTCGTTGTTTCTTGAGTCGCGGCCGGTACACGATCTTCTCGTTGCCAACACAATAACAAGTTCAGTTTCAAACGGATCACATTACCAGGGACCGACACTTCGGTGTGGTGTGAGTTGTCAGCAAAACAAGCTAGACCATGTTTAACAAAGGAATTTGCACGCGTAGCATTTGACGCAGTACACAACATAAGCCACCCAGGTATTCGAACAACAAAACAATTAGTAAGTGATAGATATTTCTGGATAGGTATGAATAGAGACATAAGTAATTGGGCAAAATCGTGTGTACGATGCCAGAGGTCAAAAGTTTTGAAACACACAGTGTCAGGCTTAGGGCAGTTTCAAACTGTAGACCGTTTTCAGCATGTTCACATTGATATAATAGGTCCTTTGCCTATAAGTGTAGAAGGTTACAGGTATTGTGTAACGATAATAGATAGGTATACAAAATGGACGGAAGTAATTCCCACAAAAGAAATTACAGCAGAAATTGTTGCAAAAGCATTTTATAATGGGTGGATAGTACGATTTGGCTGCCCAGAAAAACTTACAAGTGATCAAGGTCGCCAATTCGAAAGCAATTTATTTAAGCAATTAATGTCATTATTAGGGATAAATAGAATAAGAAGTAGTCCGTATCACCCGCAGAGTAACGGAGCGATAGAACGTTTTCATCGTACCCTGAAATCAGCTTTAATGGCTCGACTTAACTCCACTTCTTGGGTTGACGAGTTAGGAACAGTGATGTTAGGGTTACGTGCAGCTAAACGGGTTGATACAAGTGTTAGTCCAGCAGAGTTAACATACGGAACCACCATTAGGTTACCTGGTGATTTTTATGATGAAAAAAGTAAAAATGAGAACTTGGATATGGAAAGTTATGTTTACAAGTTGCGAAAAATAATTAAAAGTTACAAACCTGTCAATCGTGTCAATAAGGATTCTAGAAAAATATTTATTCATAAAGATTTAAAGGAATGTCAGTATGTTTTTGTAAGGAACGATATGGTGCGAAGGTCGTTACAACCACCATATGACGGACCTTATCGCGTATTAAGTAGGAGAGATAAGACATATAAAATTCAAATAAATGATAGGCAGACTCATGTATCAATAGATCGTTTGAAGCCAGCCTATGTGTTAGTCGATAATGAATTTAATAATAATGTTTTTAACAGTAATGTTTCTAAGACTTGTGAGGAAAGTAGCAAGAACCAAACACTAGTTTGTACGTCAAATAAACATGATAACATGCATGTGACCGGGAATCGAACCCGGGACTCTGATAATGCGAAGGCTGAAATGCCTACGCGCGCTACGCGCAGCGGTCGCATCGTAAAGCCGCCAGTGCGATTTAGACTTTAAGTACATAGTATAAAGTGTTTATTATTAGATATTTTTTTTTTTTTCAATGTAAAATATGTAGATCGATGAACTGTGAACGAACTTTGGCAAAATATTGCGTAGTAGTAATATAAAAATAATATAAGTAAATGAATATGTAATTTCTATTTATGTCTTGTTTGAATCTCATGATAATAACAATGGGCAAAAATCAAAGTAAAGAAGAAAATAAAGATCAGATTGTGATTGCACAATCTGGTGCAAATTATTCAAGTATTGAAACACAATTAAGTCAGTTTAATATAGTGATATCAGTGATTGTTGTTATATTAATAATTATCATGGCATATTTTTTGTACAAGAGTTGCCACAAATCAAGTAAGCGATGGGTACATCGACAAGTACTAGCGATAACACCGCAAGCTGTACAAAGTGTACAAGGAACAACGTCGATTCCAATGCCCGTGACGTCAAATTCGACGCCGCCTAAAGTGAAAATTGTAAGCATTTAAGGAAGTTCACAGTGCAACGATATTATTGTACTTATATGATTTTATATTTTTTTTTGTTATGGTTCCGAATTGCAAATAGGACATAACTTAAATTGATGTTTTGTGTTTTGTTTTAAAAAATAACTTACCTATATAAAGTTGAAGGTAAAGTGTGTAGAGATATAATATAATTTCTATGGTTTAAAGACTAGAATTTATTGTTTAGAAATGTACTTATAAATAAAACAAGTTTTTTTAGTATAAATGGGGAATTTATTGTTTATCGATTAATTAATATGTATAAAAAAATATATATAATGAGGGTTATCTTATCTTATCTATTATTCATAAAAAATGAACAACAATTTTCTTTTTACAAAATATTTTTTTCTCTTTGAACAAACAGTAAGTATGAAATAATGTAATTAAAAAAATATTTAATAACAATGTAATAAAAAAAACATACAGACATACTTACGTAAAATATTAATTTTAGTTTATACAAATTTTGTTCGTATTTATATATAAATTCAATTGTAATGTTTTGATTTACAGACATAGGTACTGTAAGTAGGTAACAATGTATTGCATCAACATGCCGAGCCACAGCGACGAGCGATAACGTTACACTTTGTCAGCATTACCGCTGTGCCTCGCTGTGTTTTGTGTAGACTTTTAGTATGTTTAAATATTAGAGTTATAACCTTGAGAAGATGACCAAAAATTTTTTAAAAAATAAGGGGAGGATTGATGTGGTGACACACGTTCCTAAATTGCGCGTAAGCAAATTCGTTCTCGGCTAGCGTTGAGCCAGTCATCCCTGAATCCTCGCCTTAGGTACTCGCGCGATTGCGATGCGCGCCTTGTGATATTTACGTAAATGTAAAGTGTCTAAAAATAGATTTCAATATAAAGACTGTTGTGCATAAATAACCGTTTCATTTCTTCGACCCGATATTCACTCCAGACTGATAGCAGACACGATCCTTCTGATAGCAAAGTGAAACATGCAACAAAAGTAAATACCAAACATCACTTTAATGACAGGTACACCCAGCATTCAATTTTTATAAAGTGCAGCACTTAAAATAGGTACTAAAAAAATTAATAATAACTAAACAAACGAATATATATAAAAAAAGTTAGTGAAAACCAATCCCACACAAACAATTAGACAACCATACGATTTTTACTAAGAAGAGTTTTTAAAAAGTGGTAATTTTGTAGCAAGTATGTCCAATGAGTCATCAGCAACAGCAACATTGTTGTATGTATTACAGATACGCTGAACCGGTGCGTGTCTGCCCAAGTTTGTTCAAGTTTGTTCGAGTCAAGTGAAAAAGTTTCTTAGAAATGTTCCGACTATTTGGTCTAGGAACGCGATAGTTGAGTTGATTTAAAGACACTGGATCCAGAACCATACCATTCATGAACTTGTACAGGAAACATAAGTCCAACATCGTGCGACGTTGTTTTAGGGAGTCCATCGAGAAAAAACTAAGGCGTTCTTCATAAGAGTGACGTGCCGTTAATATACCCCTACTTATGTATGCTAGATGTCGGGTGAAAGATCGATTTAGGCTCTCAATTCTATCAACGTGAACTGTATAGCATGGGTTCCAGATAACACTGCAGTACTCAAGAACACTCCTGACTAAAGAATTGAAGAGCAAGATTTTGGTATCGATGCGACGAAATTCCCTGGTTGCCCTCTTTATAAACCCAAGCATTTGAGCTGCTCGTTTAATGATGGAGTCATAATGAGCCAGAAAGTTTAGTTTACCATCGAGAATCACGCCGAGGTCTCTTATTGCTTCCATCTTCGCAATATTTTGATGAGAGATGTGGTAGTTGCCGAGAATTGGGAGTCTCTTCTTAGTGAATGTAATGTGATAGCACTTAGATACGTTCAAGGCCATACGGTTTTGAACACACCAGTTATGTACATTGTCAAGGTCTGATTGTAACAACTCGACATCCCTCTCAGATTAAATTTCTCTGTAAATCTTCATCTCGTCAGCGAACAAAGAACAGTGACTGTTATTGAGGCATCCTACAACATCATTAATAAATAAGATAAACAAGATAGGGCCAAGGTGGGACCCTTGTGGAACTCCAGAAGTGACGGGAGAACTTACAGATTCATGTCCATTCAGAACAACATACTGGTATCGCTTCGACAAGTACGATCCGAACCAGGATAGAAGAGGATCGGATATACAATAGAAGTTGGATAATTTTCCCATCAGAATTTCATGGTCGACTTTGTCGAAAGCGCAGCTGAAGTCTGTGTAAATCGAGTCCACCTGGCCCCCTGCGTCCAATATTTTAGCCAACGAGTTTACGTACGAGAACAGATTGCTGGCAACCGATTTTTTCTCGCGAAATCCATGTTGTCGATCACTAATCATACTTTTAGTATGATTGGTTATAATCGGGCATATAAGAGATTCAAATACTTTGGAAATAGCAGGTAAAATAGACACAGATCTGTAGTTCACGACATCCTCACGTTCGCCCTTTTTGTATATCGGCACCACTCGAGCATTTTTCCACTTGCTTGGGTATTCTCCCGTACCCAATGATTTGTTGAAAATCATGACTACTGGTAGAGCCAGTAAAGAGTTACATCTTTTAAGAAAAAGAGGCGGTATGCAATCGGATCCTGCACCTTTATATATATCAAGACCTTTAAGTTTCCGAAGTACTTGTTTCTCAGTGAGAACAATTTTACTTAGTGGATGTTCGCTCGGTCTGGTATCTACGTATGAATAAACGTTGTCAGTTCTCGTACTCGGTTCTTGTTCTGTGAAGACAGACTTAAAATGATCAGCGAAGAGTTGAACTACCTCGTCATTGTTGTGTGCGTATTTGTGATCTAAGTGCATCTTAGATGGCATGGTACTAGATCCAGCTCTTTTGTCTTTTACAAATTTCCAGAAGAGTTTAGGATTATCGTGAAGGTAGTTCTCCACAGTTTCCACATATTTACAATATTTAAAACTAGTTAACTCTCTGCACCGGTCCCGGAGAATAGTATATTCGACTTTGTCACGGGGGTTTCCACATTTCCTAAACTTAGCTCTATATTTTTCTTTCTCTTTTAGTAGTTTTATTAAACCACTGTCAAACCAAGGAGGATAATATTTTTTTTTAGGTTTATAACGCGGAACTCTATCAGCAACCGCTTCACCGATTTTATCATAAAATTTATGAACCATTCCATCCACAGAAAGACCATCAAAAAGTTCGCACCAATCAATGCTCTTGAAATAATGGTTAATGTCTTGATAATCTGCTGTATGATAATTGTAGTCGGTAAAAGTATGTAATTATAGCTCACTGGATGACGAAAATTTCTGCGTTCTGGTCTTATCCAGAGCAGTCCCCCGTCCCGCCCCGTAGGGTTTATGAACCGATATGGCCTTCTATGACATTCACAAGTTTAGTATTATCACAATGTACGTAAAAACGTTGGAACTTTTTTGCTGTTACAGAACGTGCTTTTTGTTAAAGTTAATATACCTAAGTAGGTATATTAACTTTATGGTAAGTAGGTATGGTAAATGAACGCTGACTAACAGCGCGTTAGAAGTGTTGGATGAATTCGACACTTCTCCCAGCGACTCCGTAGCTCAGTGGTAAGAGCATTCGCCCGGACAGTGAAAGGTCGTGGGTTCGAGTCCCATCGGAGCTAGTTGTGAGACGGGTTGACTTCTTCCAGTAAGTACTTCATTTTCAATTTTTCAACATAAGTGAGAATTATGAAAATTCGGAATAGTTATGAATTAAGGAAAAATGTTAAAAACAGTTCCAATACTTTAAAATTTACGTACAGTAACTACAATCTTAATAAAAAAGGTGAAGATGTAATTATTCCAGGTTAAGTACATAAATAAATTTGTTACTATGTAGGTATTCCTTATTCCAACTAAAATCCGTATTACGAAAATAATAATTTTGTTATGGCTTCTCTGCTAATGAACTAGAAGAATAAAATAAGCAGAAACAGAAAAGACCAATCTTTATTCTGGATTATTTTACACTAGGAAAATAAACAAAGGTGAATGCCAAAATCAAACAAAGGTGTAGCGCAAACGAAATATTAGGTACTTAATTAAAATTAAACATGGGTAAATAATAACTGCATAAAATGTTTCACAAATCGATAGATAAGTGTGTCAAATTGCTCTTCGAAGGTCCGCAAGGATCTTATTAAAGTATACTAGGGGTTCCGCGCGTGGTACCCGTTCCCGTGGAAATATCGGGATAAAATATAGTTTCTGTCTCTCGGGAAGAATGGTAAAAGAATTTGTGGTGCACGGCTGAAAAGAAAACGATTAGTGCGCGTCAACGCAGGGCCCCGATCGTGGTAATTCTATGACGCATTAGTCAAGTGTAAGTACGTGCAGTTGACGTGCAAAACCGTTTTTGATAACGCGCGGATTTGACAGTGCGACAAAGTTTTCTGTTCCGGTGATAATCTTTGGAACTAAAACAGTTTTCATACGAGAGTCTATTTTGACAGCTAATTCCCGCCTGACACAGCGTACTACGATCTGCGGAGCTAGCATGACGGCAACAACATAGTTTGTCGCGCTGCTTTCAAACAAATCAGCACGTGTCATGTCGTCTTGCCACGCGCGCTATCTACGAGCGATCTGATTAGTCGAAAGTAACGCGACAAACTGTCGTTGCAGTCATGCCAGCCCTGCTGGAGCAATTCATCACGCACTGCGCGCCAACAACTGTCCACCTCTCGTGGCACAGACGATATCGCGTGACTTAAGTTTAATACACAGCTTGCTCGAGTTTAATACTCAGCTTGCTCGCCAGATTAGTGACGATGATAAGGGGGTTCTCCCCCCTCTGCTTCGGGATACAGTTGTGAACTCCAGCTCCTTGAGAAGGAGTTCTTTATCACGCTCGTTCAGTTCAGCTCTTAGCCCCTCTATGACTCCTGGTACGGTAGCGTTGGAGTTGGGGCTATCTTGGAGACATTCCAGCTTCTCCACTCTTGATGCAAGCCATTGAACCTGGTCCTTCGAGATTAGTAATATGGACATTATATACACAGATGCGGTTTATAGATGCTTTCAGTCTCTGTTGCAAAAAATATTAATATTTTTATTTCTCTCTCATTTGCAAAATAGATGGGCCAACGTCATATATAACTATTCCAAATTCCAAGTTGATAGCATTGGTAGATCTCGAGATGTCCAATTGTGACAGACAGACTGAGTCTCACCATAAGGGTTTCTTTTTACCATTTTGGTAGGTACGGAAACCCTAAAAAGATTGTAAAAAAACCACCAGTAGTCGGGATTGCAGGTCATTACTTGCAGGGCTGGTGGTTTTATATTATCACAATTTTTACTTTCTTTCCTTAACTTTGTAAATAACTTTATTTTAAAAAACCTTTTACATCATTTTCGATATCAAATACTACATCATAAGCGTATTTATCTCTTAGTAGCTTTACACAGAGATACATAGGCATTCTGCTTAACTTGCTCGCAGATCTTATTTCATGAATCTTGGCTATAGAGCCACGCGCAAAAACAGCAGGTTTCTGCTTCATTGAACTGAAAGTTATAGGGTGAGCTAGATACAATTTGTTTTTACTAAAACTGCATAATTTTTGGATGATGCAGTAATGTTAGACTTGGAAAATGTATAAGTTTCAAGTAAAAGCACATAATAAAATAATAGAGTTACTAGTAACAGAAGCTGCACTCTGCGAGACCATTTAAACAAATAGCAACTCTAACTTCAACACGATAAAGTAGAATTCAGCTTGTACGGCTCTAATTACGAACGGCTAGATGTTGCATCTCTTTCTATCGCATATATTCTATCGCGCTCGGGCGGGCGGCCCGCTGAAAATTGTATTGAATTGTATCCCGAGATATACCCGAAACGGTAGGCACTTATCTCGGGTTCTTGAGCGAGTGACGGACGGACGCCTGGTAAAAGTTACATTGTCCAAATCAAAATAAAGTTTATTTTTTCTTTCGAAAACAGAATTATAGATGTTATCTTGTATATAACAATATGTAGCTAAATTCATACGCTTTTAAACCGTATCTCTGTTTAATTTTTGAAGTGAAAACTTCTTTAGCGGCGTTGTGCACTTTTTGTGATGGGTAAAAACTTGTAAACTCGCGTGACCGTAAGACGATTGACCGTAAGACAATCACGTGACCGTAAACCGTAAAACGTCTGATCGAAAAACTGTTACTATGTCATTAGAATACGAAGGCAACGCCATCTTTCACAATGTGTGATGGCTCTGGCACCTCGGTTAAAAAACAGGCGGCGCGCGGCGGCAGAACAGAAGACCCTCGGTTCAAATCCAGTCCGTATTATATTTTTTTTGTCCAAATTCCTTTTTTTTGTGAAAAAGTCTAGGGAGCCCTTTATCAACGCATCTAATTCAGCTCTATGTATATTTTCTAAAAATCAACGGGTTAAAAATTTAAGAATATCACAACGTTAATATTCAAGTTTTCACTTCTGCCGGCACGGCACTCCCGGAGTGCAACTCGCTGTTTTTTTAGTCGTACTACTTTTACTTTAGTAAATGACCCGTGCGGAAATGTGCATATCAATTTGACACACTTTGGCCCAGAGTACTATTATTTATTCTGTGCTTTCATCTATTTCGATAATTCCCTTAAGCTGTAATTATTTACTCAAGTTTACCTTTAATTTAAGATAAATTACGTTTGCGCCTGGCTTTAGTATTTATTTTTATACTTCTTTAGTCCTTTCGTAATTTGTTAAAATTTCTCATGTTATTTTCTTAACAACATTAATGAGTCCTGTTATTGTATCCTGGGGCGATTAATAATACTTTCTCAAGGGCTTATGTTTTTCTGCCCTTGGTAATAATTAAGTACGTAGGTACTCAATATAAAAACTGGAATACGTAAATATTAACGTATAAGTAATCTTATGATGATTGTTGATTTATTAATGATTATGAGAATGATTGTGATTGCTAGAAGCTTCAAAATTATTTTATCTACACTCATGTTATAATATTCGAATTATGAACTCATGCCTGAACGTATATTGATACACTTTAAGCCATAGTCATGAAGCTCGACTTAATACTGAGGTAACTGGAGAGTGCAGTACGAACAATTTTTTGTCCACCAAAAATTACACAGTGGCTGTCTTCCGTCTCACCTACACTTTAAAAATATACGTATGGTCATATGAGACAGCTGACAGCCACTACATACAAAAATGTCAAATTTGCTGGCGACACTTTTTTATTCAGGGTGAGAGCTCCAGTTACCTCAGAGTATTAAGTCAAACTTCATGGCCATAGTCAACTTAAAAAAATAAAACTGCTGTATCCGGGTGTTGCATAATGACCATTATGAAACACCCGGATACAGCTGTCACTCATTTAAAACACTTATATTTCTTAATTTTACAGTCTCCATGGC
Organism: Crambus lathoniellus; assembly: GCA_949710035.1. Taxonomy (NCBI): domain Eukaryota; kingdom Metazoa; phylum Arthropoda; class Insecta; order Lepidoptera; family Crambidae; genus Crambus; species Crambus lathoniellus. The sequence continues at coordinate 15,149,803 of OX453310.1, forward strand.
AACCGTAGGATTTACCGGCCCTGACTTCCAACTCTTTCAAGCCCTTCTTTAGCCGGCAACAATCAGAAACTTTTTTAAAATTAGAATTTTGAATTTAGAAGGAATAGACCGTATAGACTCCTATGAGTGGGGTTTGGCACCAATGGGGAACTTGCATTAAAATTATTTTGAGAAATTATATTAATAATCCAATGATTATAGCCATTAAAAGTGCATTCGTGGAAGATTTATTCCAAAATTATTATTATTTTGCAAAATATTTTAATGTAAAGTTACGTAAATTGAAACGTGATTTGAAACACCAATCAGCGCGCAGTGACGTCATTCCATTAGTCACTTAAGCTGAGTTCAAAAACATATAGGTAATCATACATTCAAATCATGTCATAAAACATTAAAAATATCTACAAAATGGAAAAAGGCTTGACTAAATTCGACTGGCGAGATTTGCTTAAGGTTTATATGGACATAGTGCGGTGGTTATTTATGGAAAATTCAAATTTTTCAAGTGTAGAGATTGCTGTTTACTTTATACACTGTTGATGCAAGATCTAACGAGGTTATGATTTTTACGAATACAAGGTACTTACATCAAAATGATCTTCACAACATTGCAAGGCAGATTTTGAAGAGGGTGAATGTTGTCTTATATTGCTCCTTTCATCCACTTTTCTCTAAGTTTAGGCTCTTGAGGCACAGTTAAAACTGCACACTCTATTTTGTGAGATTTAGCTTTACTTGTAAAAGAATTATCCATTGTAGTAGTAATAAAGTATCGTTTACTGACTTTTTTGTATGTCAAATAAAACTGAAATAAATTAATTCTGTCTTACAAAAATAATATTTACGCGCCATGAAAAGTTATGCTGAAAGGAGTGACCACTGACCACGAAAAAAGAAACAGGTTGAGGTTGAGAGCCTATCAGTACCCCTAGTGTAAGTTTTTATGTCAAAAAACGCAAACTATCGTGAGTGCGTATTTATGTCAATTTGTATGAAAACTGTATCAGCGCCTCTAGCGGCGAGTAGCGCGCTTATGCAGTTTTCATACAAATTGACATAAATACGTACTCGAAATAGTTTGCGTTTGCTTGACATAAAAACTTACACTCGGGGTACAGTACCCCGAGTGTAAGTTTTTATGTCAAGCAAACGCAAACTATTTCGAATGCGTATTAATGTCAATTTGTATGAAAACTATATAAGCGCGCTACTCGCCGCTAGAGGCGCTAATACAGTTTTCATACAAATTGACATTAATACGCATTCGAAATAGTTTGCGTTTTTTGACATAAAAACTTACACTACGGGCACAGAGAATCTTTACGCGACAAGAAAAGTTATGTGCATCTGAAAGGAGTGCCCACCAAAAGAGAAACAGCTTGAGACCCTGTCAGAGAATCTAGTAAAAAAAATGTTGATTCCTAAGCAAAACTCCAAATAATTCGTATTAATTCTGAGTTGGACACTCAGTTCAAGTTACAGCACCTGTTAAAAATTTACTGTCACCTGTCAAAGTAATTAAGCATTGTGTGTTAATTATTTTTAAATTCGAATCTAGTAAAGAATTTAGCTTGGTCACTGAGTTCATACAATTTGTGCATTATCGAATCTCTCAAATTTTGCAAGTAAACTAAAGAAATACATAAAATTACTTTAAATATCTAATTGTTTAGCACCTCATGAAGAAACAATGGTACAAACGTTAATAGTTTAATAATAAATGGAATTTATCAATTTTGACAACTAACGACAAACGTTTGAACTGAGTGACCAACGTTTTCGGTTTTAATGACTAGGCTTCGCCACATAGATAAATGAAAGTAAACTTAAGTTTTTTTACTCGACTGCGGCGGGCGAAGTCAAAAATTACCTGACTGCGGCGGGCGAAGCCCAAAAAGTGCTACGTTTTTGACCTGAATGTATGTGTTTCTGTTCCTATGTTCCCTCGTAACTACTAAACGGATAAACTGATTTTGTTAATTGATACGTCATCAGATTCGTCTTAATAGCCCGAGTGAAAATAGAACATCAATATTAACAAAAAACAAAATGGCGGCTTTTAGGCGGCATATTATTCTGTGCATTGTAAAAGAAAAATTTTTAAATCTCATCGAGTGGGGTAGGTATTAAATGAAGAGTTTTAAATAGCGATTCCATAAACATCTATAACTTGCAGTTTTGTAAATCTCTCCGTATTAATTTATCTACAAAAGAAAAGAATTTACGAATTTTTAAATTAGTAAGTTCTTACTTAAAAAGATGATTTATTGACAATGAACTAAAAAGTCTAAAATAAAAACGTAGGTAATATTTAAAAAACTAAAAACACGACTGCAAAAATTTACCATTAAAAATGAAAAAAACCAGCTCTTTACTTCTCGGGTTTTTTAGTTTTTTTATTAATTATTACCTACGAAATCTTTATTAGAAGTTGGCATATCATCCGTTTCTCTGAGGGTGCCATACTTTTAGAGATTGAATTTTTATTTTTTGTTAAAACAAAATTGACAGATGGTTACCCTCATTTATTACTTTTTTTTAAGGATTTTAAATGCCGCTATAACGTTGTTGTCCATCCTGTCATGCGACAAATACTGGAATGTGAAGCACAGCGGTAAACGTCGCGAGTGCACAAGTGTGTGGACACTATGAAAATATTTACGAGAAAGTTCAAGGCAATGCGAATGCGGTCGCAAGTATAAAGGATGCAATGCAATGCAACCGACTATCAGTCCACCTGCAGGCAATGGCCTGTCATTGGCCACATTCGCCCACACACCCACAGTTTTACATTAAGGGCCCGCTATATGCCAACGAAAATTAGATTGCTTTACATGATCGTCTGTAATATCAATATTAATGAAAAACTGAATTTCAAATTAAGATGCAGCAAACTTCAGGACTAATACTAGTGACTATGTTACTCAAAATCACGATTACATAAAATTTTGTCAATAGAAAGAAATTGCGAAGTTGCCTCCAAATCGCTATAATTAACACGATAAACAGCTAGTATTTACTATATATATTATACATTTAAATAAAGCTTGAAACTTTTTAGTATAATTACACTATATAGATAAGGCAGGGCTTATGTTATATAAGGTCCTTCTTAAATAGTGCACATAATTTTAAGGGGTCAATGTACTCATGCATACAAGCAACTTTTACTATGGTACCAACATTGAAATCGCAAAAAAATATCAGCTGTTCCATACATTTTAATCTATTCGATTTAATATTTTCTTTGAAACAGCTGATTTCTTTTTCACGTTTTCAATGTTGGTACTATAGTAAAAGTTTTTTGTATGCGTGAGTACACTGACCCCTTAAAATTATGTGCACTATTTAAGAAGGACCTTATATATTTTTGTAAATAACCTTTAAATATCCTTTTAAAAAAAAGAATTTCCTTTATTTCTTTATTCCGGACCGGCCGAATAGTGCCGGAGAATTATATAGAAATAAGGCAGCATTTACTTTGCAGTTGGCCGTTGCAGTTATTACTTTTGCAAGTGGCCTAGTGCGCGCACTTAAAAACCGAATATCAGGTGGCCTGTTCGACTAAGGACTGCAGGCGGCCTGCCTGCTGGCTGATACATATACATATGTAGTAAATATACCTCAGTACTTATATTTTCTACCAACATTAACATCTTCATTTAAACAATATATTTATAACAATGTAACAGTATATTTACTCCAGTGTGCAGCAGAAATAAATCAAGTATCAATATAATCAATCAAGCAACGTTAGAATTAATTAGAATTAAAGTCAATGTTAGAGTTCACAATATTTTAGACTAATGCAAAATAGGCATATTTTCAATACTTATATGTTAGTGCGTTTTACGTAAAGCTTACTTAATTTTTAATTACCTTAAAAAACAGTAAAAAATGATGGTAGCCATATTCTGTCAATTTCGTTTTCACAAAAATTAAAAATTCAACCCCTAAAAGTATGGTAAGTACTTAGAGAAACGGATGATAAACCAAGTTCTAGTAAAGATTTCGCTAAAAAACATAAGTTTTCTTTCATTTACCTATCTGGCGAAGCCTAGTCAGTAAAACTGAAATCTTTGGTCACTCACTTTTAGCGTTTGTCGTTAGTTGTCAAAATTTCTTTGTCACTCCTTTCAGATGCACATTGAAAAGTTTGACGTCCTAAGAAATGACGTCACGTCCGGCCATTGAGCGTTTACGCGCGGACTTTGAAATGTTAATTTTTGATTTGCATTAAATAAATAATTTAAGCATATTTCAACTTTTTCGCTTGTGATATCTTCATGCAATCCTTAAATCTTTCGGATAGACTACATTTATGAAATAATAATAATAATAATAATAATAAATGTAATAAAGGGAATAATAATAAAAAAAAATTATTTCAGATATCACAAATCCATATTACAATTAAGTATTTACACAAAAATGACAAAAGAAAACAATTAAATTAAATATATAAAATTAAAAATCATTATTCACAATTTATTTTTCATCACTTGAATGTTAGTCAGTACATGAACCATAGAACAATGGTTCAAGTACTGACAGTCAAACCGACACGATAATGCCCTCAGTATGCAGTTGGGGCTGGCCCGGACCCTGCGCACCAGGGATGTACATCGCTTGCGTAAGGTCGAGTAAAAACAGTCGACCTGCGATGCGACTCGGCAAACATTCCCGATGCGCTGCAAAACCGCGGCAACCCCATCAGCACCCTGAATGCATTATTGTACTGAACCCGAAGCGAGTTGAACTGTTTTTGCGTATATGTCACCCACAGACTGCTCGTGTAGAATGATGTACAAAATGCTTTAAAAAGAGTGATCTTAACTTCCTTAGAACAACGAGCAAATCTGCGGGCTACCATATTAGCTCTCACAGACAACGCCCTTCGCTCCCTATAATGCAAGTTCCCTATTCACATTTTATAATAAATATTGATTTGCTTTATTTTTGAAATATATAATAAATGTAATGAGTGTAGATAAAGTAGTGTAAGGAGACTGCACATAACTCGGTAAAACACTCGTGGAATACTATTAAAAAACTCGCCAACCCCTCCTTATGCGACAGTCACATAAACTACTAAAATAAAATAATTTATACTCATTATAAAACTGTAAGTATGCGACTCTATTCAGGGTGCTACCGGCTAAAAAATATGGGTATAGCATATATTTTTGCCGGTACAGGGGCTGTAGGTATACATTGAAAAGAAATAGAAAAAAATACCACGAAGGGTCTTCTTAAACGGAACAGATACCAAAAATATAGTTTTTGAATTTTTTGTCTGTCTGTCTGTTGTCCACGTTTCAGGCAAAAACTACTGAACGGATTTTAATGAAACTTTTTTTGTTATATAGCTATTAATTGTCGCCAACTTATAGGTAGGCTATAATTTATTTAGAAGATCGAAATGGCCGATGTGGAACCATAGCAGTCCAGCCAAACTATGAGAGATATAAAGATACCGTCTTATGGAAAATTGTTAAATGTGATGAGCATTTTCTATTGAAGTACAAAGTTTGAAGGTCTTGGTACACCTGCCTGGCTAGCATTACCATCATTATATCACGCGATATGATATAGCACGTCTTGCTGTCTTGCTTCCACCTTAGTGGGGTAGGTAAGCAAGACAGCATGACGTGCTATATCATATCGCATGATAAAAGCCGTTCATGCTAGGCCAGCTGATGTGGAACCCTAGCAGCCAGGTTAAACTATATGAGATAGCATCTTAAGAGAAGTTGTTCAGCGTGATAAGTTCTTTCTTTTGACATACTGTTTGTATTGTTTGTATATCCGTCTTTCACGTCAAAACGAAGCAACGGAGCGGCGTGTTTTTTTAATATGTGGATATTTTAGGAGCTAGAGAGTGACAAAGACTAATTGATATCCCGGGAAAATATAACTTTCCCTCGAGATAGCGTCGTGTAGTACAGGCGGGCGAAACCGCGGGCGGAAGGCTATGTGAAATATTTTTTTAATGTGTTAATATGTATCATAATAATAATAATAATAATAAAATAGCTTTATTAATTCCACATTCATAATAATAACATTAGTTTTAAATCACAAATTAATTTCATTAAATTATAAATAAAAGTTTATGAGATAAAGATACAAAATGATTCAATAAGATAATATTAATATTATAAATTCATGCAAATTCGATATTATATTTTATCATGTCAAATAGATTAAAATTAAAATAAGTACATTATAGTGATTTGATTTTATATGGACCCCTAACGGGTAAAAGCCTCCTCCAAAATGTCCCATTTTTGTCTGTCTTTGGCTGTCTCTGTCCATTTTTTCCCTGCTACTGTTATCAGCTCATCTTGCCATCTACAATTAGGTCTACCAACACTTCTTGTCCCGGGTGGTCCTGTCCATCCAAGAAGTCTTGACGTCCATCTGTCATCAGTGTATCTAGCAACATGACCCGCCCATCTCCATTTCTGGCCTTTAGCGAACAATAGAGCATCCGTCACTTTAGTTCTATTTCTTATGTCAGTGTGTCTTTTCTTGTCTCTAAGTTTAATATTTAAGCAGCTCCTCTCCATCGCTCTCTGTGTTGTTTGAATCTTACAGCTAGTCATGTTGTTAAAGTTCCAAGTTTGGCACCCGTAAGTTAAACTAGGTAGAATAACTGAATCCATCGCTACCTTTTTCAGTGTTACGGGGAGCTTGGATTTGAATATCTCTTTGTTAGCCCAATATTTTTTCCAAGAGATCGCTGCTCTTCTATGTACTTCTTCTATATTTCTTTCTTTTCTAAACGACAGTTGTTTCCCAAGATAGACATATTCTTGTACGTAATCCAGTGGCTGTTTATTGATAAGTATATTGATTTGATCGTGGTTAGTCATTAATTTTGTCTTTTCAAGATTCATTTCCAAACCAACTCTACTACTCGCTAGTTTTAGATCTGATAACATTGTATTTAGTTCTGAGGGGTCTTCGGAAAACACAATGATGTCGTCAGCGAATCTTAGATGGCTTAGATTTTTTCCGTTGATGTTTATTCCTTTTTGTGTCCATGGTAGGTCTTTCATGATGTTTTGTAGTACAGCTATGAACAGTTTCGGTGAAATCGGATCGCCTTGTCGTACACCTCTTCTAATTTTTATTTCTTCACCCTTTCTGTCTAATTTTATTCTACTTGTGCTGTTGTGATATACATTTTTTAGTATATTTATATATTTTTCGTTAATTTCCTGATTCCGTAGAGCTTCCCAAATACTTTTATGTGAGATAGAGTCGAAAGCTTTTTTGTAGTCTATAAACGCGACATATAGTGGTCTTCTGAACTCTAAGTATTTTTCTATGATTAGCTCTACTACTTGTATATGATCAGTGGTACTATAGCTCTTTCTAAACCCTGCTTGTTCGATGGGTTGGCACATGTCTATTTTTTCAGATATTCTGTCAAGTATACATGAGGCAAAAAGTTTATAGAGACAAGGTAAGAGACTTATTGGACGATAGTTACCAATGTCAGCTGGATCTCCTTTTTTGTACAGTAGAGTTATCTGTGATTCTGTCCATTGTTTTGGCACCAATTCCTTATCCAATATTTTGTTGAATAGGATGGTGAGCGGCGTCAGAAGTAGGGTTCTTGCATATTTGATGCATTCGTTGGTAATACCGTCTTGTCCGGGGCTCTTTTCTATTTTTAGTTTCATTATTTGTTTTAGAACTTCAGGTTCATTGAACTTTTCTATTGTATCTGTATTCTGTGGCTGACTGTATGATTCCATTTCAGAGGGCAAAGATGGTATCTTGTCGTACAAATCTTTATAAAAATTTGTGGCTATGTTTATAACATCCGACCTTGAGCTGGTTTTGGTTGACCCAGGTTGGAGTGAGGGAATCCAGTTTTTTGTTTTATCTAGTTCTTTAAACGCTTTCTTGGTAGATCTAGAGGTTTCTATGTGTCTTTTCAAAGTGTTATATCTATGATTTTCGTAACATTTCTTTATTTCCTTATTAGTTTGCTTGTAGAGGCGTTTCAGTTCTTCTTTATCATTTTCATTTAGTTTGTTTTTGTTTTGTAAACAGTTTCTTTCTTTCATTAGTTCTATCGCTTTGTTAGATAATATTTTTCGTTTTGTTGTCTTTATTGTGTTAAGGCTTTCTTTTATAGAGTTTTCTATCATCAGGCAGTATTCATTGGCATTATATTTTTCATGATTGCATAATAGTTTCGGTATTCGTTCAACTAAATTTCTATAATAATTTTCTTGTTCTTCTAGAGTTTTTAAAGAAGTTGAAGAGCTGTTGTAATATTTTCTGCTCTTTTTTATTTTCTCCATATGTAGAGACGCTCTCAGAAGTCTGTGATCTGAACCAAAAGTGAACGAAGGAAGTACTTTGAAGTTTGAAACCAGCTGTGGAGTAGATGTTAATATATAGTCAATAACTGCTTTAGTCTTTTTATCTGGCGAGATCCAAGTCCATCGGTTTTTTTCTTTCGCCTTGAACATGGTATTTAAAATTTTTAGATTATGTTCGTGAGCGTACTGAATTAGTTTTTCTCCCCTTTCATTTCTATTTCCATAACCAAATTTACCTGCAACTTTGTTTTCGTATGGCTTAGGTATTCCTATTCGAGCGTTGAAGTCACCCATTGAGATGACATTTTTTGTTGATATTGATATTGATTTGTGAGCTTTTTCAAGGTCTTCGTAGAAGGAATCAATGTCTTCTTGTGTGGAGCTTTCGGTGGGTGCATAAGCTTGAATAATTGCGTAGGGTATATTACTTAGTAGAATTTCGAGAATGCAAACTCTTTCAGATATGCCTGTAAATTTTATGATATTTTCTTTATGTTCTTTTTTAACCAAAAAACCAACGCCATAAAGACCTTTTGTTTCACCTAAGTAGTACATAATGTAATCTTCGTCTTCTATAATTTTTTCGCCAAACCGACGGACTTCACTCAAACCTATAATATCGTGTTTTATGTTTGATAGAGCTTCTTTCAACTCTAGGAGTCTTTCAGCAGATGATAAAGATCTTGTATTATAAGTACATATGTATATTGTTTGTGATGGGGTTGGAGGGTTTCGGTCATACTCCTCCACGGAGACCAGCCGGACTGGAGGAGAATGGGGAAGAGGGGTCCCAGTTAGTTTTTTTGTAGATCTTGTTCATATGGGCCTGATTCTAGAGCTTTTTTCGGAGGCATAGTATTCATATAGGCGGTAATATTATTATTGGTACTCTTGTTTTTCTTTGGGATTTGTTTAACGCTTCGGTCATTACTTTCGAAAGTGGTATTTTGTTGTTCAGGTGACTCGGGCAGAGTTCGTTTCTGTTTTCGTGCATCTATGAATGAATCTCTATAGTTTGAATTTCCTTTCAGAATAATTATTTTGTCGTAGCGCAATACGGCGTTTTTGCCAAGTTTACGCTCTTTTTCTACTTCTTCTTGCAGTTTTTTACGCTTCATCAATATATCTCGTGGAAAGTCTTCTTTAATGCTTATGGGTGAACCACTTAATATCTTTTTCTTCTTTAAAATTTCAATTTTTCGTCCCATTGTTGACAGCGTTACAGATAAAGGTCTAGTAAAATCGCCTTTCTTGCCTAATCTTTTCACCATTTCTATCTCTGAATACTGAATGTTAAGGTTCATTAAATTGTTTATGGTACATATTGTTGTTTTTTGTAAGTCATCGTATCCGCGCTCAGTTTCTTCCACTCCATAAATAATAATATTTTTTCTCCTGAGTTGTTTTTCTAAATTATTAATGGTTTTTTGCTGGTGATTTATTTTTTCTTCTAAATTTTCAGTTCGTTTCTCAATTATGGTAAATTTTTCATTTATGTTATTATTAATTATTTGGGTAATATTCTCTTGCATGTTTCTTATTTCTTGTTTTTGGGAACTTAAATCATCTTGTATTTGTTTCAGAATTTTTATCATATCTTCCATGTTTGCTGCCCTCTATCGTCTGCTCGTTGTACTAGTATTATTTGTCTTGCTTTGAGGTTGCTTTTCCCATGCGACATGCGTAAACACACCAGTGCGTTCTAGTGATTTAGTTCAGTTATCTGATACTAGATGTCGCAAGCAGTCTTTATTGATAATATTATTATGACTTGGCGAAATGTTTCTTTTTTTTTGAGGTTGGTATTTATTTAAATGTATTTAACTTTTATTAATTCGTAATTGTGTTTACAGACTGACCTTCATGGATGGTGGTTATGTGATTTCCAATAAAATTATTATTGATTTTAGACTGTTAAACACTCGATATTTCTTCACCGGTTATTTTCAATTTATAAGGAATCCTTTCAGCCTTCTGTTGAAATTAATTGATGTTCGTTTCTTTTCAGTTCCACGGCACTCGATTATAACTTATTTTTATTTAAATTATCACTTTGTGTATTTTTATTTCGTAAATTAATAGGAGCTAATGTTGACATGAGCACAGTAACGCCCTCTCTTCGTAATATGTATCATAGCGCTAAACTAATATATATATATAAAATAAATACACAAAAAAACGAAAAACCTTATTAGCTAAAAAATTAAAAATGCTGCCGAAAGTCACTATTCCATGCGAACGAAGTCGCGGGCACAGCTAGTAAATAAATAAATGTTGGACACCATCACATACATTGTTCCAATACCAAATTATAGTAGCTTAATCACTAGTGTAATGGAAATTGGAAACAACGACGGGTGTTACCACGTACACCCAGACCCGAGGAAATATTGAAAAGTTCGTTTTCAGTATTTACCCGACCGGGGATCGAACCCGGGGCCTTTAGAGATAGCGGCACCTTGAAAACCAGTACGTACACCACTAAAACCGTTCGAAGCTAAAACCGTTCCTATAAAAACGTATCGTAATGCTCTTTCCCGTTACCGATAACGATTCGTAGCTATACCTAATTTATGGAAGTACAATAACCTGCGTTTCTATACAAAAAATTGTAGAAGTCACTGTCAAAATTACTAATTGTCATTGGTACCTAGCATGAAAACAGACGGTCCCGGTGGTCATTTTCTAGGACAAAATTTTATAATACATGTACATTTCAATTGAGCAGCTAATTAATTGTATTATACCTATCTAAGTGACTCCTCCACCACCACTGTCATCGGGTACGTTGTCTTTTTGGCAAGTATAGCGACGAGGGGTTGATTATAGTAAACCCGATAATACCATAATACTAGAAAAACTATCTAATTAATTCATAGGTCACTGATCCCGTTTAGGGGGTTGACTGCTGATTCAATAAAGTAATTCACAAGAACTTTAATGATTAATAGTATATTTTATATCGAGGGACCAAACGAAGCCATTATATACCAGCCGGGCTAGCATGAGCGGCTTTTAACGCGCGATATGATATGGTACGGCATCCCGTCTTGCTTACACCTTAGTGGGGTAAGCAAGACAACTTGCCGTACCATATCATATCGCGCGTTATAAGCCGCTCATGCTAGGCCGGCAGAGGTGGTTTTGGCTCCCGAGCGTGCGAGGGAGTCAATGAAACCGAGGGTATATTAAGTTGGCGTTTAGTCTCGAGGTGCAAACTGTACTTTTCACTTTGAGTGCGAGAAAAATAGTCAATTTAAAACAAAAACATTTAATAAATATTACTTAATAAAATAAAAATCTCAAAGGATTTTTACTTGAAGCTAAATGTACAATTCGAATTATTTGTAATATTGTAAATAATTGTCGTCTCAGGAATATTTACACGCGTATTTGTAGACAGCATTTGAGAATTTTGGGTTGACAGCTCAACTTGACTGGGTTGAACCTGTAAGTAAACAAAGTAAATGTGACAATCAACAGTTTATATAGGTATGTACCTAAATAAAAAGCATGGTTATATAGGTAGGACTAGGTACATAAACATACCTTGGTCGCCAAGTATTTTCATTGGGAGCATTATTTAAAAAAGTTTCTATCTCCTGAGCCGTAAATACTTTGGACTTTTTAGCTTTATGACCACTGGATAAGCGCTTTAGAAACGAAGTCAAATTTGTGAATGTCTTCATGTGCACTTCATGCTTCATATTCATTGTCGACTTTAACATAGAATACGTACTCCACAACGACGATGGTTGATATTTTTTCGACAATTCATCAAAATATGCCAAAAAGACGCTTTCAGTGAAAGAATTTATATGTTTCTTATTCCTCGAGTCCATAAAACTTTTGTAAGTTTTTAGGTAAATCTTCCGCGATTTTGGCGGCAAAAGATTATCTATTATGATTTTTGCTCTTTGCTCGATGTCAAACTCATCACTGTCACTGAACATTCTTATTAAATTTATTTAAAACCGAATTAATATAAACTAGAGTGTTTGTCAGATAACTCTGCGCGTGGCTGGCGCGTTTTTGGCGCTAGTTACAGTGAATTTTTTTGTTCTTATGTTATAGAAAAGATTAGTATTCGATTTTTACCGCGCGCAGACTTATCTGACGAGCACTTTACACTCAACTAAAATTCTGAAAGAACAATGGCCATTATAGCCCTGATATTTTTTAGATTGTATAATAATAAATGCTATTGGATAAAATAGCTAAAAAATCAACAAATCGAACCATGCTATTTATGTTCCCATTCAAGGCCAACAACGAAAAATACATAATTGTGTTTTCTTCATAAAATAGTGACAAAGTTAAGGATTATGAACGCACTCTAAAGGTCAAAGTGTTCCGATGGTGTTCCGTTACACTTTTGATCTTTATTCGATAATGTGATGCTTATAACTTCTGCTTCAAACAATGATTTCATATTAATTCTAGGAAGCATCACCATTACATGAAATACATTTAACATTTTTTGAAGACTTACTAACACAATATCTTATCATTTATTTTCTGAACGACTAAACTCAACAACTATGCTACCTAAAACGGGACGTATTGTTGATCTGACAGGTGTCATATTGCTTTGTATCGATACATCGTATCGTAATGTATCGCAACTGATCGTATCGATATACAATATATTTTTCAACACACTTGCTCATAAAGTGAGCCTTATTACATCAATCTTAGGGCCATAAACCGAACTATAACCCACGCGTGCATAATAATATTACAGTACTAGTTGCGTAATAGAATTATCCCTACAAAGTTAAGTAAGTACCTAACTGCAAATTATAAGCGATAAACAGAGACTTTTCAATTTAACCGGGCAATACAGTATCCCTACAAAATTAAGTTAGTACCTAACTGCAAGTTATATGCGAGTCAACAGAGCATTTTCAATTTCAGCGTGTAATACATACAGTTCTTTTTTTGTAACAACAAAGAGGTTTTATACGGCTGAAAATCCATTTACGTTTTTAGAATAAATAAATGTGTCCCTAATTACGACAAAAAGCATAATTAAGTATATTATTATCAAATTATTTATAATTCACAATAATTTGTTATAAAACATTTGCATTTTATCACTATTATTATACTTAATTATTTTGAAGTAGGCTGTATGGCTGTATGTAATCAATCACCTCACATTTGGTGCGTGCAAAAAAAAAAACTTGCGCGCTTTTTCCCTTAGTATTAGGTTAATACAATATGTATGCAATAAATGTTTGTTCTTCCTCGCAAGTGAGAACGACACACAACATAAATGAGATTTCTAACCTCAAAACTTTAAGTGTTGTTTTTAGACTTCCTTGGCCTTTAATGAAAAATCTGACTTCAGACCCATAAACAGTTTTATATAGCAATTACATTTTGATATCAAGAGGAATTATACACGCCAAATCATTGACAGGATTTCAAATGTATGGACAGTGGCCATTGTTCTTTTCGCGGTCAGTTTTTTCTTCTAAACCAGTCACAGATTAGGTAACAATTTAAAAACATTGGCGCCACCTTCTTTGCGGAAAAAAATTGCAACTTAAACTCTCAACATTTTCGCAGTATATTTATTGGCTGTTTGAGTTTGTCTATGATACATGAAGAAAATTAAAAAAGTAATTACTTTTTACTCCCTAGGGACTAAAATGGTTATTTAGTCCCGCTTCGTAGGGCTATATTGGCGTACTTTTAGAGCATGAGAAGTGAAAAATAACATTTTAAACTTACATGGTCATTATCACTATAACTATTATGAAAGACGGGATTTTTGCCATGTTTATTTGTTTTTAAAATCCCAATATTACGGCGCATTTGCACATGACATGATCACGGAGTAACCTGAACGGTTAATTTTAGAAAGTTACAAATTCTCAAAATATTTAAAAAATTCAAAATTTAATACTTACCTTGGTACATTAATTATGGTTATGTGTCATAGGGTTTGTTCGAACAGAATACAAATCAATCTTAGTCCGTGTCATCTCTAGCGGAATGACGCAGTGACAATTAATTTTGCGTAATTATCCAGCCGGGATAAACCAAAACTTATCCTAGAACAGTAGAAGAAGGAAAATGTAAAGCACTTCCAATTTATATAAAAATGTCGGCTTCGTGTTCCTTCAATCACATTATTCCTTGTGACTTAGCACTAGTCTAGTCATTTAGACCTTCGCTTACCACTACCTAATTCAATCAACATGAAGTTCGCCACCCTGTTCGCCGTAGTTCTGGCGATGCTCGCGCTGTTCGCGGGGGGACACGCCGCGCCCGAGCCCAAGATACCAGTCAAGCAGATCGGGAAAGCTATCGTAAGTGAAATAAAAAAAGTTTTAACAACAAATGCAAAAAACAATCACATAGTTTAATGTTCTAAAGAGGTCAAATCTCCCCGAAAATTCAATAATAAACCAGCTAAAAAGTATCTGCCACTTGATTGACTTGAATCTATCGCTATGACTCTCAGTTTGAAAGATATTTAACAACCATCGCTGCAGTAATACATATAAAAATAATAAAAATAAATAAAAATAATGTTTATTTATATACTGGCTTACATAGTACACAGCTTTTTTTAATCTATTAACTCTTCAGTACATATAAGAACTTGTGCCCGCAGAAAGTTTGAAAAAACCAGATCCCACACCTAGGAGTTGAAATGCATTAAGAAATAGTTAATTGTGCAAATAACTTCTTGGACGCCTTTTGGTAGCTTAGTTGTTCAGAGCATCTCGGGCCAGATCCTAGGGGGCGCAGGTTCGAATCCCGCCTAAAAGTTACTCGTACTTGTAGGGCCGGTGGTCTTCTTACTATCACAATTTTTTATTTAATTACATTGTGAATGCATAAAATAATAAAAAATCTAAATATATTTTTTTAACTTACTCTTATGCTTTAACCTTTAACTAAAACGATGTAAGTCAAACTGAAAGCGATCGCGATATATAAAAGATGAGTTAAGACAGCTATTCTTCAAAAAATTCTAACTTTCGCATTGATAAAGTTTATTTACTGCCATGAACTATCTTACCTATGGTATCAAATGGCGTTTCAAAACCGCACGATCGTAACTTAAATTACTAACGACTAGCTGCGTAAACTTACTCATGGATCAGACATGCCGAAGTTAACGACTGAAGTCTGAATAGGATTCTCATATTTATTTTTCACTTTTCAGAAAACTGGGCTTGGTGTCCTCGGCGCAGCGGGCACAGCTCACGAAGTATACCAGAACGTGAAGAACAGGGGTTAAACATGTTTCACCAAAAAAATGTTAGAAATTAGTATTATGTACTTTTTTTAATTTATTTTATTAATGTTATTAAAAAAATGTACTTACAATGATGCTTTCTTTGAATTACTTATTCCTTTTGACAATAATCCTTAACGAAGTAGGTAGGTATATACAGTATAAATAAGTTATTTAAATTTTTACTTTTTTGCATTCACAATGCAATTTTTATGATAGAAAAATGTAAAATAAAGTATTTTGAAAAAATCGACCCGTCTCACAACCAGCTCCGATGGGACTCGAACCCACGACCTTTCGCTATCCGGGCGACTGCTCTTTCGTGGTGGTCGTGGGTTCGAGTCCCATCGGAGCTGGTTGTGAGACGGGTCGATTTTTTCAAAATACTTTATTTTCCATTTTTCTATCATAAAAATTGCATTGTGAATGCAAAAAAGTAAAAATTTAAATAACTTGCCATAGTAATTTCTTCTTTAGCGAATGTCAAATATCTGGAAAGGTATTTCTTTCGCGTGTGGGGGTAGTAATATCCTCACATTGATGAAATTAACGCTGGCTATACAGCGTGTAAGAAGTATTTGATAAATTCGACGCTTCTCGTAACGACTCCGTAGCTCAGTGGTCAGAGCAGTCGCCCGGATAGCGAAAGGTCGTGGGTTCGAGTCCCATCGGAGCTGGTTGTGAGACGGGTCGATTTTTTCAAAATACTTTATTTTCCATTTTTCCAGTATAAATAAGTTTAAGGTATACCTACCGTGAAATCTTACATTAGGTTGTGGCCACATTTAAAAATAGAGTTTATCATATTTAATTATTCTAATGGTGATTAAAAGAATAGACTTATAAGTAATGATAACAGCAGCTAACAGTCCTATGTCATACGACATTTTTGCAAAAACACAATTATATATAAGTATCTTAATATTTCTTTTATTTAAGTATATTAATTTTTCTATTTAGAGAAATGCTTAGGATATGAAAAACCTTTGCACTTTACAATAAAATTATTGTGTTGCAATCTTCAATCAACGATACATCTATATGACGCCTCACGAACTAAAACACAAAAAAAATATGGCACCGAATGACTTTTTTTAAACGGAGAAAAAGGTTACGAATGTTACAATCATACGTCAAAAATGACAGGAATCTATATGAAATAAGAGCGCACCTGTGACGTGCGCTCTTATTCTCGCGACCGTTTTTATACTCCAACCAGTTGTCTAATGGTATTTTTATGTCTAAAGGTTTGCCAGGAGTTAATATCACATTGGTGTGATTCACACCATAGGAGAAGCGTCTGTTCAAAAAGAAATAATTTCATCATAAAGGAATTTCCAGAATAAAAATTAAAAATTAAAAATTTATTCACGTAGACATAATAATTATGAATCGGAAACATTTTCCTACCGCTCAATCAGGACTTCTTCTTCTTCATAACAATACGGGTGGTTTCCGCAACTCGACGTCTATTGCGCCTATTTTGCGTGCGGAGGGTGCGCGGCCAGATCACTCCAGCCAGCCCAACTAAGCCAAGAACGCTCCAAGAGCTTTCACGTTCGTGATCGCTTTCTGGACGCTGCCCGGCGAGCCTAGGTACCTCGCCCGGTAGGGGGCCACCCCCTGCATTCCAGCAGTACGTGGGCAGCTCTTTCTTCTTCCTCCATGCACCCTCTGCATAGGGGACTGTCGGTGACAGCTAAATTAAAAAGATGTCTGTTAAATTGTCCATGACCAGTAATAGCACCTGTTACCAGACGAAGTTGCGGTCTGCACAGTTGTATCAGGGCCCTGGATAGACGCGCGTCCACTCGCGGCGGTGCGATTTCGCCTGTCTGCACGTATCCAGCGAGCTCCAGTTCTGTTGGTCTATAGTGCGTTCACAGATCTTATTTGCAAACCAGCTTGTCGGGATAGGCGCGATCGGCTCTGGGCCAACAGGCGTCGAGCCGGATGCGTGTCTGGCCAGTTCGTCAGCTGCATCATTTCCTAGTGATCCACTGTGACTTTTGCTCCATTGGATAGTAATAGTATTAAGTGCACCTACTGTATACAAGACGTGGTGACACTCAAGTAAAATAAATAAAATAAAATAAATAAAAAGGCTCGATGTGATGAGATTCAAGACTTTCTTAACTGACAAAACGAACAGGCGCAATAAACTTGCCAGCGTTTCTTACGTAACGACATTTACAAAAAAAACATATCGTTACTTTTACAACAATTGCATATTTTATCAAAAATACATCATTTCAAGTGATTATCAGGACCATGCATTGCGGTCATTCAAATAAGTAATCGTCTACTTTATAGTATCCTTTGCTGATCAGCGACTCTTTAATGTACTTAACATTTAAATTTATGTAAAGGTACTTCAATTATATGCTGTGGAACTTTATTAAAAAGGCTATGCTTTTCTCCAGAAGTATTTGATTGAATCAGGCGTCACTTGGCGGAAGTCCCTAACCATTGTGAAAAACGAAATATTATGTACTTACCTAGCTTACTTCTGCAAAAAACACAATATGCATGATGCATTTCTCCAGAAATAAGGCTCTGGTTTTTTCTAGCCTTAACTTAGGAACAACAAGTTTATCTTTATTTCTTGTGTTAAAGCGAGAAATATCGCTGTGGTTTACAAATGTATTATAATACTTTTTCACATAAATTATATTTCCAAAGATGTATGGTCCAGCAACATTTAAAAAAATTATTTCTTTAAATAGATCTCTTAGAGAATCTCTCGATGGGAGGTTGTACCTACATAGGGCGAACAGCCCTTTTTACTTTACGTGGGATGTTACCGGCCGGCCGGCTGAGCTCCACAACAAAAGGCCGTAGGATATAACACTGTGAAGATAACTAAAATAGATGAACCTTGCCGTTTCAATATCGGTTAAAAGCCTTATCTTCTTAACTGCGAATGCCGCCGAACTGAGTCTACTCGCCAAGGCTTCGATATGGGGATCCCGTTGCTGTAGTCGCGAGTCTAATGTAATACCTAGAAATTTTGTATTGTTAATTAATTAAACCATATCGCCGTCTAGTCTTATATGAAAATCAACTTGTCTTACATTAGGTAACGAGAATTATAAACACTTAGTTTTCTTTGAGTCTAATGATAAATTATTACTATTAAACCAATGTTACCACCTCACACAATCCTCCCCTCTGTCTACTTTAAAGACTAGTGATGTATCATCGGCAAATAGCACTGTCTCACATTAATTCTTCGCGAAGTAAGAAAGGTCATTTATGTATATTAAGAACAACAGCGGGCCCAATATTGTTCCTTGGGGTACGCCCATAGTAATTGGAGCTCTGGTAGACTCAGTTTTATTAATAACTACCTTCTGAGTTCTTTCACGCAGATATGAATGCATAAGGCTTACTTACTGACATTTCAGAAACACCATAATGTTTTAACTTCCTTTCCTTAAGGGCTCTTAGTAAGTGAAAACGCCAAAATTGGCTATTTTCTATTAGCTGTCATTTGAAACATTGAAGATTTTTTGCATTGAAAGGAGATGGCTAAATTTAGTATGGGCGACTGCCCTAACCATGTATATAAATATCGCACTAGCCAGTAACACTGAAATATTCGTTAATTAATTATTCCGTATTTATTATTCTCCTAACAGTTGCGTGAAATAATCAAATATTTAAAAGTTGACTTCTTGTTTCCCGAATAGCGACTCGGCACATCACTGTGACAGACTAGATAATATACTAGGGATGGCGATCTGAAATCGAAAAACCGATTTCTCATACAAAAAAAAACAATTTTAAAATCAATATCTAGCACTGAATCGATCCAGTGAATCGATATTTCACCCTATTGCTACTTGAGTAGAGATTAGATTTTTCTGTTTCGATAACAACCATAAAATATTTACTATTAATTAAATGTACTACCCAAACACATTTAAAAGAAATAACAATTTATTGATTTTGAATCGCTTGGACCCTAGTAGAAAGGACAGACTGCTTATAAAAGGACAGACTGTTGTTCATAAAAAGCACTGGGAAATACTCGCATCGCATTTTAATTGTGTCGCAGTGTTGTGCTTGGTCCTAACTTTAAACTTTCTATTTCGATGCCCGCTTTGTCAGTTTGTTAATTCCCATGAGTTACTTTACATAGGTAAGTAAGTAGGTAGGTAATTCGTGTATATTATTAACGTCGACGAATCCTCTATAAAATATTATAAGTAGGTACACGAATAACACTGAAACTGCTATATGTCCTAAAAGAACGTCTCTTGATTACATTTTCCTGCTCACCGTGATTAATTAAGTACTTTTTTGATAAAGAAGGGATTGAAAGTAAGTATAAGGAAGTTTTCAGTGGTAAAAGAGATATTGAAGCGTAAAATATGCACTTGTGTTTATGGTAATGGGTAACGACGGGTATTAAATTACGATTATACCTACATATAGACACTAGTAGGGTTAATGTTCCAATGGGCGATTTTCTGAAAGCTCAGTCACTAGATGGCGCTGTCCCACCTATGCAGTTAGAAGGAACGGAACGTTATAAATTTTACTTCGACGCGACTTTTTTACGTGAAACGGAACGTCAGACAGATGTTATTTATTTACCTAAATCTTTAAATTTACCTATTTCGTTTCTGTTCCTCACAGTAGTACTTATTTAATATACTATTAGTTTCCTTTGGGTTGTTAAAAAGTAATTAATTTAAATATGTTTCATACCAAAATATACCATAGACATGTACATACTTATTCAACGCCATCTAGTGAAGCAATTGGAAGCTTTTTTTTTTTAAATGGCCTCTCAGAAAATCGCTCATTGTCGACCAGTTAAGAGATTTTTAACTTTTAAATTCTTGATGATCACTTAGTTATTTACCAACAATGAATTTAGGTGTTTTAAATGATTATTTGGGATTTACTCTGATAGCATAGCATTGTTTTATAAAAAGCATTTATTAGAATATGCAAAAAATAAAAATGTATCATCCCTGGACCATCACAAACCAATACCTGACCAGTAATGCTTAGCCGACCACTATCAAAGCGTAAAAAGGCAATAAAAAGAAACTAAAAACATTAGTTAGTATTTAAAATGATTAAATAGCAATAAACATATTTTTTTAAATCAACAACTGCATTGAGTAAAGCAAGTTTGTGGTCGAGCATTGGGTTAGTGAATTTTCTCTCAGTACTAATGGATGACCACCTAGAGGCCATGATCCTATGTTATTATACCATGCTAGAGGCTAATTGACAACATTTCATTTCTTGCAAGGCAGTAAAATTCAAAACCATTTCAGATTCGAACTAGTTAAAAATGAAAAACATTAAGTAGGTATTTAAATTTTTTTGGTCGCATTAAGATATTTTAAAAATTGTGTATTTTTTTCTGAAATAATTGCCATTCCTAATCTGGGGGGCTACCGGCTCAAAATGTCGCTAGCCTTTCAAATGTCCTTTGACATTTGAAGCCCATATTATGCCCTATTTAAGGACAAAATAAACGTAAAACAAACGCTGTTAGTTTAAAATTGTAAAAGATCGATTACGAGCCTTTTTCTTTTCTATGATTAGGTTTGTATTTATATTGAAAGTACGAACTCAATCGAAATAGATCGATTTTCGGAAAATCGATTTTTTGGCCTCGATTTTTTAGTGAGTCGATTTATAAAGATAAAGATAAAGATAAAGATAAAGACAAAAATAGAGATAGAGATAGAGATAGAGATAGATATAGAGATAGAGACAGAGATAGAGATAGAGATAGAGATAGAGATAGAGATAGAGATAGAGATAGAGATAGAGCTAGAGATAGAGCTAGAGATAGAGATAGAGATAGAGATAGAGACAGAGACAGAGACAGAGACAGAGACAGAGACAGAGACAGAGACAGAGACAGAGACAGAGACAGAGACAGAGACAGAGACAGAGACAGAGATAGAGATAGAGACAGAGACAGAGATAGAGATAGAGATAGAGATAGAGATAGAGATAGAGATAGAGATAGAGATAGATATAGAGATTGAGATTGAGATTGAGATTGAGATTGAGATTGAGATAGAGATAGAGATTGAGATTGAGATTGAGATTGAGATTGAGATTGAGATTGAGATTGAGATTGAGATTGAGATTGAGATTGAGATTGAGATTGAGATTGAGATTGAGATTGAGATTGAGATAAAAGAGATTAGACTTCAATTCAAATCGATGCATGAATCTATTTTTTCGTAAAATAATCGCGCATCCCTACAAGATATCTGTGAAGACTGCGACGTTTTGGTTTGTTCACTTACGTCATTTGCAAAAAGTTAAGTTTTAGCACTCATACAGCCTTGTCTCATATTATATCAGTCAAATCACAACTATTATTTAAAGGCTTCGGTGTTCCGTTATTAAAAAATGACAATAATAAGTATTTATTATTTAATAGGAGCTTGTACTTAATTAATATTGTTTATTACCTTAAAACGAAATAACTTTATTTATTGTCAACATATTTTTCTGAAACGGAACGTTTTCGTTGCTCAAGGGAAGCTCAAGGGAAACAAGAAGTCAACTTTTAAATATTTAATTATTTCACGCAACTGTTAGGAGAATAATAAATACGGAATAATTAATTATCGAATATTTGAGTGTTACTGGCTAGTGCGATATTTATACACCACTAAATTTTAATTAGCATAAATATTTTAGAGGATGTTAGTGCCCATCAATATGAACACTAACATCCCCTAAAATATTTATGCTAATTAAAATTTAGTGGTGTATACATGCTTAGGGCAGTTTCTTAGCTATGTCCTTTCCAATATCAAAGAGTCAGTCAGTCGACAAAGGGGAAAAATGTCAGTGTTCTTAGACCTGAAAAAAGCCTTTGACACCGTTTCTGTCCCCATCCTTGGGCGTAGACTTGAGAGCATAGTAATAAAAGGTACGTCACTTGCCATATTTGAAAATTACCTTCTCGAAAGGAAACAGAGCGTTAAAATAGATAATACAATCAGTGATGAAGAAGCTACTGACTACGGCGTTCCTCAAGGTTCTGTGCTTGGCCCAACGCTATTTTTAATTTATAGCAATCAGGTAACCTTCAACATAGTGGTTGTCAGATATTCTGTTACGCGGATGACACAGCGGTTGTGTTTTCTGGACAGTCTTGGTTAGATGTACAAACAAAAGCTGAGATGGGGTTATCTAAGATTGCCGACTGGCTGAACGGAAATCTGTTGACCCTTAATATAGATAATACAAATTGCATATGTTTCACTCCTGCTAACAGATCACAGCCAAATCAGGATTTCAATCTCCGTATACACGGGTGCTCTGTTCACTCTAACTGCCTGTGCCCCTTAATCAAATAGGTTGACTGTATAAAATATTTAGGTGTGATGATCGACCAGAGATTGAGTTGGCATGTGCATTTGGAATTGATTTCGGAGAGGATCAGAAAACTCATTTGGAAGACATGTCATGCCGACTAAACTACTTAATAGGATCTACATTTCTCTGGAGCAGTGGGTAATCACATACTGCATCCCTATATGGGGTGGTGCATCTATTATTATTATTATTATTATTTATAGGAGGGACGCCAGCTAAGCCGGACGGGTGATCAGTCACCTAGGTCGGGACCATTTCACCCAGTTCCCCAAGTCCCCTAAAAGCTGAAAAATCAGGGGGGGAGGCGGGTTATCATTTACCCCACCGGCGTCGGACCCTCGAACCTACCTGTGCGCTTACAGTACCTATTGAGTTGACTTATCGTTAACTTCTTTAGATCCTCTTCCTTAAGCTTGTCCGTTCCAAAGAGCTCCCAGCGCAGTGATGCGTACATCGGGCACTCTGCCATGAAGTGGTAGCTTGTTTCTTCTCTTTCTTTGCATTGCGGACAGATAGGGTCTTCTGTCCATTTAATCACTGATAGGTGTCTGTTTAGTGGGCAGTGCCCAGTAAGTACACCTACAATGTGGTGCATCTAAGACAAAGTTTCTTTATCTCGAGAGGGCCCAAAGATCTCTTATTAAAGTTATGTACTTTAAGCCATATCGGTTCCCGACCAACGAACTATATCAGCTTTTTGACCAGGAGGTCAGAGAGGAGATCAGCAGTATATAAAGTTTTCTTATAGATAGGAATCTATAAGAAAACTTTATATACTGCTGATCATACTTGTGTAGGAAGCCTCGGAAATAAATCACCAACCAATTTCGTCCAAACAGTGTAATTGTTTCAGCACCCAAACTTATTGTATTACAGCATCCAATCTTATTCGTGTACAGCATCCAATCTTATTCCTGTTACAGCATCCAATCTTATTCATGTTACAGCACCCAAACTTATTCTAGGGATAATCACCCTATTTCCAAACTTAACGTGAAAACCAAAATAATTGCGAACCAAAACTTATCTGGTCTTACGACCGTTCGCTTCAACCGTCCTAAACCAAAATAATTGCGAACCAAAACTTATCTGGTCTTACGACCGTTCGCTTCAACCGTCCTGTCCAGAAATGCCTCGTGCCCCAAGCTATAGAGCTTATAATATGTTATAAAGTTCTACAAAGCTCCCGTCACCGGGCCCCATTAATTGTTTGATAAGGAATGACCGCCTTGCGTTGATATTCGTTATGAGCCTACGACTCGTGTTTTGTTTACATTAACTAATTACTTCGGCGTAGTCTTACCTTTCGCTTTGTTCTTTGTGTCGAGATTGTATTACTCGTATTATATTTGGGGCCCGCGGGATGTAGGTAGTTAGTTTGAATTCATTCCTGTTTGTAACTTTGGTGACTGAACACGCAATTGATTTAATACTGCAGTTTAATTTCGCCACCCTGACCCAACTTCTTTTACACTTCAGAAGTGGGATAAGGGACAATGTCTGGACCTTATATTCGTGGTCTTGGCAAGCGCCGCCGCAAGGATTCAACATCGTCATCGACGGAAGAAGAAAATGAAAATTTTTTCTTGGAAGAACACTACGTAGCGCCGCAGACAAACAAGAGACTACGAGTTACTCCAACTGATGCAGAAATTATACCGAAGTTTTGCCCGGAAGATAAATCAAGCAACATAAAAAGCTGGTTACATAAGATTGACCAACTCGGAGATGTCTATGACTGGAACAGTAAAGATCGGCAATTCATAATGCAAATTCGCCTTCGCGGTTCTGCACGAGAATGGTATGACGACCTAGAGGACTACGATATGACCTGGGAAGAATGGAAACAAGCGCTCCAAACCGCTTTTCCGCGATCAACTGACTTTGTATACAGACTGGAAGAAATGTTGGCACGGACGAAAACGGAATCGGAAACGATGACAAAGTACTACCACTCAAAATTGTCTCTACTTAAAAAGTGTAATATCGATGGAGAAGCAGCAATTTCTTGCATTATCAGAGGCTTGCCAATCGAACTGAGAGCGAACGCCAAGGCATACCAATGCAATACGCCCGAAAACTTATATTTTGGTTACTTATCATCGCTTGAAAACTACAAGCGGGTTGAAGCAGCAAGTGCCATACGGAAATCTACTTGGAGAAGAGGCACCTACGGGAGTAATAACTATTTTGCAACAACGACGAACAAGGATACTTCATCGGAAACATCGAAACCGTTATTACCGAAGATCTGCTACGTGTGCCGAAAACCAGGACACGAGGCAAGGGACTGCACGACTTCGCCACGACGCTGCGAGGTGTGCCAGCGCATCGGGCACGTTGCTGCGAGCTGCTGGTTTGCTGCAGGGACTTCGCGTCAACAATCAAATAAGGTCAGTAATGTCATGGTTGTCACACATAATTTACATGAAGATTTATATAAAGAATAGTATATGTAGATGGAAATCAGGTCCTTGCTTTTGTAGACACAGGCAGTAAATTGAACATTATAACAACTACGCAGGCAACAAATTTGAATTTAAAAGTTAGTCCATCTAGCGTCATTATGAAAGGATTTGGAGGTTCACATATACAATCATTGGGTACATCATTTATAAATGTCGAAGTAGATGATATTATGTTAAACGGTATAGTTGAAATTACAGATTATAATTTTGGAGAAATAGATTTGATTATCGGGCAACCAATGATTAATAAAGAAAATGTTAGTTTGGTTACGACAGCAAACTCTGTGAGATTTATAACTACTTGTGGTTTGGAAAATCTTTTATCAAATATCAAGTTGAGCATATTTGACTATGTTTCAAAGTTTCCGATTTATTTGAAATATGATACTTTTTTGCCAATACGAGATTACGCTTATGTAGAAGTAAAAGTGGAGTGTCCACACAGTGAACATGATGTTACACTTATGACTCAACCTGTGTACTTTCAATTAGGGAGTTTATCTTATTTAATTCCACAAGCCATTATAAGTTCGAAACAATGCTTCTTAAAGATTATCAATGTAGGCGATCAGGCTATTGAGTGGAAGGCAAACAAATTAATTGCTAGAGCAGAATTAGTTTCACTCGGTGATTTGAGCAAAACATCTTGCCTTCAAACAGTGAACCGAATAGAAGAGCCTGAAAAGCGAGTGCTCACAGTAAGCGATATAAATGTTGGTCAACTGGATGATGCGGATAGGGGCAGACTTTTACATATTCTTAACAAACATATAAATTCATTTGCCTTTTCTACAAAAGAGTTAGGTTGTACTGATTTAATGGAAATGCATATAAAAACAACGGTAGATCAACCAGTTTATTTTAAACCTTACCGTCTATTTCATAAAGAAAATGATATTGTGAACAGCAAAATTCAAGATCTCATCGATGCTGGCATAATTCAGGAGTCCGAATCAGATTATGCTAGTCCAGTAGTATTAGTTAAGAAAAAGGAGGTGACTACCGGTTGTGTGTCGACTATCGAGCCTTAAATGCAAGAACAGTAAAAGATCGTTTTCCATTACCTCATATTGAAGATCAAGTGACACGTCTGAGTGGAAGTTATTTTTTACTACCCTTGATCTTGCACAAGGCTATTATCAAGTTCCCATGGCTGCAGATTCTGTACATAAAACTGCTTTCGTTTCACCCTCAGGGCAGTATGAATTTTTGAAAATGCCCTTTGGACTTGCTAATGCACCGGCTGTATTCTCTCGATTATTACGCATGACTTTAAGAAGTGTTAGTGAAGATATAGCTCTGTATTTAGACGATGTGAT